>CM070014.1:6922325-7447325 GCA_036247105.1 Cirrhinus mrigala | reverse complement strand
TCACTCACTGCTCTGGACTGAATAAAGTCTATAGCTATAATAAGAAGATATTTCTTAATGTCCGTCAACAGTCGTGGATGGGGTCTGTAAAATGTGACGTCAAATTTAATGGATTATGTGAACGGCTTGTTCTGAGACACTACTTATGATTTATGGGGATTGGTTTTGTACGCACACTGCCAACACACATTCATGTTTAAGCAACATGTAAAAGTGAACTTTACATAATAGGTGCTCTTTTAAAATGACACGGGTTTACAAATGTGCTTTGTACACTCAAAATTACAGAACACCTTTTACACATACACTAAAACACAAAACACTATCCATTTCTATGCATCTGAGAACAATTATATGTGACCCTGGACCACAAAACCAGTCATAAGTAGCACGGGTATATTTGTAGCAGTAGCCAACAATACATTGAATGGGTCAAAATCATCGATTTTTCTTTTATAAAATCATTAGGATATTACGTAAAGATCATGTTTCAAATTTCCTACCATGAATATATCAAAATGTAATTTTTAATTAGTAATATGCATTTCTAAGAACTTCAATTTGGACAACTTTAAAGGAGATTTTCTCAATATTTAGATTTTTTTTCTCAGATTCCAGATTTTCAAATAGTTGTATCTCAACCAAATGTTGTCCTAACAAACCATATATAATGGGCGTTGGAGGCAAAATAATTATGGGTGGGTCCTCCCCAAGTTTCTCCCCTCCTCCAAAAATTACTGGAGTATATGCTATTTTCTGTAGTCTGGTGCATTTTAATTAATGGAATGTCTTTTTACACAAAGTGCAAGGAAATAATCAAAAGTTGAAATAAAGTATCGGGTGTCACAGGAGTGCAACAGGCGCGAGTAACTAACGTTAGTGAAAACACGAAATGGAGTTTAACTTATATTGGCTCTAAATGAGCAAAGTGGAATGGATTTGAGAAAGAAGTAACGTGGAATTGAAGGCTGTAGCTCAATGGAGTTTAATTTACTAGGGCATTCGTATTCACTGCATTAGTGTTAGAGATGGTAAAAGTGGGTGGGTCCAATATCATTGGTCTTCAAAAGTGGGTGGGTCCTGTCCAACCCACATACAATGGTTCCGACGCCCATGCAATACATCAATGGAAATCTTATTTATTCAGCTTTCAGATTATCTTAATTTCAAAAAATGACCCTTATGACTGGTATAGTGGTGCAGGGTCACATATGCAATAAAGTAGAGATCTCTCTTTAGATTAGATTTAAAATGCTCAATAGAGTCACAGGATCCACTATGAACATTTTTTTTTGTTTCCTGAATGGGAAAAATTTAGTATCATAATCATTTTTTAATCCTACAATAATAGCAGAAAAGATAAACTACAGTTCAAAAAGTTTGGCGTCAATAAGTTTTTGTTAGGACACAATAAATTTATCAAAAGTAAGACATTTGTACTGTTTCAAAAATTGTATTAAAATAATTTATTTTATTTTGAACTGTCTATTAATCAAAGAATCTTGAAAAATGTATTCTAATTTCCACAAAAATATTAAGTAGTATGAATGTGAGTAATGGCAGCTAAAAATTCAGCCTTGCGATAACAGGAATAAATACCCTAGTAAAAAACCCTATGCCGTAATTAAAAAAAAAATACTAAGTATATTTTAAATCCATTAACATATTTATTGACGCATCACTTAAAACTTAAATAAATGTTATTATAGGGTAATTCCATGCAAATGTCAATCTTACCATGAAAAAGTAAAGTTTTTACCAAAGGTTTTTACTATACTGATAGCATAGATGTCAACATATGGTGGTTCAAATATACATGTGAGGTCAAAGCATTATTTTTTTTTTTTTTTTGTTTTAGTGCATAATTTTCCATAGTCTGGTAAGTGCTATTTTCAGGCTTGTCATATCCATAACAGTGCATATTCCTCATAAATATACACATCAAAATCAAAATAAAGTAACAATTATATGTTCTGTGAAGAGCCATCGCTTCTCTATTTTTGTATTATTGTGTCTGGTTTGTACATTTTAATTCGCAGAAATCCTACAAAGTATGTAGTCTCTCAAAAACGCTGTTCTTTTTTGTCCATCCATAACACATTATTATTTTCCTTTTTTAACATAGAAAACTTGTGCATAGACTGATGTTTTTCTGATGTTTAGACTAAAATATAAACAGATGGTTCGGTAACACATACATTCTCAAAGCATTTATATCTCACATCCATAACGCTGGATTTGCCCTATAACTAAACTTATTTGGAGTATTTCTTTATTGCACAATGCACATTCTTAATATTCTACCTAAAATGTGCTTTAAAAGCACTGTTAATAAGGATTGTATGATTTCTGTGTAATACCAGTCTTTAAATGCAGGATATTTAAAGAGCACTTGAAGTTTACTCGCCATAGTTACACTTTAAGACACTTCAAATATACTTCAGTATATCTTTAGTTGGACCTCAGCCAGGTTCCACACAATTAAAGTGCATTAAACACAAAATTAATTCCAATTTAGCAGACTTTAAGTATACCAGTACCAAGTACAGCTGCAGGGTATTTTTATTAAACACATAAATATGTAAATGCATGTGTAGTATACTTAGTACAAAATATATTTCAGATACATTTTAGTGTATCTTTTTTCACTAGGGTATGTTAAAATATATTAAAATAAAAACAGTTATTTCAAATTGTAAATATATTTCACAACATTACCGTTTTTACTGTATTTGTGATCAAATAAATGAAGCCTTGGTGAGCATAAGAGACTTCTTTCAAAAACATTTAAAAATCGTACAGACCCCGGTTGCCAGCTTCAAAAAAAAAAAACATATAATAAAAGTAATAAAAGTATTATCCACTGATATTCATAATCATGCAGATCTCAGAATGGGTGCAGCCTTTATAAATGTGTTCCATCTGTTTATGTAATAGTCCCTGCATGATAATTTGGTAGTATTATTTAATTAGGTAGTATTATTAACTCGCAAAGAAAATAAAGAGAAAATAAACAGGTTTTGATTAGGTGATATTCTTCTAAATACTCATTAAATCATCTTGACATTTTCATTGTTGTTTTTTAAATAGTTCCACTTAAAATGTCTCTTGTCCAGCTATCTGAATGATCTGGATAGGATATCCCAGCCCACCTACATGCCCACTCAACAAGATGTTCTGAGGACTCGAGTCAAGACCACTGGCATTGTAGAAACACACTTCACCTTCAAAGAGCTCTACTTCAAGTAAGTGTCCACTCTTCTTTTCTTTCTTTTTTTTCCTTTCTTTCTTTCTTTCTTTCTTATAGGAGCTCTCAGAAAAGTCCCATCTTACAAGCTGTAATTTCGAGTTCTTTGAGGACATGTAAGCTATTTACATGTTGAAACCTCAAAATTACAGTAATTTCAACATGGCGTGAATGCACTTCAAAATAATCTGAGTTTCCCAGTAGTAAATATGACTTGGGAAGCCGTGTCCAATTGTCCAATTTCCGATTAGGATATTCGTATTTACAGTAATTCCGATAGACAGCAGTAGTCTGCTGTTGAGATCTGCACGCATCTAATATACAGGCATCTGTTTTTCTCTCAACTGTTTACTTTCACTTAGACATAACCAACTGTGTTTATGTGTAAACCTTGTGTGTTTTTTATTTGTTTTTCTTCTTCTTTCTTTCTGTCTTTCTTTCTTTGTCTCTCATGTCCTGATCACTGTATACTTCTTGTGTCCAAACAGGATGTTTGATGTTGGTGGCCAGCGTTCAGAGCGGAAGAAATGGATTCATTGTTTTGAAGGCGTCACTGCTATTATCTTCTGTGTGGCACTGAGCGACTACGACCTGGTGCTGGCTGAGGATGAAGAGATGGTGAGTTTCCTTCACCATCCTGAATGGCACACTAGTCTGTTAACAAGATCACAGCGCCAATTCATTTGATATGATGGATTAATGAAAATTTCGCAAAATAATGTAATCAGTGAGAAAAGCTACTTCCAGATCTCAATATTTCAGAACCACAGAGGATGTTCCATTCGTCCTGGTTGTGTTAAAGCGATTTCCTCATAGCTTCTGGAAAGGCTGCATAGTTTCCTCATGAGACCTAATTTCTTAAAATACACTGACTATTTTTCCATACAAGGATGATTTGAGGTAGCATATTGATTTTCAGTGGAGTCAGTATGCACGATGTTATAATATGAATTAACCCTTGATTCCCTTGCAGCGCACTTTTTCTTTTTTCAAATGTACTTTTAAAAAATCTCAACTCTTAAATGTCAAACTAAGCAACGTCCAATCAAATATGAACATTAGTCATATAATGATCTCAATGTGTCCACAGAACCGTATGCATGAGAGCATGAAGCTTTTTGACAGCATCTGCAACAACAAATGGTTCACAGACACATCCATCATTCTCTTCCTCAATAAGAAGGATCTATTCGAAGAGAAGATCAAGAGAAGTCCACTCACGATATGCTACCCAGAATACTCTGGTGAGAATCTATAAAATGTTGAATTATTGTCTTTATGATTGGAAGGCTATTTAGTGGTTTAAATAACATGCATATGTTAGTAACTTGCACTTAAACTCCGTGTTGAATTTGCATGTGGTGAATGATGATCCCATTTAGGAAAAAGTGTTTCAGAACTACTTGTGTTACTCCTGATAACTTGGTTCAGCCCTGGAAAACATTAACTTTTTGAATCATGTCTAAAATTAGATGGATCTGCAGATAATCAGAAAGTCATATTTCTATTCGAGCATCATTATATTGGTGGAGCCTTTGGGGCAAAAGGCAGAGAGGATGAATTACTGCTTGTTTATAGAAAGTTATAAAACTGAAGTAGGGACTATGTGAGGTTGAGTTTGAACAGCCTATCAGAGGAGGGGAGCTTTTCGTTGTCCAAGCACTGTGGAAAACTCTGTTTTGTGTCTGCTAGTCATCATCCTTCAGGGCCGGTGACAGCTGAGTCTTGCCGGTTTGGAGATGTTTTAGTGTCTCTGTCAGTCTTTATATTTTAAACACAGTACATCTACAGATGTTGGTTTGTCCTCAGCGTATTTCATTGAAATCAGTCATGTATGAAAAGTGGCAGAGTTTATTTTGCCAGTGGGCTGGACCATTAGCTAGAAACTTTTGCCTCACTTCATTTTCAAAATGATGAATTAGTGTTGTTTTTCAATTTGGACTAAAAACCTTGAATCACTGAGATGCTTTAATATACTCCTCCAAATGTAAGTGAGTATTTTTGTTTTTGTGCCCCAAATCATCTTATGTCGAGTTTATTGATGTGACAGTTTCCATATTCCTACTTAGTTAGTTGATGAAGCAAGGAAATGTATTTTAAAATGTAATTTATTCCTGTGATGGTAAAGCTGAATTTTCAGCATCATTACTCCAGTCTTCAGTGTCACATGATCATTCAGAAATCATTCTAATATGCTGATTTGCTGCTCAAAGAAACATTTAATGTTGAAAAACACTTGTGCTGCTTCATATTTTTGTGGAAACCACTATACATGTTTTACAGGATTCTTTAATGAATAGAAGCAGAAGTACAAGTTCAAAAGAACAACATTTATTTGAAGTCTAAATCTGTAGAAATGTCGTTAGGGTCCCTTTAGATCAGTTTAAAGAAGTTCACTTTCAGAACTTTCCAGGAGTTTTCTCCATATAGTGGACTTTAATAGGAATCAGTGGGTTGAAGGAGGATCATCCAACTTTGTTGTTTTACCTCTTTTTTGTAAAGGGCGTTGGACTTTCTTTCCACGTTCGCATTGTAAACACTAGGTCGTTACTCCGCATGTAATTTATTTTGGAAATGAACTTCTCTTTTAATGCTTCTTCGCTGAATAAAAGTATTAATTTCTTTCAATAACTAAACAAGTCATCACAAAAATCTTAAACTCATCTCCGTCATATGATGTTCAGGAACAAACACATATGAGGAGGCAGCGGCCTACATCCAGTGCCAGTTTGAGGATCTGAACAGAAGAAAGGACACAAAGGAGATCTACACACACTTCACTTGTGCCACGGACACCAAGAACGTACAGTTTGTGTTTGATGCGGTCACTGATGTCATCATCAAGAATAACCTCATAGAGTGTGGCCTCTATTGAAGCATCTGCTCTCTGCTAAGGTTAGTGCAGCGAAAGAGAAAAGGGCCTACAGGACAAAATGTGAGCAGTCAATCTTTTTCAGAAAGTGCATAGTTATCTATGCAAATGTTTTCATACTGAAATCATCATTGATTAATGTTTGCACTTATTTTTTGTAAGTTTAAAATATAGAAATGTACGTATCAAAAAACAGACCCCTGGTGATCTTAACCCTTTAACTGTCACTGTCCACTCAGAGAAGTTTACTTAACCATATTACAAATAAATCCTAATCTAATCATGACAAACTATACATTGTTAGAAAGGTCTAAGACTCCTAAATAGATATTTTAGCATATTTTTGTGTTACAAATTATGTAGGAAACGTAATAGATTAATGTATGTCAAGAGTGCAACTTAAAAAAATCTACATCATAACATGAATTCTGACCTTTGTCACAAAAGACTTCTTCGTTGCCTTTTTCCATTTTACGCTTTAGATATCATAAGAAATTATATATTAGTTCAAAACTTAAAATCTCAAAATTCATCCTTTGAAAGGCATTTTAAAATCAGACATTGCATTACCACGGAAAACATCAAAATCATATTACAGAATGTTTTCATTCATGACTTAAAAAAATTTAAATCTGGATAGTGCATGTTTATGTATGTTGAAAAATGGGAGTGACAATTAAAAGGTTAAAAGAACCGTTCATCCAAAAATAAAATTCTGTCATTAATTACTCACACTCATGTCGTTCAAATTCCATAAGACCTTCGTTCATCTTCGGAACACAAATTAAGATATTTTTGATGAAATCCGAGAGCTTTCTGACCCTGCATAGACAGCAATGCAACTGACACGTTCAAGGCCCAGAAAAGTAGTAAGGACATTAAAATTAATTTTAAAGTTAATTTTATGAAACTACGATAATACTTTTTGTGTGCAAAGCACACTTTATACAGCTGACTTTATTCAGCAAATGTCTACATTAGGGCTGTGTATTGCCAAGAATCTGGTGATACGATACGTATCGCGATACAGGGGTTGCGATACGATATGTTGCGATACATTGCGATATATTGGGATATTTTTTATTTTATAAATGGGACATCATTTTAGGAAAGCTATAATTAAGAACATACCACCATATGCAAACCATTCAATGTTATTGAATCACTTTTTGTGCAGTATGAGTAAAGGGGGGAAATAAAGTGCTTGCAAGATTCTTTAGTTATTAAATGTATAAAATGTAAGCTTTTATAAACAGACCATATATATTTTTAGACCCTGCTTTACAATTTAAGTTTACAGTTGTAACCATGTCAGATCCTTTTGATCTGAACTTAAGAATTACATCTGCTTAATATCAATAAAAAAAAATAAAATAAAATGCATACAGGATTCCTGAAGAAAACTAAAGAATTGTAAAACAATAAAATAAATACTGAAATTGAGAATTTCAAAAGTTTTGGATTTCAAAAGTTTTTCAGTTTGTAATTATGCTCCGTGTGGAATCGCCGAGACCGCGACGCGAGCACCGCCTCAACCGCGCAAAACAGCCCCACCACGAGAGAAAGCGGCAGGCAGCCGCGGGACTACCCCACTGCGCCCGACGCGAAGGCCCTTTCACGTGACGCGGCAAGCTGCGGAACCGCGGCGCTGGCGCCGCCTCAGCTGCATGGGGCGCTTCTGCTGCACAGGCGGGTGGCGGCGGCGCGGCGGTTGCGCTGCTTGCCGCGTCCTGGAGCAAACGTTACCTCAGAAGCCGACATGACGACCCACTTCACACCGAGGCGGGAGTAGGAACTATTCTTTCATCCTCCATTAATGTTAACATTAGTGGCGTGCCCTTATGCTAGTATTTCCTGTCACTGTTTAAATTCAGAGATAAGAACACTGCAATCTAGCGATCAGGATATAAGCTCAAAACGTCATGAATCTTGTATGATTTATTTATTTTTTTTAAAAAATCGATGTTCCGTTTTTGAGAATCGATACATTATCGCCAAACAAAATATCACGATACACACGTGTATCGATATTTTCTTACACCCCTAGTCTACATGCAATGTTCTTACTACGTTTCTGGACCTTGAACGTGGTAGTTGCATTGTTGTCTATGCAGGGTCAGAAAGCTTTCTGATTTCATCAAAAATGTCTTCATTTGTGTTCTGAAGATGAACGAAGGTCTTATGGGTTTGGAACGACATAAGAGTGAGTAATTAATGACAGAATTTACATTTCTGAGTGAATTAACTTTTTAAAAACATGAAAGATGTTTCATATATATATCATTAAGACATGTTTTTATTTACAGTTATTTATGGAAGATTTCCGAGGTTCACTGTCTGGTTGCTCCTGGTTTTGTCTGTTTCCTCCAGTGGCGAATGAGCGAGAGAGACTTCCATCAGCATGCACTCTTCACGCTAAATGCGGTACCTATGCCCATGGACATTTTTTCCCATATCCTTTCTTAATGACAGTCTGTTACGGACATTATTTCTTTTCCACTTCCTTTTAGTCATTACTTTATTGCCCATACAGCTCCATTATATTCATTTCCTGTTTCCTCTATAGGTATTACATGACACACCACTATGCATTGATCATAATCCACAATGGATGGTAAAATGTGACTATATGCTAACCTCCGTTGCATCAAATCTCTTTTTTTTTTTTAAACACTGCAAGCAGATTTCAAGTCCTTTTAATAACAATGTATCAGTTCTTATGGGAAAGCTACCATTTTGCGAAGTTTTTCATAGTGATTATTTAGCTAATTTATTAATTTTTTAGATCTGTCTTTAAGTTTGCATACATATCAGAATTTCTCAGAATTAAGTCGCTATGATGAGTGAAACTGAGCTAGTGTGAGAACTATTGTTGTATATTGTGTTATTGTCATACCTTTAGTAATTCACAGCCGGATCACACACCAACAGGACACAGTTTATTTTTTCACTAATTAGACATGGATCACTTTATATAACACTTTATATAACACACAATTTTTGTATTTCTTGAGGACCAGTAAAGGTGTGAACAAATGTTTTTCTCACAGATACATTTCTGAATGGTGCAAAAATAATGACCTTATGTTGGGTCAAGAACACTTGGGAACAAATGCCATGAAAACAGAACAGATTTGCATTCTTGATGGAGTACAGATTTTGTTTGATGTGCTTTTGTTTAATCCTGTGGATTTCAGTATTTTTAAACAAACTGACACAATGTGATCTGGTTTGTAATACCTGTATTTAATAAGAAAAGGGTTGACATCAAGTTCGATGTCTGTAATATCTTGTTCCCAGAACATGCCAAACAGCCAGAGTTACCAGCATGTGCAAGTAAAAAGTATGGTATTTCAGTGCTGGTACATTCATGTACTTGGTTTGGTTTCATGTAACAATCTGTGATTTCTTTTCTATATCACTGTGCTTTATGTAACTACACTACCAGTCAAAAGTTTTTGAACAGGAGTTTTAATGTTTTTTAAAGAATACTCTTCTGCTCACCAAGCCTGCATATGTTTGATCCAAAATACAGCAAAAGCAGTAATATTGTAAAATAACTAATTTAAAATGACTGCTTTCTATTTGAATATATTTTAAAATTTATTTTATTTCTGTGATCAAAGCTAAATTTTCTACATCATTACTCCAGTCTTCAGTGTCACATGATCCTTCAGAAATCATTATAATATGCTGATTTGCTGTTCAATAAACATTTAATATTATTAATATTTAAAACAGTTGTACATTTTGTTTTTTCAGATTTTTTGATAAATAGAAAGATCTTAAATTATAGATAAATTATAAAAATGAATACTTTTATTTAGCAAAGATGCTTTAAATTGATCAAAAGTAATGATAAAGACATTTATAATGTTACATAAGACTTCTATTTCAGATTCTTTCATCGTTATTTTCATTATTTTCTATTCATCAAAGAAACCTGAAAAAGTTCACTACTCAGCTGTTTTCAACATCATACATGTTTTTGAGCAGCAAATCAGAATATTGGAATGATTTCTGAAGGATCATGTGACTGGAGTAATAATTCTAAAAATTCAGGTTTGAAATCACAGGAATTGCATTTGAAAATATATTGAAATAGTAAACAGTTATTTTAAATAGTAAAAATATTTTACTGTTTTTGTTGTACTTTGGATCAAAAAATACAGGCTTGGTGAGCAGAAGATACTTTCTTAAAAAAAAAAAGAAAAATCTAACTGTTCAAAAACTTTTGACTGGTAGTGTATTTCAGCTATTGTAAACATGAAAGTGCAAATGAACAACTAACGTTAATGATAGCACTGAATCACTAATATGCTAATAACTTGGTTCGTTTAATTTTCCGAACACCTTTCTATTGAGTATTATTAAAAACCTGTTTCATTTTCAGTCTTTTCTGATCATGTGTAACTCTCCAAAGTACAACGTCACAAATTGCTGCACTTTTGAGAAAATACAATCAAATAACATTTGTTTAAAGAAACAAATAGTATATACATAATCATAATCAGAAATGAACTACAACACATGAGTTGAAAATAATCTATTTTTTTAAATAGATCCAAGATTATGTTGAAACAGTGAAGACAAATTTTTACCTAAATCATACCTAGATGTATTTTGTCTTGTGTATCTGATCTAATACTTCAAATGTGCAATTGCCATTTTTGGCTCTTTTATTTCCTACAATTCCAATTGTTTCTCTGATTGTGCCTGTGGCTCTGAATGTGTATATATGTGTAGCCTCACGATTGTTAGATATCTTCACTACTCATTTTGGCTGTCATAAAGACACCTGTTTTTTTGATTACATAATACTCTTAGCAAAAAAGAGTGTTTTGTACTGTGGTTCATTCAAAATTAGCTCTGACACAAAGGGTCAGTGTTTGAAAATCCCAATTAAAACAATGTAAGGTCAGTGTTTTGTGAAAGTGCGCAATTACAGTAGCGCTAATGGCCAGCCATTTGCAGCACATTATAGTAATTCAACACCAGCAACCAGTGGAATTGATGCAAGTCTTTATTTCATGTGCCTACATTTACATTCCAGAACATCTCCACAAATTCAGACCTCGGGTTTTACAAAGCAACAGGCAATTCTAGGATTTTCACTTGTTACTGTAATACTGTATCATAAATATATAGATTTATGTCTCCATATATATTTTATATAGAATCTTTTTTCAAACAAATTTTTCCCCTACTCTTATTTACAAAACATACTGCCCTACTATGTTTGGGGCATACAACATCTTTCATATACTGTGTGAGCTGGCTGAATTCAAACAATCAGGTCTTGCTGATATGCAAGTTGGAACTCTCTCAGCGGAGACCAGATGCTGTACATAAGAATGTTTCTAATTATTCACATGGGATGTGATGGGGTCCCACTACAATTTAATACAGCAATATTTAATTGCTTACCTTTTTTTTCTGGAAATGAATGGAAAAAACATCTAACAGTCAAACCTCTATAAGTTTAATATTAAAACACATTGAGAGGAAGCTTCTCTACAAGCATCAAAAGTCCCCTTTCTTTAGTAATCCTTCTCTCATTGACTCTACTAGTGGTTTGACAGGAAATGTTTTTAGAGTCCCTTTGGAGAGCAGAGGCCGTTAGTCTAATCAGGATCTAGTCTGTGAGGTTTGGTTAAGTTGTTAAAGTTGTTCTTTGGCCGGGGATCCGCTGACCACACTTGACTGCTTGCTGTAGAGTTCACCTTCATGCCACCTGTGGATGTTCTTTTGTTACTGTGGCAACTTCACCAGAGTAAATCCAATCATGCAGGTGGGGATGGGGCAGAAAGATCTGGAAAAAAGTCAGTTCTTAAATTCAAAGAGATTTTATAGAACTTTCTGAAGTTCTAAAACCCTGTCTACACTGGAAGCGTGGAAGTTTTACGCCATCTAAGTACGTTTAGATAGTAGAAACGGGGGCACCCATCAACTGAAGGCAATGGGAGTTATTCAATTTAACGTTTTACTTACATCCAGTGTAGACAGAATAAGAATCTGATTTGGTTTGTTTTAAGGAACATACCTTTGAAAAATCAGATGTTTAGAACAGACCGCAGTCCTTAAGGTTTTCTTTGATGATAATGTCTGTCACAGCGTTAAATACGATCTCGACGTTCTTTGTGTCTGTGGCACAGGTCATGTGTGCGTAGATCTCCTTCACTCCCTTCTTCATGTTCAGATCTTGAAATTGAGCCTTGATATAGTTGCTGGCATCTTCATATGTGTTTGGACCTGGAAAATTGGATTTTCAACATCACACATGGTTACGACTGTTGTTTGTGTATTTACAGTTCCAGTACCACCAATTGTTAATGTAGAAGCAACAGAAGCTTAAAAAACTTTAAAAAGCAACGGAAAACCATCATATAAGGTCCGTACCAGCTTTAAAAAGCCATATCAGAAACAGACTGAATTAAAGTCATTATGAACTAATATTGTCGTCACCTTTAACCATTGTGATTAGTTCAAGTCAAATAGTCCATTGAGGTTATTTAAAAGATTGGTCAAATCAAGATTATTAACTTTAAATTTAAGTCTGTACCGCACACAAAGCTATCATATGGCTTCTAAAGAGTCATAAGTCATATTGACCTCTTGTATGACACTCTGTATCTTAACAGCTCTAGTCCTCATTCACCTTCAGTATATTTTGAAAGAGTGGCCAGGATGTTTTCTTTAAAAATCTCATATTATGTTCTACATCGTCAAATCATACAAATTTGGAACAGAATGAGTGAGAAACTTCATTTTTGGGTAAATTACTGTATCCTCACCATCATATTCAGGGAAACAGATGCTCAGGTGGACTTTTTTGATCTTCTCCTGGAAGAGATCTTTCTTGTTGAGGAAAAGCACAATGGAAGTTGTGGCGAAGAACCTGTGGTTGCAGATACTGTTGAAGAGATGGAGACTCTCGTGCATGCGGTTCTGGGAGAAACATGAGAAACAATAAGACAATATAAGTTGAGGTGCACTGCTAGAAGTATCAAATCCATTCAATGGTCTCTGATATTTAGAATTTGAATGATGCCATTGAAGAACCATTTTTAGAACTTTCAGTAAACAATTTTTAAAAGAACCATTTTTTCTTAGTGTGAAGAATAATTTAAAAATATACAGTACCTTATGCCATGAAAAAGAACCTTTGGCTCAATGAAAACATTCTATGGAATGTTAAAAGCTCATTTTGGAACCACAGATGGCAATAAAGAACTTTTATTTTTTAGTGTTGGCTTAAGATCAGCACTTGCCACTTCATCGTCTTCTACCAGCACCATGTCGTAAGCGCTCAGGGCTCCACAGAAGATGATGCAAGTCACACCTTCGAAACAATGAATCCACTTCTTTCTCTCTGACCTCTGGCCACCCACATCAAACATCCTGCGGCCCAGTGAGAAATCATGAAAAGCTTTCATTCAAAATGCTGGTTCTTTTTGCTCTAGTTACACAAGATCAGCTGAAATCTACTTAATATGGTCCTCTCACATGGATGGTCACATTTTTGGTCTTGAGTTTCTTCACAGTAGCAATTTTTGTGGCTCATGCACAACAGTTGATTCGATCATGTTAGCCAGGTAAGACACACCTGAAGTGGAGCTCTTTGCAGGAGAACTGTTCCTCGATGATACCAGTAGTCTTGACTCGAGATCTCAGCACATCCTGCTCAGTGGGGAGGTAGTCGGGTTTGCAGATTCTGTCCATTTCGCTCAAGTAGCTGTTGGAGATGAGCCATAAATCAGCCATAAATTTGCAGACACACATGAATTGTTCATCTGCTAAAGTCCTGGAAATCTTCAAAAAATAACATCTGTGTTCTATAGGGGTGTCAAACTTTGTTCCTGGAGGGCCACACTCCTGCAGAGTTAGGCTTCAACCTTAATTAAGCGTACCTGATTTAGCTAAACAAGTCCTTCAGAATTATTTAAAAACTACAGGCATGTTTGCTGAAGCAGGGTTGGAACTAAACTCTGCAGGACTTAGTTTTGAACCTCCCATAATACAAAGTGAAATATGGACAATGTAAGCACACCTGCAGGCACCAATAAACTCTATAGACATTGCTGTCTCTGTTAAGTGTTGTACTCACTATCCAGCGGAGTCGTTCAGCTGGTACTCAGCAGCTCTCTCAAACGAGGCTTGTACACCTGAATCCTTCCATAGCCTCTTGATGACGTCTGCCAGCTCTGGAGGCATGGTGCCCTCCTCGATGGAGTCAGACAGGTTCTGGAGCTTCTGACCGTCCTCCTGCATGAGACAAAGAAATGGCCCACTGTTAGCCAGACTTCCGATTCATTAGCCGCTGTAGGGAAATAATGAGCAGAATGACAAAGTGTAGTAAACGGTAAAACTGTTTGCACTACAAACCAGTGTGTTCACAATTAAGTTAACACATTAAAATAATATGGTAAGGCACACCAGTTTACAATATCAAGCAGCAAAATGATCTGTTCATACAGCTAAAATAGCTGGAAGCGAATGACACCGAAGCCAGACCCATTAAATCAGTGTTGCCTGGTCCACGGATTTCCCGCGGAATTGGGCTTCTTTAAGGCTGTTGCAGCGGGTTGTTTTTCATGTTTGTGGGTTAAAGTGACTCCAAAAACGTGATATTTATCCCATAGAATGCAAATTTGACCAGGGGAACCCCGCCAAAAATGTGTATTTTACCCTGCCAGATGCGATTTTTAACAGGGGACCCCCCTCTAAACGCAATTGGGCTAGTTTTGAGTAGCAATTGGGTGGGTTTTGTTGTGAAAACCTGGCAACCCTGTATTAAATTTACAAATGGCCGCATTTACAAATTGATTTTATTGTGAACAGTTCATCCGTACATATTGTTTCATTTTTTATTGTTAAAAAACTGTTTGAATGTTCATTTCATCCCAAATCTGTGTATGGTGTAGTGTTTCAGTGTGTGAACCTTGTTAACGTCTACATAATAATCATTTACTCGTGTTCGTGTTTTGGAGTTGTTTTGCAGACCTGTGCTGCTGGCGACCCATAGTTGATGTCCAGCATCTCCATGCCTCTGATGATGGCCAGAGCAGATTGCAGGATGTTGCCAAAAATAATAGATCGAAACTCCATTTGTTCTTCTTTTGTATAACCACCTTGATGGAGAATTCTTGGGGGGGACAAACAAAGTCTTTTTGATTCATGTTTTGAAGTTGAGTACATACAGAGCAGGCTTCACATTCGCTACCACCTGGTGGTCACAAATTAGCATTACAAGAGGTAGAATAGCGTATGTAAGTACTAACTTCTCCCAAATGCAAACCAGCTGTTAAAGTAAAAATGTATCTAGAATGCATTGATGAGATATATATCCTTAATTAAATACTTCCACAACCTCTAAAGACACAAACTGACTATACTAAGCATATATTTTGGATGTTCTGTGAATTTAAACTCACTTCATCTGTTTTACGATGGTACTCTTCCCTGACTCACCAGCACCTACAAGACAGAGAGAGAAATATGATACAGAACAATGTATGAGCAACATAAGAACAGATGAGGAGCCCTCAAATGCACTTAAACTGAACTCCAGACAATCTTCCAGCTAAATCATGTCTCTCTATGACTTCTAGCCTTTAAATTGCTTGTAAATTTCACACATAATTACAAACCCACAGCAATTAACACACTGTAAAATTGTGAAGCAGAAAGACTGACTATTTCACAGTAAAACACATAATTTCACAGTGTACCAATGATGGTTACTGTAAGTCTAACACTGAATTTATTTGAATTGTTTATTTTCTGTAACATCAAGGTCAATGTAAAGCATTACATGCTCTGTTAAAAATAAACTTATCGACTGTCATTGATGGCCAGGTCAAAGGAAGGCTCTTTAACCTGCTTATAAAGTGACCCAATTGGATTTGTGTTAGGGAAAGCCTCTCAGAAGATCACTGACACTTTGATTCGTCTTGGAGCCCCAGTCAGTCCAGGGCAAGGGGGTGGGGCTCAACTGTCTCCTGTGGCAACTGTCACTCTTATGTGCCCTTTACTTCCTGAGTTAACTGTAGCCATGGAGATGTGTTAAGAGAACATGCGTCATCCCCGTTGGTTCATTCGACTGCTTAGTTTAGCAACTAGATTAAATTATTTTAAAAAACAGCTTTCTACATCCTATTTCTCAGATAGGAACATATATCAGTGCCATTATTACCGCACCCTGTACCTTTTATCGTGCAAGAAAAGTTTGAAGTGATTTGCTAATTTATTGAGAAAGTCTTCAAAACACTTTTACTACAGAGTATCTATTAGCTATACTTCAATATTTTAATTTCTTCTAATTTAGAACAGCAGGTTATGATCTTCCTTTTCAGACAGGAAGTTACTTGTCAAGCTGCAAGAAATCAGGTCAGTAGTTAATCAATGCATCAGTCTCAGTGATTTGCTGAAATGGCTCACTGATGTAAGGTGTCTTGATGTAATAAACTGTTGGGAGCGCTGAAACTGGCCACCTTTGCTTTCTGTTCCTGTTGGAAGATAAACTGAACCTGAGCTTAAGAGGATCGGGGCTTAAATCATCACAGTAATCGGATTCTGGTCTTATTGTCAATATGCCACAATTCACAGGGTTCCTCAGGTTGTGATCTTTTAAGGCGACTTCATTTGGAGTGAAAATGCGAACGTGTTGCTGAAGTAAAGCTGGAATCGGACATTTTTTAAAAGCTAATTTAGAAAATCTTTAAAATTTAGAAACATGAATAAATTAATCAGATATAAAGATCATTAATACTAAAAAAGAGCGGATGTGCATCACCTAATTCACATGCTAAATCATCTGAAATGCATTATCTCTTGAAAGTGTTCTAAATGTCATCAAATAGGTGTTTACCATGTGTAAAAAAAAACTTTTGCATGTAATCTTTGTTATTCTAGTCAAACATGGCAACTGATTACAATTATAATGCCATAACCCGTGGTCATCTCCAATCCTTTTTAAGTCAGATTTGTCTGCTTACAGAATCTTAACGCTGTGCCTCTGCATCTGTAACTCATAATCCTTGAAGACAAACAGATGAACGAACGTCGTCATAGCGTTGACTATTTTGAAGTTACTTATCTGTACTTGTGAGTTCTTGTCGATCATCAAGGATGCACATATCTTATGTTCAGAAACTACTTAAGTTCTGCAGCAAAGTTCTGCCTTTTAATATCTGACCACCTGTTGCAGGCACAAATGTACGTAAAGCATCTGAAGGTTCTACATCAGAAGCTCATTCTCATAACTCAACACCAGTGGACTAGAGAAATCAAACAAGCACCAATTTCTTACCCAGCAGCAAAAGTTTGACCGTTTTTGCTTCTTTATCGGCATCTTCCTGGAGCTGTTTTTCTAGCTCTTTGGACTTCTTGGCCATTTCCTTATCCTCTGCGCTCGCTCCGCTACCCATCTCGTCGTCTGACAGTTCCCTGTCAAGTTCCTCAAGGAAAGAAATTTTGCCGGCTTCCCCTGTGCTTTGCGGAGAGAGAAATGGATACAGGTGGCCCTGTACTTTGGAGGAGGGTCGCAAAAGTGTTGATTCTTCTTCGAGGTGTGACTGACCTACCTCAGGATGGACAGATGAGTGGATAGAGACAGGCACAGAGACTGAAGCAGAATGCCCTGCTTTCTCCTTTGGTCGCTCTATCCCCTCTAATTCCTCCTTGTCTACCTCAAAAGTCTTAGCTTAGGATTGGGGAGGGCTTTGCTGATCTTCCTGTGTGAACCAGCCAATCCTATTAGCTCAGCTAACAAGGACAGAAATGAAGGTTGTAAAAATTAGGACCAGTGCTTCTAGTGAACTAGCTTTTGACATTGATCAGGTGATAGCGTTTGATCAGTTGGAGCTTGTTTGGATTTGTGGCTCACAAGGAAAATGAGGCTGAAGTTTTACAGCAATATGCATGTATAAATTCTGCTTCTTTGTCTTCTTAGTTCATTGATACCACAAACTCAACAATTTTCTTAATATTTTTGGTCTGTTGAACTGATTTATTTTATAGAGGTCAGAGGACGAAGGGTTTTACTCTTGTCCTTGGTGGACTCTTCTGCGGGGTTGACACACATACAGCATTCTCTATTCGATGCACGAACATATACACACAGTTTCACGTGTTATGTAACCTCGAGCTTGGGGGACTAGAGGTAAAGGAGGAGAGCTTACAGGTCAGTGTGTCTCATTTCCGGTAGATGGGAGTGGTGAAGTCAGCGCTGAAGCTGCCATCCGATCACCGTTCTCCTCTCTAACATCATCTTTAACACCACTGAACAGATCTTTATCTCCACCACCCACTGCGCTTAAGGAAATGAATCTGCATTAACCGTACGCTTTAACTGATCAATAAGATTTATTCTCACTGGGCTGTGAAAACTGATTTATTTTTATCCTGGCTTAAAGCTTGCATTAAATGAATCAACCTAGTAATGCAGTCCAAAATGACTGTCTGTATTACTCATCCATCCAATATGAGGCGGTTGTTTCGTATTTATTTCTGTGTATGTCAATCATCTCAAATAAACTGATTTGGTGGTTTTGTTTGTTAATTTTGAATAATGACAGAAAATATACTCTTTACAGAATGTCCCAAGGATTAATGAAGACAAATTGCTCTAATTTGCGTTCATTAAAGCAAATCTCCTGAGTATAATTGGGGAAGATGCCGTGATTTTTGTGTATTTCATTTAAAATTGTGACGTTTAGATTTAAGAAACATTTGTTAATTTAGTTGTGAGACATAAAATGTAAAATTTCACTCAATTTGCCTGTCTAACTTATTCTTTAATGCAGAAGTAAGCATATGGGCAAGACTTCTGGTTCATTAGGCGTGATAATAAGGAAAAGAATAACAATGCAGTAAACGGTAAAACTGTTTGCACTACAAACCAGTGTGTTCATAATTAAAGGAGAAGTACTCTTTCAGAACAAAAATTTACAGATAATATACTACCCTCTTGTCATCCAAGATGTTCAGGTCTTTCTTTCTTCCATTGTGAAGAAATTGTTTTCTGAAGAAAAAATTTTAGGATTTCTCTCCATATAGTGGACTTCTGTGGTGCCCGTGAGTTTGAACTTCCAAAATGCTGTTTAAAATGCAGCTTCAAAGGGCTCTAAACGATCCCAGCCGAGGAAGAAGTGTCTTATCTAGCGTAACGATCGGTTATTTTCTAAAAACATTTACAATTTATATACTTTTAAACCACTGGTTAAACGCTCTGCGTGAACTCTGTGTATTTCAGTTCAGGACAGTTAGGGTAGGTCGAAAAACTTCCATCTCACGTTTTACCACCAACTTCAAAATCATCCTACTTCGCTGCAGAAATACCGACACAGTGTTTACAAAGTGAACGTGCAAAAAAAGATTAAATGCCCTTTACAAAAAAAGTTAAAACAGCGACATAGAACGATTTTAAAGTTGGAGGAGAAAATGAGCAGTGTTGGGAAGGTTGCTTTGGAAATGTAATCGGTTACAGATTACAAGTTTCCCTATTTAAAATGTAATAAGTAGTGTAACTTTTCAGTTACTTTATAAAAGTAATGTAACTTATTACATTTGATTACTTTGTGATTACCTTTCTAAATTTCTAATATTTTCAATTGTTAATCATCGTCCTAACCAGCACTCTCTCCACCCTCAATACCACGACTGAGGTGAGTCCCTTGAGCAAGGCACTGATCCCCCAACTGCTCCCTGGGCGCCGCAGCGATAGCAATATGGCTGCCCACTGCTCCAGGTGTGTGTTCACGGTGTGTGTGTGTGTGTTTGATCACTTCTCACTACTGTGTGTGTGCACTTGGATGGGTAAAATGTAGAGCACAAATTCCGAGTATGGGTCACCGTACTTGGCCACACGTCACGTCCTTTCCTTTCCTTTTTTTCCTTCATTTTGAAACATTTAAACCAGGTTTTCACAGTTAACCTTAAAGCAGCACTCAACACTGATTACTGTCAGACTTTATCACTTGAATTAAGATTATAATAAGTAAGGAATAATATACATCTTTATTTTGCGATAACAACTGGCTGGATGTTCATTATCCACCTTATTACACAGCTGCTTGCCACAAAAGTAAATAATTAGACACGAAACACTGATCTGAGCTGAAGTTTGTGAACGCAAAGCTTCAATGAAGAAATCAGTTGCTAGCAAGATGCAAGTTCAAACTAGACTGACATTTAAAGGATACAATGCAGTCAGACCAGTTTTATTACACATTTCACCACATAAATAATTAAATAATAATTAAGTAATATTTTTTAGCTAACCAAACGCAAAGCTTCCACCAAGAAAAACTATCAAGCGTATAGCGCTAACTTAAGTTCCCCGGATGAGACTGTGTTATTAGCTTTTACCAGTTGTCATCTGGGAATAACATACCTTGGAATGTCATGACTGACCAATCAGAATCAGGCATTCCACAGAGCCGTGTAATAATTTAATTTAAAGCACAGATGCCACAAATTCAGACTTAACACCTCTTAATTACTTTGAGATCATTCTGAGGGTAAATACAGATTTTAAATCATAACAAGAAATAGTTTCATAGTTATGATACTGGTTTTGAAATCAAATGTTTGCACAGTTATGACAGGAAACACTGGCATCTAACAATGCCTTGGAAAAAACAATTAATCTATATATCTATATATAATAAAGTGTATGCGTAATCCCAAATAGGAAATAAAACAGTTATCAAATAAACATGTGTCCTATTCTGTGTTCTAAACTCCTGAAACATTGGTGTCTCATTTTAGAGCAGTCAATGCAATTTATGAAAGAAGTCAATTAAATCTGTATGTGGTGTGTGAAAAAATTCAGATGTAACCCCCTTTGTAATCATTAACATTTTCAAAAGTAACTGTAGTTTAATTACACATTTTTTCTCAGTAACTGTAACTAATTACAATTACATTTATTTTGTAATAAATTGCGTAATTCCGTTACATGTAACTAGTTACTCCCCAACACTGAAAATGAGATGGGAGTTTTTCGACCTACCCTAACTGTCTTGAACTACAATACACAGTTCACAGAGAGCTAAACAAGATGAGCACTTGAGGTTACAAAGGTTACGATCGTTTTGCTAGATAAGACACTTCTTCCTCGGCTGGGATCATTTAGAGCCCTTTGAAGCTCCATTTAAACTGCATTTTGGAAGTTCAAACTCACGGGCACCGTAGAAGTCCACTATATGGAGAGAAATCCTGAGAGAAAATGTTTTCCTCAAAAAAAAAAAAAAAAAGAAAAGAAAAATTCTTTCTGACTGTAGAAAGACAGACATGAACATCTTGGATGACAAGGGGGTGAGTAAATTATCTGTAAATTTTTGTTCTGGAAGTGAACTTCTCCTTTAAGATAAAATAACATGGTATGACACACCAAATATCAAGCAGTAAATACTGTTATCTAATTCTGGGCCACAAATCATTGTCCACATTACCAAATAAACACAAAATCCTTTGTTTTTTTTTTATTATAATACGGCGTCGTAGATGTCCAGAGAGATCTATGATACGAAAGAAATTAACGTCAAAACTGTTATGACTAACTAAATCTTATAAGATGAAATGACAAAGTTATGGAGAGCACAGCCATTAATTTTCACGTGTTGAGATTTTGTGAGACATGGAAAAGTCAACTATTTCAAAAGATTTAACTTCACTAAAAAAACGCGGCGCAGCAATCAAAAATGTCCTGCATGTTTACGTAGAATACAACGATTTAAAAGCAGCGGAATCGCGTCTCAACCAGCGCTAAATCTCTACAAAATGAATTGGCCTACATGCCAAACAGCAGTCAACAATCGCTCCTCAGCGAATCATTAGCTCTGCTTTCAGTTGATTTTAAATAAATCCATTTACACTAATCTAAAACCAGAAACATAGCCAGACCCTCCCACTCGGTAACTCGTGCAGTCACCTGTTCTCCGTTCCCCAGATGGATGATGGGACAAACCAACTTGTCTGTGAAAGCGAGATTTCAACCCACGTCACTTTAGGTAAGCAGATTTTTTCTTACTGCTTGTGGCAGGTTGTGAGCACCCAAATCCCTAAATGCTTCCAAGAGGAATATAGCAAGCTAATCATGGTATCCTTCTCTTCATCAGAGCCAATCTCATTACGGTTTCTGTGCTCCAGGCCTGCCTCTAACACTCCAGAACGGCTTCCTCGCTGCTGACAGGATTACTAGCCGAGGTCCTCGTGGGTCAGGGTGGGTGACAGTAGAGGGGGATTATTTTAGATAGTTACTTCCTGCCCCTCTGGTTAGAACTGATGAATGATGAGGGGATTCTTAGAATAAAGACCGAACACAAGCTTGGTAGATAATAAACATGGCTGAGACGAACCAAAAGCCATGCACATCTGGAACTGTTATCAGCGGCACTGAAGACAGGAAGTCTTGTAGTGAAAGATTTTTAGTGAAATATTTGTTTACTGGACTGAATGCATGCACACAAATATAGTATCAAGAAAAAAAAAATAATGCTGTTAAGTTAAAAATTGCATTACATATCTTTCTGACATTAATTCTCTGCAGGTTATACTAAATGCTCAATCCAGCATTCTAGTTATTTTAATCCTAATTATGCATAAACAGATGTCACCATTTTACATGCTAATGCACATGCATTTCAATTAATATATGACAGAGAGCGATGCAGGAGCACATCAACCCTCCGGTTTCAAACGGAGTAGCTAAATGCATGCTTTTGCAGAGACCTGAACTGCATTCAGGCATGACACAGAATTTAAACAGCATGAGAGGTTTCCCCAGTGGAAGGACTGTTTGAATCATTAATGACTCATTCTTGCACTCATATAAAGGTGTAGCTTGTACAGTAGACACCTACAGTCTCTTGTGAGATCAGGTGCTATTGTTCATGAAACAGTGCTTGTAAACCTTAGTAATATGCTCTATCCTGTTACAGCAGATGGGTAAAAATATGTATATTTTTGTGTAAATAACGTTATTTATTTGCTAATGATTTGATATTGATTTTGTTATTGCTCTTTTTGGATTCATTCTAGGCAGTGTAGGTTTTGTTATGCTATTGATGCATTTATATAAACACAGGGTATTATTGAACAAACATGAATGCATCACTCAGTCTCCACAAGAGGGAGGTATAACCCATTGCTTTAATACATTCTGCATGTTATACACGTTAGCTTATGAGGAGGGAAATCTCAACAAGTATCTCTTCAAAATTAACTATATTGATTTCCTTCGAATACCCTATGTTCTGTAACTTAATGGCATTAAACGCTTTTTTTTTTTTTTTTTCAGGAGGATAATACTTAATACATTTTTTTTTTCACATTTGGTTCTGTATGTAAGCTAATGCTAATGTTTCCAGGGCCCATGGAGCTGCATTTTTAGTGTTGCATTGACATGTCGAGTCAGCATAGAGACATAGAGAATGATTCTTTTGTTATGTAAAGACCCCTCGCTGTACACTGCTGATGAGGGTCAGTGTATGCTGTCACTAGCATTTCACAGGCATTCTCATTATAGACAAGTAAAAATGAGCAGCTTATGAAGTGACAGCTTTACTTGACTGCAGGGGTGTGTGACATTTAGAAGAGAATTGAGAATGTCTTTTGCTGAGTTGGAATTGCAGTACCTGTTGAGAAGCAGAATTATGAAGCAAATTTGAATTTAGGTAGAGTTAAATTAATATGCAGTTTTTAAATTGTTTAATTTTTTTTATAACACACTTTTAATATGCATTTCCCATTAAAACATCATTATACACACAACATACATATTTCAGTAACATCAGGTGATATTAATAGTCAGTACATACGTTTAAATATTTCATTATGTTTAATGAAATTTAATTTCATGTTTATATATGATTTATGTTTATATACACTACCGTTCAAAAGTTTGGGGTCAGTAAGACTTGTAACAGTCTTTAAAGTAGTCTCTTATGCTCATCAAGGCTGCATTTATTTGATTAAAAATATAGAAAAAAAACAGTAATATTGCAAAATGTTTTTACAATATAAAATAATGTTTTTTATTTTAACATACTTTAAAATAGAATTTATTCCTGTGATGAAAAGCTGAATTTTTATCAGCTGTTACTCCAGTCTTAAGTGTCACATGATCCTTCAGAAATCATTCTAATATGCGGATTTATTATTAGAATGATCAATGTTGGATAATATCAACAGTTGTGCTTTTTGTATAGTATTTTTTGGAACCTGTAATTTTTTTTTTCAGGATTCTTTCATGAATAACAAGTTTAAAAAGTACAGTGTTTATTCAAAATATAAATATTTTATAACAATGTAAATTATTTATTATTAACTTTTAATACACTTTTAATTATTAACTTAATACATCCTTGGTGAATAAAAGTATTAATTTCTTAAAAAAAAAAAAAAAAGAAACAATAAAAATGTACTGACCCCAAACTTTTGAACGGTAGTAATATATATATATATATATATATATAATGTATATAAACAAATGTATATATGAATGTATATATTTAAGAAATATTTACAAGTATATGTATTTATTATAATTTTTATATAATTTTAAATATTATAAATATTATAAATATTTTGTACATAACATAATTGTCTTAAATATATACATTAATGTGTTTGTATTTATATATACATAATAATTACACACAGTACACACACATTTATCAGGCAAACTCAAACTTTCATTTTGTTTGCGATTAATCGTGATTAATCGTTTGACAGCCCTAATATATATATAATCATGCATATATATATATATATATATATACACGTATATTGAAGAAATATAAATTCATCTAGAAATATTTTCATGTTTATATATGTATGTATATATATATATATATATATATATATATATATATATATATATATATTCATAAACAGTTTTTTATACACACACACACATATCATGTAAACGCAAATGTTCATTTTGGATGCGATTAATCACGATTAATCGATTTGACAGACCAATATGTATATAAAGATAAAAATATCTAATTATTTATATAATATGTATTATAACATGTAACCATTTTTTTTTCTCAAATAATTTTCAGTTAAGAAAAATTAAGTTAAGGAAGAATTTTCTACAGTATCTGGGAATAAATAGATATAAATAATAGCCAAAATCTTTTGAAAAAAAAAAAAAAACAGTTGTATGATTGTTCAATTCCTTTTAATTGCAATCCATTAAATTTTCAAATCAGCTTCTATTTTAACATGCAGTGGGGTGAAAGTGAAGATAGTTTTAGAGAATTAGAGATTTACCTCTTTAAGAGATTTTAAGAGATTTTTTTGTTTGTTTGTTTGTTTGTTTTTTAGATAGTGACCTTGCTTGACTGTTTAAACTAATTTTCATGTTATAATTAGAAAGATTCTGACTGTTATGATCCATATGATGCTCTTTTTGAATTTTTTCCTGTGTGTTGGTAATTTAGATGCTTAACCCAAAACATTTCTTGACTCTGTAACTGCTTTTTCCTCAAGTTTTGATATTATGCATCTTATATGTGCTATGCTAAATTTCACAGACATGATTCCAGCTTTTCCCCATCACAAAAGCAACTCAGAGTCAGTAACCTCCCCCACTCAGCACACGGTGCACCTCTTCCGGCTGACTAAACTTTGAGCCCTGAGCCAGCGTCTGGCTCGTCATGTTTCCTCTCGTCTCCCGGGGCTGTGAAAAAAGTGACATGAGAAGCATTCCTTCATCATCATCACCGCATTATTTAGATGCCCGCCGTACTCTCCTGTCACATTCCACCTGGCTCGGAGGTTTCCATGGAAACGGTGCAGAGTGACAGCATGCAGGCAGCGTGTGGTAGCGTGTGAGTGGGCACTGGGAGGTGTGGGGAGGAGCCAGTTCACCCACTGCAGCATCCGATGAGCGGGGATCTCTCTTTTACGCACGCACAAACACACACACACGACTGAACATCCTTCTCAAAGCCCCTCTGGACCGAGTGTGTCCCCCCTCTTTCGTCCCCCACTAGGAATCCTCAGTGCCTTAATCAACCAGTGTTTTGTCCATCTCTGGTGAATCTCAAGCCAAAATGTCTTCTAAGCTGCCTTCAGGCAAACCCACATCCCCTTTCAGGAAGAGAGGCAGCCTGCAGTACACAGCCAGTGGAGGTAAGTGTGTTTGTTCAAAAACAATATGGGTTTATAAAAGTGTGTGCGTGAGAGTGCGGTAGAAATGTGTCATTAGATGTGCATTTTTACATGTACATTTCATATATTCAGCATATTTTTATGTAAGTTCCCTCTCACATTTGAGTTTCATGTGCTAAATTTTCAGGAGAGTTTCTGTAATCTAGCATCCACGTAATGGAGAAACTTTTATACCTGTTGATTTGAGGGAAACTGTTGAAACTATTGCGCGACTGTGTTCTTTTTTTCCTGTCTCTTTCTTTCCTACGGGTCCCTGCAGCGCTAAAACTACTACTTCACATGAATGTTTTTCTCTCTGAATTGTAATAATACCTCCTGGGTCTGTATTTGATATTTCTCTGATGAGCGGAAAAAGGAAGTTATGCATTATAATTACATTGGCAGTACTTGGGTGATTGTGTTTGCAACCATAATGCCTCAGTTCCTGAATAAATTCATCCAGATAATGTTCCTGATTCAATTGCAAGAAAGCCAGCCGAGGTAAATCAAACATGCACCAGTTACGGCAGTGTCTGGTCTAGACCACATCCATAAAATGCATGCAACACATTGTCTGTGGTCAGGCCAGCATTGCGTAAGGCTTACATAAGATGTGATCCAAAAACCACTTCACACCTCTCTCCTGCAGAGAAACTGTGATTTTTATCCAGTGCTGGAAGCACAAACACATTTGCTTAGGCGGTGCATGTTTTCATTAGTTCTTCGTGCCTTGGATGTTGTGGTTAAAACCTGAAACAATGTTCTGGAAAGTGCATTTATCTCTGTTGAGACTCATTTGTCCTGCTGTGGCAGGATAAATTCATGAGTCTGAGGGAAATGTTATCAAAAGCATCTCCACATCTTCGTCGATGCACAGCAGGTGGCACATTGCTGCTGCCTTTAAAAAAAATGACACTAGGCTAAATCAAAAGCAATTCTGTGCAGTTTCAAACAACCACAGTAATAAAGCAGGCACAAAACAGTTCTCTTTCTCTCACACATGCACACACGCAGCAATAAATTATAGTCTGTGCTTCGCTTTAAATGTAAAGTCCTTTAAATAGTGTTTTTAGAGACACCGCGACATGCAATATTTAAAATTCCTCTCGCATTTCAGCAGCAATCAAGTGTCTGATTACTGAAAGCCTGTGTGAGCTTTTACTGTGGCTCATTCTTGACATGTTAATGGGCCGTGAATCATGTGCAAATACAAAGTATGATTTGGAAGAAAGGCCTCAGTGAAAACACATGGAGAAATAAATGTTCCATTTCGCTTTGAAGAAATTTCAGATCCACATTTTTTGTAGTCTAAACGTACCTGAATTTATTTCTATGCCATTTGAATAATAATTTTATTAGTAGTAATAGTACTATCAATACATTAAGTATTATATTTCTGTCACAGTTTCTTCAAGTAAAACCGGACATTTATTTTGACGGGTTGATGTGAAGACCTTTAAGTTTCGTTTTGTATATAATAGCTTTTCTCAAAAGAAACGGTAGAATGCTCATTAAGGGACTCTCAGATCAATTCTACAGATTATGTTTATGTGTTTATGTACTCCTGTGTTGAGGCGGCTAAGGCTGAACACACTGCAAGCGCCAGACGCGTTTCAATATGTGTATAAATGAAACCGCGTGTCTGCGCCATTCATAGAGGGAGACATGCAGGTTCGTGTTTAAATAATATTTTTGCGACTTCATATTCACAGGCACTAGTTTATATCGCTTTTTGATTTAAGTGTACTAACCTACTTTTGATTTAATCAATCCAAATTGGGCAAACTACGTGACATTCCGTGTTATAGAGTAAATTCCATTTTTATGACTGGATTCCTTGATTCCATCTGCGTTTTCTGCATCGTGGAAATCATAGGGTCCTAGGTTATATAGAGGATTTGCACTTACGTCATGGACGTAAACAACAAAATGGATTGCACGGTTAACGTACTACTGAAACATTGTTCTGCTAATTTATGCTGTCTAAACCAGGGGGAAAAACGTGTGGAAGCTGCTAAATCATATAGAAGGACTTAGTAAGCAGGAAATGCGCAATATTGTGACGAACTTAGTAGGTGTTAATAGGTGGTAAAGATATGTAAAAGCAGTATTAAGTAAGATATTAGCCTAATATTTTACCTACCTGTCCGGAAATGATAAGAACAAACACTAATGTTGTCAAGATTATTGCCCTTGAAATCCTGGTTTACTTCAGCCAACCACAAACCCCTTTTTTCCCTAGACAGTTTTTTTGCACTCTTCTCCTTGAACTTTTGGCAGTCTATCCACCTTATTTTTCCCATAAGAGTGGGTGCAGCCATTTGTAAATTTTTTGTGTCTGGCTTCCAGTCTCATCCACTTCCAGCTATATTTAGCTGCACAAAAAGCTTGTTTTGCTGCTTGATATTGCAAACTGGTGTGTCGTATCATATTATTTTAATGTATTAGCTTAATTATGAATACACTGGTTTGTGGTGCAAACTGTTTTACCGTTTACTGCACTTGGATATTCTTCTCGTTATTTCCCTATGGCGGATTATGAACCAGACGTCTAACACATTACCAGAAAACAGCTTACTTCCGCATTGAAAAATAAGGTGGATAGTACTCCAAAATGTTTTTCCCAGTTCGATCGATTAGTACAGCCCAAAACTCTACAATAATTGACCATTTTCAGCAGCAATAATCAGCAAAATATGCGAGTTTCGTTCAGTTCAGTGGTGTTGTTTACATTCAGTGCCGCCAATATGGCCGATTGATGACGCGTCATGGAAACCTTCTATTACACTAAATTTGTATATATGGACCTTTAGTTAGTCAAATATTGATTGATTATTGTATTGGCCAAAATTCAGAAAAAAAAAAGAGATTTGCCCTAGATACACTTGCACTTAGTTTTTCAGGTAAATTTGCAGGTATGTTTCATAGGAAGCATTTTGTAGAAGTTGCCACAGTTCTTCTGTATTTAATCTGTCTCAGTTTTTTGTTTCTTCATGTTTGGAAATGTAAACTGATATTTCCTACTTACACACTACAGCAAAAGATAGAAATATCTGACTTAAAACCAGTTTTTGTTGGTGAAAATACTAGCGGCATAAGACTTTTGCACAACACTGTATATTTTTATTCTTAGAGGTTTCATAGAATTACAGCATCATGGAAAAATAAAGCAAATAACATGTTTATTTGCATTTACCTCTTATTTTAGAGGCCTCTAATAACATACCTTGAATAACCTTTGACTAACCTTCAGTTTAATCTACCAGCAGTCAATGTGCAATTATATTGCTGTTTGTTTTGATTATGACTGCTACCTGATGAGTCACTTGAGGTCTGTACACAGAGCTCTTCCTGTTATGTCACTCGGGACCCTGTCTGTGTTACGATTGCTGAAATGTTTCATAACCTTCTCACATTAACGATGGAGAAGATAAGGCTGATCTGATTGACTCTACTTAAACTATTCTTAAACGCATACATCAACCAATTTATGCTCCTCTGTGTAGTGGTAAGTTAAGAATTTTAGTGGTATAACTTGGTCATAGTTCATATTTCAGCCTCCAGCTTTCTGTATATACCACACATGAGATGTTGCTACGCTTTGAACTTTAACCCCTGTGGCGCCTCCCTTTGCCTTCAGTGTGGTATAGAAGAGGAGGGATTCGTTGAAGGAGCCCTTTTACTGCCTCCCTCCCGGCCACCACATTGCTACTATTTAGAGTTGTTTTTTCCAATCCACCCAACCCGTTGCTTTCCAAGATTCCCAGGGACTTCACCGGTGAGGTAGGAAGTTTATGGTCTCTTAAAGACCCTTGTGCTTTTACAACAAGGTAGTTAGACTCTTAATATGTATAGGTGCATATGTACTTGAGTGTTTGTGGATTGAATTAAGTACAGTAGTTAAGAAAGTCCGCAGAAAGAATGAGTTTTTCTATGTTCGTAGAATCCAAAGAGCAAACTGTTTTGCTGTCGTCCACTAGGTGGAGCTAGCAATACATTGTTTCAGCAAGCATGCTTCATTTTCACCATACAATATTCGTTTGCTGTATCTCAAGATTTCAGATATACATTTTTCCTGCTTCTGCTTGTTTTCTTTGAGGTTGCTTATCTACAACCTAAAGTAAAAAGACTATACAAATAAATAACTGACAACTAATGAAACTCATAGGTAAAATAGGCTTTAGTATATATTTTTGGAAAAGCTTTACAACACAGTGTAAATTTCACCCAAAAATTAAATTTATTTCATTGTTTACTAACCCTGCTCTTCTTCCAAACCTATATGAGTTTCTTTCTTCTGTTAAACACAAAAGAAGAATAGAAAAAATACTGTGGAAGTCAGTGGCTATCATCAACTGTTTCCATACTTATACTGGTTTGGAACTAGAGGAGGGTGAGTTAATGATGACAGCTTTTATTTTTGGGTGAACTATTTCTTTAATGCATTAGGTGTCATTTTTAGATCATATTTGTTTCTTAATACATTGTGGACGTGAACAAACTTATGGAAGCCAATTTTTGCCACTGAATAAAAAAAAAAAAGGTTATTGGGACTTTTTATCTCACAATTTTGACTTTTTTCCCCTTAGAATTATGTGATACAAACTTGCAATTCTTACTGTTTTTTTTTCAGAGTTGCTAAATATAAACTCACAATTCTGAGTTATAAAGTCAGAATTGTTTATATCTCGCAATTGTGACTTTTCTTCTCTGAAATGCGAGTTTATATCTTGAAATTCTGACTTTATAACACGCAATTGCAAGTTATGAAGTCAGAATTGTGAGATATAAACCTGCATTTCAGAGAAAAAATCACAATTGCGAGATATAAACACAATTTAGAGAAAAAAGTGAGATTTGCGACATGTAAATCTCACTTTTTTTTTTTTTTTTTTTCCTGAAATGCAGGTTTATATCTCACAATTCTGACTTCATAACTTGCACTTGTGTGTTATAAAGTCAGAATTGCAAGATATAAACTTGCATTTCAGAGAAAAAATCACAATTGCGAGATATAAACACAATTTAGAGAAAAAAGTGAGATTTGCGACATGTAAATTTGCAGTTGCGAGAAGAAAGTCAGGATTGTGAGACAAAAATCTCACTTTTTTCTCTCAATTGCGAGTTTATATCTCGCAATTGATATTTTTTTTTTTTGAAATGCGAGTTTATATCTCTCAATTCTGACTTCATAACTTGCAATTGCGTGTTATAAAGTCAGAATTGCAAGATATAAACTCACATTTCAGAAAAAAATCACAATTGCGAGATATAAACTCGCAATTTAGAGAAAAAAGTGAGATTTGCGACGTAAATGCGCAGTTGCGAGAAAAAAGTCGAGATTGTGAGAAAAATCTCACTTTTTTCTCTCAATTGCGAGTTTATATCTTGCAATTGTGTTTTTTGTTTTTTTTTCTGAAATGCAAGTTTATATTTCACAATTCAGACTTCATAACTTGCAATTGCATGTTAAAAAGTCAGAATTTCAAGATATAAACTTGCATTTCAGAAAAAAATCACAATTGCGAGATATAAACACAATTTAGAGAAAAAAGGGAGATTTGCGACATGTAAATGCGCAGTTGCGAGAAAAAAGTTGGGATTGTGAGAAAAATCGTACTTTTTTCTTTCAATTGCGAGTTTATATCTTGCAATTGTGTTTTTTTTTTTTTTCTGAAATGCGAGTTTATATTTCACAATTCAGACTTCATAACTTGCAATTGCATTTTAAAAAGTCAGAATTTCAAGTTATAAACTCGCATTTCAGAAAAAAATCACAATTGCGAGATATAAACTCAATTTAGAGAAAAAAGTGAGATTTGCGACATGTAAATTCGCAGTTGCGAGGAAAAAAATCAGGATTGTGAGATAAAAATATCACTTTTTTCTCGGAGAGTTTTTTCTCTCAAACTCTGGAGTTTATATCTCGCAATTTTGATTCGCAGTTAAAAAAAGTCAGGATTGTGAGACAAAAATCTCACTTTTTTCTCTCAATTGCAAGTTTATATCTTGCAATTGTGTTTTTTTTTTCTGAAATGCGAGTTTATATCTCACAATTCTGACTTCATAACGTGCAATTGAGTGTTATAAAGTCAGAACTGCAAGATATAAACTCGCATTTTAGAGAAAAAAATCACAACTGCGAGATATAAACTCGCAATTGAGAGAAAAAAAGTGAGATTTGCAAGATGTAACCTCGTAGTTGCAAGGAAAGAAAGTCTGAATTGTGAGATTAAAAAGTTGCAATTACCTTTTTGATTTTTTTTTTATTCAGGGGTCGGAAATGGGCTTCCATAGCGATCTAAATAAAATTTTATTTTATTTTACTTTTCCCTAAAGTAAACCAAGGGCTTCAATCACAGGAACAAACAAAAGCAGTTGGTCTCCAGAAGCTCACAAAAGCCTCATCAGTGCAATCTTTGTCTCTCTTTCTCTCTCTGATGTCTTCATCAAAGCCTTTTTCCTCTAAAAGCAGAGCAGGATTCAGGGATGCTATTGTTCCCTCTGATTAAATGGCCTCAGATGATCAGAAACACCTTTCAAACCCTCTGAATACAAGAACAGAATCATTTACACTCTACATGGGTTTAAGCGACAAAGTAGATTACACGCTTCATCCACAGTAATGCTCAGTTGAATATTCTGTTGACAGTGATGGTTTGGTGACAGCTCCAGAATAATGATAAACCCACTGCCTCGATGATGTAAACGGGCCTGATCTTATATCAGTCACGTCAAATACCGGCTTCTTCGTCTGTTGACAAAAAAGCTGCCATGACCTCTATTTCAGCTTCCAAGGGAGTCTCTCTTTCCCTGTCCCTTTCTCAAAACATCCTCCAGCGTTTTCGCATGCACTGCAGTCCTGCTGACGCGTCACGGAGGTGAAGGACAGGGGGGTGTTGAGAGACGCCGTCGAGCCCACTCCGTCACAGAGACGGCAGTGATGCTGTCGAGCTCCCCCTGCCCCTTAAGGCCAGGTGGTACGGTCCAGCCATGTGTCAGGGATATTTAAATGAGAGGGGGATGACAGTGGCTAGCCCAGACAGCTGGCAGGAACCAGGAAGAGGAGGGAGGGGAGAGTGGATGCTTCGGCTCCATCAGCTGTGTTTACTGTATGTATGTGGGACAGATTGAATCATGAGACAATGTGTGCGAGTGAGTGAGTGAGTGAATGAATGAATGAATGACAGACATGCTTTGCTGGAGATGTGTGTAGGTTTAGAAAGTGTAGCTTTGTGTTTGCTACATGTTCTTTCTGTCTGCTTTTCATTCTTTTCTCTTTTCTGACTTGTTTTGGGAGATTTCCAGCAATGGCTTGCACGTATTCTGAGATGTTTATTTCTCTCTATGTCTTTTCGTTCTCTGCTTCGCTCCATCTCTAAGCTCTCAGCTGTGTTGCTGTCAGCTCATGTTTTTCCCTTGGGAGTCATACACGTGTGTGTGTGTGTGTGTGTGTGTGTGTGTAGCTGGAAGATGCTGCGTGGATGTATTGATTGTCCTCAGTATTGTCCTGTTTTAAAGGTGTTGTGGTCAGCGTTGTGTTTCACTGGTGATAGATTAAGTGGACAGTTGAAGAAGTAATAGAGAACGATGCTGCTTGGATGTGGTCTGTGTATGAGATTGTGTCTGTTTAAGGGAAAAGAGGTTTTGAGGCCTCCAAACCGTACTGGGAAATCCAGTTTAATCTGGTCGATGTGTTTTGGTGTCTTACAGCTGGTTTCTAATGGGTCTGTATTGGTAAATCCTCTTGGATGATCAGCAAACCAGCTTTCAGTGCCAGGAGGTTGACCAGTTAGAAACCAGCTACCATGTTTCAATCATAACACAATGATTCTCCAACAGGAAACACATGGACACAGTTTATTATACTAAATGCATCACCGCAAGCTGTAGTTGTAGTAATGCGATTTCACATAATCCTTGAATGTGTTTTATATTTAGTTTTATATACTAAATAGCAACTGAGGCTCTACTCCTTCGGTTCCAGGTTAATTTACGGCAATCTTGTAGGGTCATGTCAGGTGTTAAGTGAGCGAACAAAGGAACGCAACATCAGGTTGCCATGGTGACAGTGAGTGGCCCTGATTGGAGATAGTGGGGTAACTGTAATCCTCAGCGTGGCTCTGTTTTGTTCAGGGTTTAACGAAGTATGTCAGAGTTAGCATTGGAACCAGCTGCTAATATAAATTTAGATCACACATTAGGCATTGTTATATAAGACTTCCCTCAGCTGCTTCAATGATGTGTGTATACTTCTGTGTATATGAAACATTAATGCCAAAATGACACATCAGTTATTGTATTGAGAGATTTCATTATCTACATACGTACAAAATATTTTTTAAAACATTTTATAAAGAAGTCTCGGTAACACTTTACAATAAGGTGTCATTTGTCATCATTAGTTGATGTATTAACTAATGTGAACGAGCAATGAACAATACATTTATTACACTATTGATCAATCTTTGATAATGTTAGTTAATAAAAAAAATAGTCATTTATTGTTCATGTTCGTTCACAGTGCATTAACTAATGTTAACAAACACAACTTGTGATTTTTTTTTTTTTTTTTTAAAGGTAACACTTTACAGTAAGGTGTCGTATGTTAACATTAGTTGATGTATTAACTAATACAAACGAACAATGAACAGTAAATGTATTAAACAATTATTGATCTTTGTTAAAGTTAGTTTATAAAAATACACAGTGCATTAACTAATGTTAACAAACACAACTTTTTGATTTTAGTAATGTGTTAGTTAATTAACATTAACTCGGATTATTAAATGCTGTACACTGTAAAAAATAAAAAACACAATTTGATGAGTCAGCTCAAAATAATTTGTTAGCCTGCTGCCTTAAAATTTCAAGTTCAGTCAACTAAAATAGGTTTATTCAACTTGAAATGTTACGTTGTACTAAGTAATCACTTAGATATTTGTGTTTGCTAAACTTAACAGATGGGTAAGTAACCCAGCTACCTTAAAATTTTAAGTTGATTCAACTCAAATATCTACGTTGTCACTTAGTATAATTTAACATTTCAAGTTGAATAAACTTTTAAGGCAGCCAGGTTACAAATTATTTAAGTTGACTCAACAAATAGTTTTTTACAGTGTAGAAGTATTATTCATTCTTAGTGCATGTTAACTAATGTAGTTACCTAATGACCCTGTTGTAAAGTATTACTGTCTCTTATGTTCACCAAGGCTGTATTTATTTGATCAAAAAATATTGATTACAAAATATTATTACGATTTACAATATTATTACAATTTTATAATATATATTATTATATTATATATTTTATAGAATTTTAAAACACTAATTATCATTTTTACACCAGACATATATATCGGTTCAAAATATTGGTTATTGGTCTGCTTGATCTTTAGTAATCAGTATCAGCATCGGCTCTGAAAAACATATATCGGTCGACCCCTAATTAAAACATTTTAAAATGTGATTTATTTCTGTAATAACAAATCAGAATTTTTAGCAGTCCAGTCTTTAGTGTTACGTGATCCTTCAGAAATCATTCTAATATGTTGATTTTCTGCTCAAGAAACATTGTACATACTTACACTACCAGTCAAAAGATTTTGAACAGTAAGCCTCAAAGCCTGATCCAAAGTACAGCAAAAACAGTAACATTCTGAAACATTTTTACAATTTAAAATAACTGTTTTCTATTTGAAAATATTTAAAAATGTAATTTATTCCTGTGATTTCAAAGCTGATTTTTTAGCATCATTACTCCAGTCACATGATCCTTCAGAAATCATTCTGATATTCTGATTTGCTGCTCAAAAAACAATCAATAATAATAATAATAATATTTATTAATTATTATTATTATTATATAATATTTCACAATATTAGTGCTTTTCTGTATTTTAGATCAAATAAATGCAGGCTTGGTGAGCAGAAGAAAAGATATTCTGAATATTACTGTTCAAAAACATTTGACTGGTAGTGTGTATTTGATAGAAAGCAGAATAAATGTAAATAAAATGTAATTAATTGTAAAAGATGACAAAAATAAAATAATTCATTAAATATGAAGTGCACAAAAGTGGATAAATACACAAATACTACGCAATTTTCTGAGCGGGGTGATGTCTAACTTACAGTCTGATCTTTGACCTCATCTTCTGTGTCATATGGTTCATTCTAGTGCTGTTCTTATCTCTCAGCTCTGTATCTCACTACACTGATTATTCACCTCTCCCATCCATTATTATGTGACATTTATAGACCCTCATTCTAAAATGTTTACCATCAAAATCAATAACTCCATTACCCGTGTTTTGTAATTGCATGGTTGAAGCACGTTCGTACAGGAGAGGTTAGCCACTCTGACCTGTTTTGAGTGTTTTTCTGCTTTGCTGTTCATGCAGTGATCCAGTGTTTGAAGGGGATGGTGGTTATATAACAAGCATGAAACTCCCAAAATAACACGCATGAGAAGATTATACACAAGCCAGTGGGTATATCAGTCTCCACCTGTGGCTTTCCACTGGTCTATACAAACACATGAACATCAAAAATCCTGACAAAGGTTCCTGCTGTACTCTTCTTTATGCTTTAGCTTGCAGTTAAGTGAGAAATATGTGGGCTGTGATCGTGTGGAGGTAAATGAGAAGTGTGAAAAGAGAGAGCGTGATTATGAGTGCGTGAGGTTGTGCGTGCATCTCATGCTGTGTCTATCTGTGTTGTGTGCTAATAAACTGTCATTGTCATAATTAGTTTACCCATCTGGGCCTGTAAAAAGGCCACACAGGTTTTAGCAACGAGTTCATCTCCTAGACAATCCTCTCGTTAATTACCTTCAGTAAACTCACTGATAAGTATGTTGCACATTAACTTTACCAGAACAGTAAAACAATAAGGAGCAGGGTCTTATAAAGCGTTATGTAAACTTCAGTTGAATGAGGGTTAGTATAACATGACTCCATTCCGGCAGCTATGGGCCACATCCGCTGATACCAAACTTTAAATTATTCAGTTCTGCTGCTCTCGTTTGTGTTTGAGCGCTGCGGATAATTACACGGCAGCGGTTCGTGATTAGTACTTGAGTCTAAGAAGGCGGATGGCGATTCCTACTTTCTGCGGGGAGAACGTGTGGATTACGTCAAATGGCATTGTTATAACAAAGTCTTTGTTATTGAGGTTATGAATAGGAATCTTGGTAAAGCTCTAGAAAAACAACAGACGTCAGTCCCTTAGAGGATGACAGTGACTCAAGTTTGTTTATCGAAAAAGTACTAATTCCTCAAAGTCTGCTGTATTTAGGAAGCCAAACAATGTGTTTTATTTACTCAAAATTAAACCGTGTTTATCATGTCACTGCACATTTTATGCAAATCAGTCTGGAGTACGTTTTTATCTTAACATGATATGTCAAGTTTTCTTACATTTTTTATGTAGTTTAACAGTAAAACATTATCAGTTTTACACTGTTCAACTTTAGGGTTGGTATGATTTTTTTAAAATGTTTTTGAAATAAGTCAATTAAATAAGTCGTTTTTTTTTTTTTCGATTAAAAATAGAAAGCATTTTAATATGCTGATTAGGGGTGTGTGATATATATTGTCTATGATAATATCGTAATTGTTGTTTAAACAATATGTGATTTGCATGGAAGCCCATTTCTGCCACTGAATAAAAAATAAAAAAGGTGATTGTGAATTTTTTTTTTTTTTTTTTCCATGCAATTTACATCTTGCAAATCTGACTTTGTATCACACAGTTCTGAGAAAAAAAGTCATAATTGCGAGGAAAAAAGTCAGAATTGCGAGTTTGTAGTTTCTGATTTCTATTTTCTTAGAATAGCATGTTAAAGTCAGAATTGCGATATAAAGTCAGTTTTTTTTTTTTCAGAATTGCAAGTTTATATCCCACAATTGTAACTTTTCTCAGATATAAACTCACAATTGTGAGGAAAAAAGTCAGAATTGCGAATTTATATTATGCAATTCTGACTTTATAACTCGCAATTGCGAGTTTGTATCAGTTTGTGAGATTCAAAAAGTCACAATAAGAAATGGGCTTCCATAGATTTGACATTATTGAGTATATCTCAAAAACCAAACAAAAACACAATTGGAGCATCCGCATTGCTCGAGCACATTTGAAGTTCACGATTTCACTGCGTGATTTAGTCTATTAAAATACATTCAGAATTCCCCTAAAATTCAAGATAAGGAGGCAAATTTTCCCCCCGTATTATCTTTATATGTCTTTATATTTATATTATTTGATATAGTTAATATCCCACAAAGAGTGATGTTTTTCTCCAAATATCAGCACAATTGCAAATGTGATCTTGATTTGATGAACAGCTCAACAAGCAAGAAGTTACCATTAATTGAGTTACACCTTAGACACAACATTTCTAGTTTTTGCTGTATTTTGACAACAAAAATAATCACAAACAAAGCCACAGCAGAACTGTTTTGCATCTATGCGCAACACACCGACAGTGTTTTGTTACTGAATCAATCAGACGTTCGAAGGAATCGGTTGAATGAATGGCTCAAAGACTCATTACTGCAGTGATTTACTGCCACCCACTGGTGATTTTAGGTTTATATTTTAAAATATATTTTTCCTGTTTTCCTCCAAATAATTTCAAATATCAGTATTCAGCATTTTAAACATCAAAGCATTAAATATGCATTTGTAACTGCTGGTTAAATGCATTCATAACGTGCATTAAACAGTCTGTGTGAAAGCATCTAAATGCCACTTCAGATGTGGATTCTGGGCCACCTGTGCATTGCAAACAAATTATCTTGTTGATACTAATTTTACTCCTGCAAACTAATCACCACATAGAATATGAAGAACATCAAAAGCTTTGGGAGTCAGCTGTCCACGGCAGTCCTAAACCTGCCAAAATACCAGCACAATAACACACTCAAAACAACAAAACTTTGTCTTATTATTATCATCAACAAAATTCCAGAAATATTGAGACATAATAGTTTGTCATTATCGCACACCCCTTAATGCTGATTTGGTGCTCAAGAAACATTTCTTATTATTATCAATTGTTGAAAACTGATGTACTGCTTAACTTTCTGACCCCAAACTTTTGAATGGATGTATACCTGAGAAGAAAAATCTTGTATGTTAAGATTTAAGAGAATATTGAATAAAGTTGAAGAATTTTTCATGTTTTCAGGCATAAATGCTTACATTTACACTACAATAAAAACTAGAAAATAATCTTAAAGATGAGACTTTACTGTTCTGAAAATATCACTATTGTCTTTTTAAGAACTCTTTTTTTTTTCGTCTTAATATCTCAATCACATTTGTTTTTTTTGTTTTTTTGTCAGTGTAGTGCAGTATCCATACAGTCCAGTGTTGAAGAAGTCATTTGGTTTAATTTATATGAATAATTCAGATTAAGGGTGAAACTGTAAAACCAGGAGATCAAAATAACAGCGATTAGCAAGCACATGCATTTATACAGATTATGAATTATACAGCAAGGGATTTAAAATACGAAAGTAAATGATTATGCTGCTGCGATGGAAAAAAAGCTTCCACAGTCAGAAAAACCCTCATGTTAAGTGTAGCTTTTCATAATAATGGATTCGTCTCAGGCTCAAAATGGGAAGTTTCAGCTCCTCTTAGTAAAACAGTGATGAATGTCAATATACTAACTGCTGAGTTCATCACATGATCTCAGGATGAATTCAGGTCCAGAAAACAGCTGTTATCTGTATTGTAACCACTGCAGATCTACTGTAGGCAGCAGGCAACATGTAGTTTGCTCTGAAGTGCTACTACTGTAAGTACATTGATACTGCAAACCATTTTTGAGATTCGCTACATTTTTAGACCTTTAGGAACTTCATGAATTTTGCTGATGGCTGTAAAAAGGGGAATCCATCTATACTCGGTCCATTTCCTGTGTGCTTTCACGGTGGGACGAGATGTCCAGTTCTCTGCAGTGCAGGGGCTAGACATGGCTGCTTAATTATTCATCAGACTTATGAATATTTGATCAAGCGTCAGAGTTTAGGAAGATTGATATCACTCACGGGAACTATGGAACTTGAGCAGAAGGGTCAAGCTTCACTCACAGTAAAGTGAAAGTATTTGGAAGCATTCGTTGGTGAAGCACAATATTGTGAATCTGTAATAGCTTTGAATATGAACAGAAAATCTTTTTCTTTCTTTGAGTTACACTATACAAAAAAAAAAAGTCAATCAGTGTTTTTTTGTCTCGTGTTCTTGTAAAAAAAAAAATCTATATATCCTTAGTTAAAGTATGTTATCTTAATTATTTATGCTTAAAAATGTATTCCCAATGAGATAGGCAAATATGTTTTTTTTTTTTTTTTTTTAATAAATGAATACTTTTATTTAGCAATGCATTAAATTAATCATTGACATAAAAACGTTCTATTTCAAATAAACACCGTTCTTTTGAACCGTCTATACATCAAATAATTCTTATTTTTTCTCATTTTTAAAATGTTATGATTTCTGAAGGATCATGTGACACTGCAGCCATCACAGAAAGAAATTACATTTTAAAATAAATTCTTAAATTGTAATAATACTTGACAGTATAACTGTTTTTACTGCATTTTAATCAAACAAATGCAGACTTGGTGAGCATAAGAGACTTTTCAAAAGTATTAAAAACATTTCTAACATGTAACCATGTTGATATCTAAATGCTTAATATCTTGTATATTGCAGTGACTTTTTGCAGTGTAGCAATGCTGTAATTTGAGTGGGCACTAGGTCTGTACTTGCCCACAAGTTAAGTGGGCATACTAAGACTAAGGCCAACACACAGTCACATACAAACTAATGTCCTCCCACCTAAATGCTCCATTGTTTTGTGAGACAAACAGTTGCGGATCTTCAGCAGCTTTCTGACCCTCCCTTTCTTTGGACGGCAAAAAAACAAGGCTAAATAAAATTGACGCAAAATCAGAATCAAGCCATTTCTGTTGAAATATAAAGATCTCTTTCTCATCATCTTCTTAGTAGATCTCCGTGTTGGCCGACACCTCCTCACATCCCAGTATTCTTTGCCTGGCAACCCTGTAACCAAGCACGGCCACATTGACCTGCGCACATCCATGGATGGCAAATACAAAGAGATTGCAGAGGTAAACAAAGCAGCAATCACAATAATCAGGATGCATGAGAGCATTTTTTGTTTGTTTCTGCTGTTATGTAAATGAGGGCGTAATCGTGTGCGTTTAGGAGCTGTTCTCCCGCAGCCTGGCGGAGAGCGAGATGCGGAGCGCTCCATACGAGTTCCCTGAGGACAGCCCTATTGAGCAGCTGGAGGAGAGGCGGCACCGACTGGAGCGGCAAATCAGCCAGGATATCAAGTACTACATCCCATAATTCATCATGAAACTCAACCATAGCCAGTAGCTTTAGTGGTTGCAGTACACAAGCTTTTTGGCTTTTTCTCAGTGTAGACACAGAAAGAAATCCTTAATATTAAACTTATCCATGTTTGTGACCTAAAATTCCACACTTCCCCAACCCGTAATTCTGTTCCTAAAGCCAGATGGCCAACAAACTTTTAATGTCAAAGTAAAGCTAATGCTAGTAAAGGTAGCCAACCAGTATGCTGTTTAATGGATGTACTCTTGCTAATGCCATTCAAAAGTTAGAGGTCAGTAAAATTTTTTTTTTTTGTTTAAGAAATTATTACTTTTATTCACCAAGGACACATTCAATTAATCAAAAAGTGACAGTAACAAACAGTTAAAGGTTACAAAATGTTACAAAGAAGGGAAAAAAACAAAAATACCACAAAAATACTAAATTATAGAAGCCTGTTTCAGCCACTGAATAAAAAAGGTAATTGCAACATTTTCTCTCACAATTCTGATTTTTTTCTCACAATTGTGTGGCATAAAGCTGCAATTCTGAGAAATAAAGTAAGAACTGTGATATATAAACTCACAATTTTGACTTTTTTTCCACAGAATTGAAAATATCAGTTTATATCTCACAATTCTGAGGAAAAAAGTCAGAATTGGAAGATACAAACTCGCATTTGCAAGAAAAATATTTCTCACAGTTGTTTATATCATGCAATTCTGAGAAAGAAGTCAGAATTTTGAGTTTATATCTTAAAATTTGTACTTAATTTCTCAGAATTGTGAGTTTATATTTTGCAATTCTGACTTTATAATTCTCAATTGTGAGCTTATATCTCGCAATTTTGACTTAATTTCTCTGTGACATAAACTCGGATTTCTGAGAAATTATGTCAAAATTGCGAGAAATGAACTCACAATTGCGAGAAAAATGTCAGAATTGTGAGATACAAACTCACATATACAAGAAAAATATTTCTCACAATTGTTTATATCATGCCGTTTTGAGAAAAAAGTCAGAATTGTACATTTTTATCTTGCGATTCTGACTTTATAACTTACAGTTGTGAGTTTAAATCTCGCAAATGTGACTTAATTTCTCAGAATTCCGAGTTCATGTCACAATTCTGAGAAAAAAAAGTCAGAATTCCGAGAAATAAATTTGCAATTGCAAGAAAAAAAGTTTGAATTGCAAGAAAAAAGTCAGAATTGCGAGATACAAACTCGCATTTGCAAGAAAAATATTTCTCACAATTGTGTTTATGTCACGCAATTCTGAGAAAAAAGTCTGAGAATTGTGCATTTGCATCACGGCAATATGTGAAAAAAGTCAGAATTGTGGGATAAAAAAGTCGCAATAACCTTTTTATTTTTTATTCAGTGGCGGAAATGGGCTTCCATACTAAACTGAATAAATATTTTCTTAAAATTCAGCATTGCCAAAAAATGAAATGTACGAAAGTAGAAAACAATTGTAATTTCACAATATTATTGTTTTAACTGTATGTTTGGTCAAATAAATGCAGCTTTTATGAGCATAAGAGATTTCTTTCAAAAACAAATCATTTTGACCACAAATTTTGAATGGTAGTCTAGTTAAAAAGCCTTCTGGGAACATCAGCATCCCATGTTGTCCAGCAACTGAAACACAACATACTGCATGCTGTTGTCCAACTGTACAAGTCTTTTCAGCTGGAAATGTGTCATGAAAAATTCACTCCAGCCTTCATGTGCCAATATTAGTCCAACATTAGCTGCTCTTTATGCACATGTGACCTTTGACCCACAGTGCGTTAATTAAGTCCCATTTCTCTTGAGGTTTGAGCCTGATATCCTACTGCGAGCCAAACAGGACTTCATGAAAACTGACAGTGCGACAGATCTGGAGTGAGTGTCTTTAACATTATTTATGCAAGACCCAGTGTTTTTTAGCTAGTATCAGCATGCTCTGTCTTTACTCTTTCTCAGGTATATGAAAGAACAAAGCCAGGCGCCCAAAGAACCCTATCCTGAGAGAGAGCTTGTCCCTGAGAGGGAGTATCAGAGAGTCGCGATCTCTGGAGAGGAGAAATGTGGGGTAGCGACAGCTCTGTTTTTCACTTTTCTGTTGTGTTTGTTATACAAAAACAAGATGTTGTTGACAGAACTGAAGTGGACACTACAGACATTGTATAAACTCCTGAGGGAGAACCGAGTTTCACACATCCACACACAATTACACAAACTCCTGAGGGAAACATGAGCTGGCAGCTACATAGCTGAGGGGTTTTCACAAGAAAAAGAAGAGCTGAAAGAAAAAAAAAATTAAAACAGCTTTTTACTTTTATTTAACCCAAAAAGCTTTGGATGTGAAAGAGAACTGGACTTCTGCTATTACCCATATTCATACTATATAAAATGCATTTTTGTAAATTAATCATTGACCTGGATAAGGGGTCACTGAAAAATTCCCACCTCTGATAGACAGATGGGTAGACAGACAGACAATGTTTAAGTGAGTCTTGTTTTCTCACACACCCCCAGGTTCCATTTACTGATCTACTGGATGCTGCTAAATGTGTGGTTAAAGCTCTGTTCATCAGAGAGAAGTACATCTCTCTGTCCATGCAGAGCTTCTGCAGGACCACTGCACGTTACCTGCAGGAGGAGCTGGGTGGCCGACCTCTGGAGCTCAACACCTTTGAGGAGATGCCGGAGTCCTCTGTATCTGCAGGTGAGTTGAACCAGTTTTCTGAAGGACGTATTATGAGGGTTGATGATTTATATACAAGAATCAGGGTTTTATAGGAAAAATGGTTTTATGTCTAACGTGCAGCAAATGGAAAAGGGGACATCGGATGCCCATTTTACATAAGTTGATATGATTCTTTCGGTCTTCATGAAGTGTTATTTGGTGGTGCGTTACCATCAGAAACAAGACTAAACCACTGTATCCTCACTGGCTCTGATGTTGGGAGAAAATTAAGACTTGCGTTCACTTTTACACCCAAATACAAAACACCTGCATTGCTTATGAGACATTGTTGTCGCCACAGCGGCTCGAGTGCGGAGAAAATGGCAGACAACTGGCTGAAGCGTAAACATGCGTATACGGGACAGTCTGTCAGCAGCTGTGGGCGGGGCTTGAGCAGTATGATGTCATCAAAACAGCTTTACAGAAAATCAAAACAGCTTTATAATTGAGACTGTTTAGGTTTTTTGTGGATTAAAAAAGGAGTGAATGGATTTTAATCATTGTAGGATGGTTGTATCCACACACTGCTTAGACATTTATGTCCAAACATCATTTAAAAGTGAATTTTGACACTCTGGATCGATCTGCATTTAGGACAGTGGAATAATTTACAGCAAAATGATTTCATGGAATTGACTTCACTGTTAAATGTACAAAGAAATGAAAGCAGGTGCTTTGTTTGCAGATTTAGCATCTGTTTATGAACCACAAATGACCAGTTAAACCATAGCACATCTGCTCATTAAACTAGTCGCAAAAAATGACATTTTGTCATCATTACTTCCACAATTACAAAATACAACAAAAAAGTCATCCATATGACTTTTTGGTCCAATATGACCAAGTGAGGAACAGAATTAAATACATTTTCTATTGAAAACTCTACTTGATGTGGTCATGGGAAAATAGTGATGCCCAATGAAAGAGTTGTTCTTTGAAGTCATATATTTCAAATACAGTTGAGGTCAAAAGTTTACATCCCCTTTTCAGAATATGCAAAATGTTAATTTTACCAAAATAAGAGGGATCAGACAAAATGCATGTTATTGTTTATTTAGTACTGACCTTAAAAAGATATTTCACATTAAAGATGTTTACATATAGTCCACAAGAGAAAATGATAGTTGAATCTATAAAAAATGATCCCATTCTTCATTTTTTTTTTTTTTTAGTGATAGTTGTTTATGAGTCCCCTGTTTTTCCTGAATAGTTAAACTGCCCGTTGTTCTTCAGAAAAATCCTTCAGGTCCCACAAATTCTTTGGTTTTCCAGCATTTTTGTGTATTTGAATTCTTTCCAACAATGACTGTATGATTTTGAGATCCATCTTTTTACACTAAGGACAACTGAGGGACTCATATGTAACTATTACAGAAGGTTCAAATGCTCACTGATGCTCCAGAAGGAAATATCATGCATTCAGTTCTGGGGGTGAAAACTTTTGAACAGAATGGAGATGTGTACATTTTTCTTATTTTGCCTAAATATCATATTTTTTAATTTAGTATTGCCCTTCAGAGGCTACAGGAGATAGGTACATGTTTCCCAGAAGACAATATAAGTTAAATTTACCCTGATCTTCAAATTCAAAAAATTTTCACATCCTGGTTTATGCATTGTTTTTCCTTCTGAAGAATCAGTGAATGTTTGAACCTTCTGTAATAGTAACATATGAGTCCCTCAGTTGTTCTCAGTGTGAAAAGATGGATCACAAAATCATACAGTCATTGTTGGAAAGGGTTCAAATACAAAAAAAAAATGCTGGAAAACCGAAGAATTTGTGGGACCTGAAGGATTTTTCTGAAGAACGGCGGGCAGTTTAACTATTCAGGACAAACAAGAGACTCATGAACAACTATCACTTTTATCTTTTGTGTGAAATATCTTATTCAGGTCAGTACTAAATAAACAATAACATGCATTTTTGTATGATCCCTCTTATTTTGGTAAAATAATCAACATTTTACAGATTCTGAAAGGGGGATGTAAACTTTTGACCTCAGCTGTAATTTGTTATATTAACAGAAAACAGTTATTTCAAATTTCAATAATATTTCACAATATTTCACACCAAACTTTTTTTTTTTTTTTCGGTGATATCAATATTCAGAAAGCTGAACGACTGAATACTTTTCCCTCTTTTATATCGTGTTCTCCACAGATAAAACAGTTCACCCACCTGTGTCTGAAACCCACCCCTATGAGGTTCTTGACCCTGCCAGCATGTCCCCAGGTTTGGGCTACACTTGCAAGATGGTGGATGGGGTTGTTCATGTGTACACGCACAAGTAAGACATTATCAACAGTGATAATGTAATATTTTTGCTTAGCTAGAAATAGTCCCTAGAATGGGACAGTAGTTTCTTTTCTTGTTTTAATATTTTTTCATAATGTCCATCAGTTCCTCAGAGTTGGACTTGCCGTACCCAGACCTGCAGGAATACATAGCTGATATGAACATGATGATGGCACTCATCATTAATGGCCCAGTGTAAGTTGTACTGAACACTGTGAGATTTATTTCCATTCTAATGTAGCAGATTCAGGAAAAGATGATCAAATTACTGACTGAAACAGCCTGTTCTGCAAATGTAAGCTGATCCCTGAGTGGGCTCCTTCGCTTGATTGAAATTAAGCACTGACCTCAGTTTGAACCTGTGGATGAAATGTAAAAAATGAACCCATCCTCACTGAGATAAAGACCTGTAATTAATTTCTAATCTGTATAATGTCACAAAGATGAAGAGGTGGCAAAGTCTGATTAAATCTGACCCCAAAAATAGCCAGAACTGGTCTGATCTAAATTAGGTTTGGCATACGAATTCCTGAATGTGTATCTTTCAAACAGGAAATCTTTCTGCTATCGCCGGCTGCAGTACCTCAGCTCCAAGTTCCAGATGCACATTCTCTTAAACGAGATGAAAGAGTTGGCGGCACAGAAGAAAGTCCCTCACCGTGATTTCTACAACATCAGGAAGGTCTGCTATCCAACAGCTTGAACACGCAAAAAATGTGTTTATTAGTGGTTATCACAAGAAAAATCTGATTTTTTGTTCAATCATTGCTGTTCACTTGTGATGTAATTCTCACTACTGAATTTTGATATTTGAACCTTTAGGTGGACACACATATCCATGCTTCATCCTGTATGAATCAGAAGCACCTGCTGCGCTTCATTAAAAGAGCCATGAAGAAATATCCAGGTGAAATCGTCCATGTAGAGCAAGGTCGAGGACAGACTCTATCAGATGTGTTTGAGAGCATGAACCTGACGGCCTTTGACCTCAGCGTAGACACTCTGGATATGCATGCAGTAAGAACTGTAGAGATAGTTATACACATGCCATAAGTATTTAGAACAATACTTCTACCATCACTAGACATAATAATTAAAGTGATAATTCAGCCAAAAATGAATATTCTGTCATTAATTACTCACCCTCATGTCATACTCATAAGACCTTCGTTTATGGGTCATGGTACTCTCATGAATGCGTGGCTGAGAATGACACGGAAGAAAAGAAATTGTTGGAAAAAATCTTTTTTTGTTTGTTTTCTTTGCACACAAAAATGATTCTCATAGCTTTATAAAATTAAGGTTAAACCGCTGATGTCACATGGACTATTTTAACAATGTCCTTACTACTTTTCTGGGCCTTTAACGTGGTAGCTGTGTTGCTGTCTATGCAGGGTCAGAAAGCTCTCGGATTTAATCTAAAATATCTTAATTCGTGTTCCAAAGATGAAAAAGATTTTTATGGGTTTGGAATGACATGGGGGTGAATAATCCGACAGAAATTTCATTTTTCGGTGAACTAACCCTTTAATAATAATAACAATAATAGAAACTGAATATACACCACACTTGTAAATACACTACTGTTAAAATGTTTGGCGTCGGAAAGATTTTTATATTTTTGAAACAAGTCTCTTATGTTCACCAAAATTTGATCAAAACTACCATAAAAACAGTAATATTGTGAAATAAATTGTGAAATATTGTAATAATTTTATTATTACTATTATATTATTGCAATTTTATTCCTGTGATGGTAAAGCTGAATTTTCAGCAGCCATTATTCCAGTCTTCAGTGTCACATGATTCTTCAGAAATCATTCTGTAACACTTTACAATACGTGTGCACAAATATGCATTAATTCATGCTTAACTAATGCACAGATAATCACAAGTTAATGTATAATTCATGAAGAGCTAAAGCATTTATTAATGATTACTACATCAGCAACTAATGAACATTCTGTATGATTTATAGATTAATTAATCAATAAATTGTTATTAGTTAAATGTGTCATAATGTATTAATTCCCTAATAACTTATTTTTTTTTAACTAATGATGTAAATTCATATGTTAATTAACAGAGTGGTCTAAGCTATGTACTTTAACTTCCATTTTTCTTCTTTAAATACTCATTAGCTAATGATTTGCAAATGTGTCATTATGTTGTGACTTTACTTGTTGAGGCACAGAACTATTAACTAATTGTTAAGTAATATGTCATTATGGTTATGGATATAGAATTAGTTGGTTAGTCATGTGCCTCGACGAGTTGGAGCCATGTATTTCAACTTACACTTACAAAATGATTTTATAATGAATGTATCATTATGTTATGACTTTACTTGTTGAGGCACATGACTAACTAACTAATTCTTAATCCATAACCACAATTACTTAACAATTAGTTAATAGTTCTGTGCCTCAACAAGTAAAATCATAACATAATGATATCTTTGAAATCATTAGCTAATGATTAATTAAAGCAGACAACTGGAAGATGAAATGCATGGCTTCAACCCATTGTGGTAATTAACACATGAATTTACACTATTAGTTAATAAAATAAGTTATTAAGTAATTAATACATTATAACACATTTAACTAATAACAATTTATTGATTACTTAATCTATGAATCATATAGAATGTTCATTTCTTGCTGATGAAGTAATTATTAATAAATGGTCTAGTTCTTCGTGAGTTATATATTAACTCATGATTATCTCTGCATTAGTTAAGCATGAAAAAATGCATATTGGTGCACCTGTATTGTAAAGTGTTACCAATCATTCTAATATAATGATTTGGTGCTCAAGAAAAAATTTTTATTATCGATGTTGAAAACAGTTGTGCTCCTTAATATTTTTGTGAAAGCTTTGTTGAGTAGAAAGTTCAAAATAAATACATCATACAGAATAAATATAAAATAGAAATATTTCCTAACATTATAAATGTCTGTGCTGTCACTTTTTGTTGTTGTTGAGTAAAAGTATTAATTTCTTTACAAAAACGTTACCGACCACAAACCTTTAAATGGTAGAGCTTAATATGTTATATCTTGTTGACTTGACAAATATTAATTAAAACCTAATAAACTGAAAAGTAACAAAAATACGAATATAAGAGAAAAGAAAGCTGAAATAACACAGAACCTAACTTGAAGCTGTTTCACACAGATGTCAAGGCAAATATTTAGTGGGAGTTCCAAACTTCATGAGTTTGTGTGGGATCTAGGTCACTCTCACTGCAAATATGTTTCACAGAGTTGCAGATGCAGTCGCACAAGATTAGTGGGTTTACACTTAAGTGAAAACTGGAAAAAGCTGATGAATGACCTGTTGTTCTCTACTGAATGCTGACTGTGATGGCTCTAAATGAATGCTATACACATAAGTTGCTCACAGTTTAATGCATCCCTAAACCATGTGAATCAAAATCTTTACTGAAAGAGATTCTCCTCTAAATTGTATTTGGAAATAATTGGGCTACACTGAAGAAGGAAAGCAGGATGAGCAAAAAAAATTGCTTTTTAAAATAAAAATATTCTCTTTTTCCCACAGGATCGTAATACATTCCACCGTTTTGATAAATTCAATTCCAAATACAATCCCATTGGAGAGTCCATCCTCCGAGAAATCTTTATCAAGACTGACAACCATATTGAGGGGAAATACTTTGGACACATAATCAAGGTATTTGTTCCTTATAATCCTTGAGTTTAACGTGAACATGAGGATGAATTCAGTTTTATATGGTAAAGTGCGCCCCCTGCTGATAGTTGTATGTTGGTGCATTTCAGGAGGTGATGGCAGACCTAGAGGAGAGCAAATACCAGAATGTGGAGCTGCGTCTCTCCATCTACGGCCGCTCACGAGATGAATGGGATAAACTGGCTCAGTGGGCCGTCAAATACAAAGTTTACTCAGATAACGTGCGCTGGCTGGTGCAGGTGCCCCGGTTATTGTGAGTACTGAACATTAAGAAGTATTAATATAAAGTGGCAGTTTATTATCTGATGTCTACAGTAGACCTAAATCTTTTTTTTTTTTTTTTTTTAAGATTTATTTTTGGCATTTTTTTAGCCTTTATTATGACAGAATGGACAGGAAGCAAAGCTGTATACCTAAATCTTTGATAAAATGAAAAAAAATGTATATATATTTACACTTGTCGAAAAGGCTGGGGTTGGTACGATTTTTTAAATGTTTTTGAAAGAAGTGTCTTATGTTGTATATATTATTTAACCTTTTATCTTTTTTTTATACTTTTTTTATAATGTCCTTCAGTTCTTCAGAGCTGAAGGCTGCATTTATTCTGAAATACAGTAAAAACTGTAATATTGTGAAAGATTATTACATAATTTTAAATAGTTGTTTTTTATTGGATATATTTTACAATTTTTGAGTCATTACTCCAGTCTTCAGTGTCACATGATCCTTCAGAAATCATTCTAATATGCTGATTTGATGCTCAAAAAACGATTCTTATGAGATAACAGGTTATAACAGGTTGTTTCTTTTGTCTACAGCGATGTGTACCACACCAAAAAGCAGCTATTGAATTTCCAGGAGATGCTAGAGAACATTTTTATGCCTCTGTTTGAAGTCACTGTCAATCCCAGCACGCACCCACAGCTGCATCTCTTTCTGCAACATGTGAGTGAACATTTAGTAATGTAGTAAAGCTTGTATTTGTGTAAAATTATGTTTTCTGTAATTATTATATCAGCAAGTATGATCACAGTTTCATTGTATTGAGACTGAATGTTGATGTGCCCTTTAGGTTGTGGGGTTTGATAGTGTGGATGATGAGTCCAAACCTGAGCAACACATCTTTAACCTGGACAGCCCAAAACCTGTGAACTGGACGGAGGAGGACAATCCTCCATATTCTTATTATCTGTACTACATGTATGCGAATATGACTGTACTCAACCACCTGCGCAGGTATGATGCTAAAAGTTCAACTTTGAATCACAGGAATAAATTGCATTTTAAAATATATTCAAATAGAAAACAGTTATTTTAAATATTAAAACCATTTAAAAAAAAATCTGTTTTTGTTTGGTGAACAGAAGAGTCTTCTTTAAAAAAAAAAAAAAACATTAAAAATCTTCCTGTTCAAAAACTTTTGACTGGCAGTGTATGTATTTTATACTGATTCAGATTTAGAATATTTTAAAGATGGATTAAAATTGATGTGTAGGTTACTGAATTAAAAAATGTTTTTAGCAACATGTTTGTGTTTAAATGTCATCTCTTTCTTCCAACAGGCAAAGAAACTTGAATTCGTTTGTATTACGTCCACACTGTGGAGAGGCAGGGCCTATTCACCACCTCGTGTCTGGATTTATGCTGTCAGAAAATATTTCCCATGGCCTGCTTCTGAGAAAAGTAAACAAACTCTAGATACTTACACTGAATCATGATTGTCCTTGTAAATCTGTTCTGCTCAGATACATGTTCACGTTCATATTTTAAATATTTTTTTTCATGATTGTTTGTATCAACCCAAGGCCATATGTGTTAATATCACGCCTTAACATAAACACTTTTTGAAATTTGCCAGTATTAAACAGAACACTTGTTTACAGAGATTCAAACATTGATATCCTCTCTTCAGTTTTGGCCTATCCATCTTTTTCTTACCATAAGAGTGGGCACATTTGTTTATTTTATGGGTCTGGCTTCCAGTCTCATCTACGTCCAGGTATTTTTTGCTGTACAAAACAGCTTGTTTTGCTGCTTGATATTGCAAATTGGTACGGCTTGCCATATTATTTTAATGTATTATCTTAAATATGAGCACACTGGTTTGTAGTGCACAGTTTTTCCGTTTACTGCACGTTGTTATTCTTCTCATTATTTCCCTATAGTGGATAATGAACCAGAAATCTCACCCATAGTCTTACTTCTGCATTGAAGAAAAAGGTGGATAGTGAACATTAATAAGCTAAAGTTTTGACAGAACAATATGTGTCATGTTTTCTCACACTGGGTAGAGCTAGATCTAATATACTTGGAGCTTATATTCTTATCTTAAGACACATTGCTAACAGTCACAAGCTTATCAGTCCACCCAGAGTTTTAAAGCGAAATGTTTGTGCGTTGTCCTCAGGCTCCTGTACTGCAGTATCTGTATTACCTGGCTCAGATCGGCATTGCCATGTCCCCACTCAGCAACAACAGTCTTTTCCTCAGTTACCATCGAAATCCGCTGCCCGAGTACCTGTCCAGAGGCCTCATGGTGTCTTTGTCCACTGATGACCCACTGCAGTTCCACTTCACAAAGGTCACAAGCCAAACCATACCATCAAATATTCTAAAAAGGTTTTTAATTATATCTGTCATTTCTTGAGTGCGTTCAGTAATGTGTTAAACCCAGTGTGTGTGGTTGTTCAGGAGCCGCTGATGGAGGAGTACAGCATCGCTGCTCAAGTGTGGAAGCTGAGCTCATGTGACATGTGTGAGCTGGCCCGAAACAGTGTGCTCATGAGTGGATTTTCTCACCAGGTGCTCACATTTACACATAATCTCTCTCCCTCCATCAGCAATGGCAGAAGTCAGTTTTAGGTTGTTTAGTGTGCACATTTTAATTTCGACATTTTGGTAACATTTAACAATGAGGTTTAATTCTGGGTATTATGACATGTATGGCTTAAAGAAGAAGTCCACTTTCAGAACAAAAATTGACAGATAATGTACTCACTCCTTGTCATCCAAGATGTTCATGTCTTTCTTTCTTCAGCCGTAAAGAAATTATGTTTTTTGAAGGGAAACATTTCAGGATTTTTCTCCATATAATGGACTGATATGGTGCCCCAATATTGAACTTCCAAAATGCCGTTTAAATGCAGCTTCAAATGATCCCAAATGCGGCTGTAAACGATCCCAGCCGAGGAAGAAGGGTCTTATCTAGCAAAACGGTTATTTTCATAAAAAATAATGCAGTTTATATACTTTTTAATGTCAAACGCTTGTCTTGTCTCGCTCTGCCTGAACTGTTTTTTTCCGGTTCAAGACAGGGTATGTCGAAAAATTCCCATCTCATGTTCTCCCTCAACTTCAAAATCGTCTTATATCACTGTTTTACCTTTTTTTGTTATAGGTGTTTGATCTTCTTTGCATGTTCACTTTGCAAAGACTGTGTCGGTACTTCTGCAGCAATGTAGGATGATTTTAAAATGATTTTTGAAGTTGAGGGAGAAAATACGATTGGAGTTTTTCGTTCAGGGAGAGCAAGACAAGACGAATTTTTGAGATTAAAAATTATTTAAATTTGTATTTTTTTAAATGGAAATAACCAATCGTTTCACTAGATAAGACCCTTCTTCTTTGGCTGGGATCGTTTACAACCGCATTTTGGATCGTTTGAAGCCGAATTTAAACTGCATTTTGAAAGTTCAAAATTGGGGCACCATGTCATTCCATTATATGCAGAAAAATCCTGAAATGTTTCCTTCAAAAATCATAATTTCTTTACGACTGAAGAAAGAAAGACATGAACATCTTGGATGACAACGGGTGAGTACGTTATCTGTCAATTTTTGTTCTGGAAGTGAACTTCTCCTTTAATTTAACATAAATGATGTCTCTTACAGAAATATGTAGTAGAAAACCCATGAAAGATTTACGTTATTTTAAAAAATCCACATAGTTTTATACATATTTTGGACTATGGGGGGCACCTTTATGATGTGAAATGGTTGCGCTAGGTGAGCTACTGGCACTGCCTGTTGCCATTTGAACACACTTCAGAGCACACAACTCTGAAAATAGAGTATTAATACGATGACCACAGGTACCGAAACAGCTTACAGGTGGCAATGGATGTAAGTGTAGGCGTAAACCAAATGTCGTACCATTGATTTTTTTTTTCCCCACAAGGAGTTTAAACACCCCGGATATCGAGTGAAATCCACGCTGAGAAACTTGTTCAGTGGCTGCGGCGTCATGACAAGAGTTGACATGTTTGCATCCTGCAAAGATGGCATCTAGGGTTTCTTGTCTCTGCCATTTGTAAGATCTTTCAGTAGCTGTGGTCTACTAAAAGCCTCAAAGGCATCAGGGCAAGAGTGGAGAGGTATTAGTGCAGCCATTTCACATCATTGAAATAATGGCATCCAAAATATGTATAAAACGATGTGGATTTTTTAAATGACGTAAATCTTTCATGGGTTTTCTGCTACATATTTAAGTAAGTGATGTAATTTATGTTATATTAAGCTATACGAGTCTTAATACCCGGGGTTCACTTTAACATTAGTTAAAGGGGACATCGGATGCCCTTTTTCCACAAGTTGGTATGATTCTTTAGGGTCTTCATGAAACATCTGCAACATACTTAGGTTAAAATTCCTCAACAGTCGTGTAAAACCACACCTTTTTTACCTTTTCAAAAACAGCTCTTTAAATGATAATGAGCTACTGCTCACTCCGCCTCTCTCTTCCGTTTTTTTTTTTTTTTTTTTTTTGTATATTCTGTGTTGTTACCATCAAAAATAAATCAACTAATATACTGCGTTCTCAATGCCTCTGATGGCAGACCGTGTACAACTGGCTGAGAGTGGAAATGTGCAAAAATGTGACAATCCGTCAGCAGTTGCGGGTGGGGCTTGAGCAGTATGACGTCATACTGCTCAGAAAAACAAAATGCAGTGATAATTGAAAGTGTTTTGTTTTTGGAAAAATTTAAAAAAAAAAAAAAAAAGCAATGAATGGATTTCTATCATTGTAGTGTTTTTGTGTCCACACACTGCTAAAACACATTTATATGTAAACACCATGTAAAAGTGAATTTTGCATCCGATGTCCCCTTTAAGCCTTTCCGCTTTTAAAAGGGAGGATAAAAAACTTCTTATATCTTTTGTTGTTGTGGCAACCAATTTGGTTGTGCGTTCAAACACAACAGTATATTGGCACAAGCTTATCTGTCATTAGTGAAATTACAGTGGTTAGAAGCCAACACAAACAGATTGCATAACATGACCTCATTCTCTAAAACCCTACAGTATATAGAAGAAAATACGACACAGATTACATCACATTATATATGGCTTCTTTTGCATTTAGGATATTTATGGCATCCGCAGTATGTTTTGGCTGCCATTCAGTTTAGTTAAATAAACAGTTTTGGTCACTATTGATGTCCACTGTGCATTTTGAAGCCAAAACACTGATACAGAAAATTAAAACACAAGGAATCACATATAAAAACATGACTAACACATACAGATATTTTGTGTCTAGGTGAAAAGCTACTGGCTGGGGCCTCATTACTTCAAAGAGGGGCAGGAGGGCAACGACATCAGACGCACTAACGTTCCAGACATCCGAGTGGCGTACCGCTTTGAGACCCTGTGTGAGGAGCTGAATCTGATCACCCAGGCCGTGCGATCAGAGGAGCTGGAGACGCTTGAAGAGCAGGGGTCCCTGTGCATGGGTACAGGGCAGGCCAGACGTTAGCAGTGTCATACACTTTCAATTATTCACCCAGTGCAGAATGTGAGTGAAAGGTGATTCAGGAAAAAGCAAGTGGTACTCTCTTGCAGAGTCAAATCACTTCCAGCTCCACCTCTTTGGACGTCTAATGGAGTAGAGGGATAGAGTAACTCCACCTATTAGGCACAAAATACATTCACTCCTCTTCAATGGACGTCTAGCGAGGAGCAGCTACATATAAGCTCCGCCCATTTGCCCTGCAGTGAGTCTTACTGTGTTTGACTCCACTGGTGTTCAACTAAATCCACCCCCCCCCCCCTTTTTTTTTAAACTATATTTAGGTATTTGTGAGAAATGTACTATAGTTTTTTTTTTTTTTTGGTTGGGAAGTGCAGGTTTAAACTGCTCATTGCAAGAGAATTTGCACAAAGGAAATGCCAGTGTTGTGTTTGACAAAAGCACATAAACATTTTGATGAATACCAACTGGAAACATTTACAGTATCTGTGAAGGCTCCAGAAATCCACAGTCATGCATCAGGAAACCCTAGAAATTTCCCCCTTTGTTACTGTGGACCTTACACTGTTGTTAAACCTGCAGTCCAGCATGAAATCTGTGAAATGGTTTACACCATCATAGATAATAAGCATTTGGTGTTGCTTGTACACTTGTTTGAAATGCTAACAGCCATAAACGATTGTTCTTTGGCTACTATGTGTGAGCTCAAGTACCCATACACATCTCTGCCATGAGCCATCAACATCCTGTCATTTTTAAATGGATTTTTATCTCCTTTGTATGCTTGATTTTAACAGGTTCTGTTCTAGTAAGTTTATTATTGTGATATTATTTATTTTATAGTGGTTGTATCCTTTGAGTCATTTGGCCATTTTTATGTGTGTCTGTAATTGAATAATGAGTAGTGCTATTTATTGTAAATCAGACATGATAATATCAAAGTGAAGTTTATTTTTTTTCTGCTGTATTCTGTATCTCATAATTAAAATATAATTCTAAGAGTCTGTGGACATACTAATTCACTGTATTTTTCAAAGTAGAAGTAAGTTATTTCTTGTGAATGTGCAAGACTTCAGATTCTTTAGCCGATATAGGTAAATAAGGAGAGGAAAAACAAAGTAATGTGAAAGTATTTTTGTACAAACCAGTGTGTTCTGTGCTTTCGATCAGCTTTTTTTCTGTATCCTTTGTTTCTCTAGTGTTGGGGCTGTAAATTCTACATAAAATTGTAGTATTAGAGCTAGAGCATCAGCTTCACAGTAACTTACATGTTGTTGCATTACAATGCTGTTTGGTCCAGATGCTTTTTTAATATTAAAATAAAATAATTGTATGTTTTTGGGTGTTTCTGAAAATCTAGGACCAGGATAAAGCATAGTCAAAAGTTTCCAATAAGTAGAAGCAGGGGTGTGCGGTATGACGACTTTTGATCGTGGACCATAAAAATGTTTCCACGATCTGCTTTTTGAGAAATATCGCAGTATCGTCCTATTCTCTCAGCTGCAGTTCTGGCGCCTCCGTCACAATATAGAAGAGGGTTTGCACCGTTCTGGTCAGTTACCCGGATGCGCGACCATTGCGGCGGTACTCGTATGTAAACAGAAGCATCAAATGCACGGTTAGTGTACCACTGAAGACGTTGTTCTACTAATTTATGCTATCTAAACCACGGAAAATGTGTGGAAGCTGCTAAATCATATAGAGAAAGACTTCGTAAGCAGGAAAGGTCGTTTTATTTTAACAAACTAAAGTTACTACAGGGCTCAGAACTAAGAAGGGATAGTGTTTCCTTGGTTACTGCTGTACACAAAGCTCCGCTACGCTGCTTTATAATGCGTTATGCAGATGCTAGATAAAAAGAAAAAGCCATTTAAACTTTTCTGAAAACAGACAGTTCCACTCAGAGACACACTGATATAAACTCCTCCCCCCCAATTCATTATTATGGGTTTCTTCCAATATATTCTTCTCCTCACTTTGGCCTAAATATCTGCTGTTCTTTTTTATTTTATACTTCGTTACCTTGAAAGTCTTTGTTTTTAAAATAGGGAAATTAGTTTGGCTGTACGGCTGTAAAACCGACATGACAAAGAATCGTGATAAAATCGTGAAATTTCTGAAAAAAATCGTGATATGATATTTTTGCCATATCGCCCACCCCTAACTTTATTGTTTTTTTATCTTAAAGATTTATTGTTACCTTTATATAAGAAAAATAAAAAAGGGGACCAATATCTTGAATTTATGGAGTTGTTGCCCTGCATCATATTTGTCACAAGTCAACTGGTACGAAATATAAGATGATGTACAGGTCTGGGGGCGGGGCCAGCGTGTTAACTATATATATATATATATATATATATATATATATATATATATATATATATATATAATCTCGGTCAAAAATTAGATATTATCTCAGAGATAATGATACTGGGTGAATGCTCTCGATACATACGTCCATCAAATATTTTTACTTTAAACTCGCTAAATCCCAGCCTCAGCCCAGTCAGAAGTAACGGTACAGGTACAGAAGTAACCTATACATAGGAGCCTGATAAAAATGCTTATTTGAAAGAAAAACGTCAGATGGACTTAGGGGCTTTTGCATCTGAACTCTTCATATATATATATATATACTGACTCCGAGCTTTTGAATGGTATGGTGTATAATGTTACAGAAGCTTTTTATTTCAGAAAAATGCTGACTTTGGATCTTTCTAATCATCAAATAATCCCGAAATAAATGTACTTAGCTGTTTTAACTAAATGTATTATTATTATTATTATTATTATTATTATTATTATTATTATTATTATTATTATTATTATTAATGCTGAAAATTTAGTTTTGATCACAGGAATAAATTACATTTTAAAATGTATTCAAATAGAAAGCAGTTATTTGAAATAGTAAAAATATTTCACAATATTACTGCTTTTGCTGTATTATGGATCAAATAAAAGTGACAAATAAAAAGATATTAAAAGTCTTAAAGGACAAAAACTTTTGACTGGTAGATAAATGTGTCCTAAACTAGTTCAATTTTAAAACCTCATATAGATTAATATAATAACAAGAACATGTTGACCTTTTGGTCCCTATAAGATTTTTTTCTCCCTGGTAAAATGCACATAAGCCTGTTTCTTGCTTGAAAATATAAATTAAATATTTAACAATATTTAGCACGGACAGAATATTCACAACATGACACACCATTCATTTTGTGGGTGTTCTATCTCTTTAACTTGAAACCATAGAACCCACGTGCGCGCGCACGCCTTCTCCTCCATTCCGTTGCTCCTGCACCTCATTTTGAAGCATAACAGAGCAAACTCTTGGTGTAAGATGGCAATGAAATTGGCTTACTGGGATATACGCGGGGTAAGAACCAGTCGTAATTTTTGCATAACTATTTTATAATAATTTTGCATAGTTAGACCTTTAATTGATTCATATGAAAAGTTCAGATGCAAAACCAGCTAAAAGCCATCTCTGTCAAAAAATTAGATAATGATACTGAGTGAATGCTCCTGACGCATAGTATATGTCCATCAAATACTTTTACTTCAAACTCGCTAAATTCCAGCCTCAGCCCAATCAGAAGTACCAGTACTTACACAGAAACCTATACAAAGTAGCCAGAAAGAAATGCTAAATTTAAAGAAATACGTCAGATGGATTTAGAAGTTTTTGCATCCGAACTCTTCATATTTGATTCATATTTTTGTTTCAGAACTTCGTCATGGAGTCATCGCAGAAGAATAAAATCGTAGTCAGTTTGATTTGCCTTGTCTAAAAATGGTCAGAACGTAATCTCAGCTTGCCTAAATTCTTATCTTTGGTTAACGATAAGTCGAGAGAAATGACCTAGGCCGCTAGTCGGCAAAGTTTGGTACTGGTTTAGATATAACGATCGTCTTATGTGACACTGAGCTCAAACTTGGCAAACTGCATTTTCCTTAAAGTGTTTTTATAGAGTCTTTAAAATAACGCCTTTATACCTAAAAAGCGTTCACTGCTGAACGAGGCTGAATCCAGCTTCTTATTCGCAGCTTCTTATTGACGCTATCGCTTCCGCGTTTTTTAGCTTTTTATTCACGCTCGACTTAAGGACCATCTCTTTTTCAATACATAAAAAATAAAGTATTGTTAAATGTAAATAATACTGAGATAAGAGCGAAAACAGGCTGTCAGCATGAAATCTAATTACTTTATTCATTAGTTATTGAAAGTATCATCCTTTGAACGTGTCAAACGATTTTTTTTTTTAATTTAGCCTCTTATGAAGACTTAATTTGGCCAGCACCTGTGAATAGATGACACTGTACCTTTTAAAAGATGGACCTTTATTAAATCATATGTGAATGTGGAATGGGCCATTGCACTGATTGCCCTATTGGAGCAGCTTTATCTTGGCTCTACTTAAGGGTGCGTTGAAAGGCTCATACCCGGTGTGACTGTCTGTCTATCACCATGAAAATATTACAACATTTTTACTGTACCAAGTTATGGACCTACTGATGTATGTGACAATATAGACTGGAACTATTGCATTAATGGCCCTATTTCTGATGCTATATGTCAGCTGCCTTTGAGGGTGCTTTAGAAATTCCACTGGGGCCTTAGTCCCAAGCCACTTGACTGTCACCATACAAAAATTCTATCATTTCTACGGTAGCATTTTGAAGTTATGGAACCCTGAACTTGACAGTTATGACAATTCAGTAACAGGTCAAATTGCATTATTGGACCAATTGGTGGCGCTATATCTCAGCTGCCTTTGAGAGTGCGTTAGAAATTCCACTGTGGGCTTATTCCCAAGGCACTTGACTGTCACTATACAAAATTACAGTATTTTCTACAGTAGCATTTTGAAGTTATGGGCCCATGAAAGTGACAGTTATGACAATTCAGTAACAGGTCAAATTGCATTATTGGCCCAATTAGTGGCGCTATATCTCAGCTTCCTTTGAGGGTGTGTTAAAAATTCCAGTGGGGGCTTATTTCCAAGCCTCTTGACTATCACCATACAAACATTCTATCATTTCTACGGTAGCATTTTGAAGTTATGGACCCATGAATTTGACGTGACAATATAGACAACCTATTGCATTCATGGCCCAAATGGAGGGGCTATATCTCAGCTGTCCTTGAGGGTGTGCTGAAACTTTCAGAAGGTGCTTATACCCAGTGTGGACAAGCACACTGGGTATATGGCCCCAGTGAAACTTTCAGCACACCCTCAAGGACAGCTGAGATGTAACGCCACCAATTGGGCCAATAATGCAATTTGACCAGTTACTGAATTGTCATAACTGTCAAGTTTATGGGTCCATAACTTCAAAATTCTACAGTATAAATGACTGTAATTTTGTATAGTGACAGTCAAGTGGGTTAGGAATAAGCCGGCAGTGGAATTTCTAATGGATCCTCAAAGGGAGCTGAGATATAGCGCCACCAATTGGACCAATGATGCAGTTTGACCTGTTACTGAATTGCCATAACTGTCAAGTTCATGGGTCCATAACGTCAAAATGCTACCGCAGAAATGATAGAATTTTTGTATGGTGACAGTCAAGTGGCTTGGGACTAAGGCCCCAGTGGAATTTCTAAAGCACCCTCAAAGGTAGCTGACATATAGCATCAGAAATAGTCTATATTGTCACATACATCAATAGGTCAATAACTTGGTACAGTAAAAATGTTGTAATATTTTCATAAACACCCTCAAGTACAGCCGAGATAAAGCGCCTCCAATATATATATATATATATTATATATATACAGTACAGTGTACAGTAACCAACAATGCAATGGCTTAATCAGTTTCATTCACATTTATTTGCATAATGCATTTCACATCACATTTTGTTTTCAGAACAGCATTTATAGGAGTAGGTATCAGAAAGAACAATTGAAATCTAGTACAAATTATAGTACTTACAGGATCTAGCCAAATACCATTTATGCATTAAGCAAACTTTGAGTGCATTTTAAAACGATGAAAATGCCATCATTTTGTATCTGGAGTCCTTGCAGGGGTAGGTGTCTTCTATTCACAGGTGCTGGCCATATTAAGTCTTCATAAGAGGCTAGATTAAAAAAAAAATCGTTTGACACGTTCAAAGGATGATACGTTCAATAACTAACGAATAAAGTAATTAGATTTCATGTTGACAGCCCGTTTTCGCTCTTATCTCAGTGTTATTTACATTTAACAATATTTTTTTATGTATTGAAAAAGAGACGGTCCCTAAGTCGAGCGTAAATAAGAAGCTAAAAAAGGCGGAAGCGTCGCATTTTTATGGTGGATAGGATAGCGTCAATAAGAATCTGCGAATAAGAAGCTGGATTCAGCTTTGTACTGGAGTGAATAATATGAGTTTAAATTTAAAGCGTTTTTTTGTCGTTTATCACGTCTCTGCTCGCCGAGCCTGCAGATGCTAACTTACTTTTTATGTCTGTTATGTTTGTCTACAGTCGCTTCGTGTGTGCTTAATTTACACGCCTATGCAAAATTACGGCGAAACACTTCCTGTATTATTCTATTCTATAAGTTCATAAGAGCTAAATTGTAACTTTGGGTTATAAAAACGAGCCTGAGAGCTGATTTAAGGGCACAATGTGAGAATGTAACGGCAAGCTGTCATAAATTGCCTCGGTGCTTATCATATTAAAATATCGAGAGTAGTATTGACTCGAGTAGTTGTGACTGGTGCTGGTCAAAAATGACCTAGTTTTTTATTTCAATGACATGAATGTACTGTATTTTAGATCGATATTATATTTTTTTTCCTTTCAAAATTATATTTATGGAATAGTTATGATCCAATTATTACCTGTAAATTACTTTTTGAGCGTAGACCTGAAAATAAAATTTCTGACTTAAACTGATGTAAATCTTTAATTCTTTGTAGCACACTTTGTTCTCTTTTTACAGATTATTAAAAACCAAAACAAAAAAATGCATTAAAATGAAACTAAAAAAAGTTATATAATCTTAAGTTTATTAATTCAAGTGTATTTATTTTTATTTATTTATTTTATTTATTTATTTTTACAAATTTATATGAAATATATATTTGCAGAACATGTTTTACTCTGAAACTGTATTAAAATAAAATCCATAAATCTAAACGAGTTGAGTTCCAAATTTGAGCTTGTTATCTCAAAAAAATTATCTTGCAGTCAAATTTTGTTTGGGTGGAGTACTAAATGTTTCCACTAGATGTAATTTGCTTCCCATTAATTTCCAATGCAGTCATTTTTGATGTGAACAGTACCAGTGTGAGTTGTTTTTTTTTTCAGGAGTCAGGACCTGTTTTCGAATCATATCCATTTGTGTGTGTGTGTTCACATAGCAAGTGCCAAAACCTTTACAAGGTTTCGTACCATTCTGATGAAGTAAAAAAAGAAAAGGAAAAAAAAAAAGCTATGTTTTTCTTTCAAAAATGACCGTACAGTGCCAGAGGGTTAAACAGGTTGTGTTATGTTATTTGTCCAATAAGTGTTATTCACCTCATGAGTAGAAAAATAATAAGAACATTAACCCAAGGTTTATAAATATGCTGTGTAAATAAATAAATCAATCAACCTTCAGTTAATCATATAAAGTGTGAAAAACAATTTACAGCAGCTGTAGTTATTTATACAGCATGTTATGAATATCATTTCATGTGATTACAGCTTGCTCAACCAATCCGTCTGCTGCTGGAATACACTGGTACCAAGTATGAGGAGAAGTTGTATTCTTGTGGTGAGGGTAAGTGATGATCATTATAACATACAGTAGCAGACATACTCCGATTGTCCATATAAAAGCACATTGACTTAATTTTATATTCTTTCCTTGCAGCTCCCAACTATGACAAAAGCTGTTGGCTTAATGAAAAAGAGAAACTTGGGATGGACTTTCCTAATGTAAGTGTTAACATAGTTACCCAGTTCAGTATAACAATCAATAACTAACCATCACCTTCTTCACCAGTTGCCATACCTAGTGGATGGAGACACGAAAGTAGTCCAAAGCAATGCCATAATGAGATACATTGCCCGAAAACACAACCTCTGTGAGTACTTGATTGATTTCTTCATTCTTCAAAAACAAATCTTTATTTTACCATCTCAAGCATCACTGAAAATAGCCATCCAAGTGATGTTAGACTTCTCTTTCTAATGTGTTTCTAGGTGGGGAAACTGAAGAAGAGCAGACGAGAGTTGACATCTTGGAAAACCAGGCGATGGACTTCCGCAATGGTTTTGTCCAGCTCTGCTATGGAGACTTTGTGAGTGATTGATTATAGAAAAATATGTATAACAGCACTGAAGGAATTTGCATCTAATAGTATGAATTTACTTGTTAACTAATAACACAAATGATTTTTAATCCATTTGTATTTGATTACAGGACAAAAACAAATCATGCTACACTGAGAAACTGCCAGGAACTCTAAAGCAGTTCTCTAACTTCCTTGGTGACAGAAAGTGGTTTGCTGGGGACAAGGTAAGTAGGCATAATGTTTGGAAGCACTCTTTTCCATTTAAAGTGGCAGGGTATAACAGTGTATCTAAAAAAATTATTAGTTTGACATGCTCATGAAACTGTCTCATCCTGTAGATCACATTTGTGGACTTCATTATGTATGAGTTATTGGATCAGCATCGTATGTTTGACGCGGCATGCCTGGATGACTACAAAAACCTTAGATGTTTCCTGGAACGCTTTGAGGTTTGGATTCAGCTTTTGTCACATGGAATGATTTGATAGTCTCACCAAAGTTCATCCATATTGTGACCGATATGAATTGTGTTCCCTGTCAGAGTCTTGAGAAGATTGCAGAATACATGAAGTCAAGCAGATTCATGAAAACACCCGTGAACAGCAAGATGGCCAAATGGGGAAACAAGAAGGAGTGAAACTAACAAGACTGTCTCTTGATAAAGCATCATAAGATGTTACACCACCTGTTTTTGCTTATAAGGTCAATGCAGTTGAACTGCACAATGATAATTTTTTGGGGACCACTATTTTAAACCTTTCAATAACTAATAAAGTGATTTAAGGATGATTAGTTAAATGTACATCCAAGTGATACAGTTAACATTAGTATTGATTGTAAAAGCACTACAAAACAATCAGAATTCTCAGTTGTTGCCTGTAGACAGTGCAAGCACTTATGTTCGAATTGAAAGTGTTCAGGTGAGTGGCCACTTTGAGTTTGACTATTTGATTCCATGAAGAGATAAACATTCCATTGTTATATTATAGATCTCACTGTTTGGATTGTGATTCTACATTTGAAAACAGCATTAAATGCACTACCTGATAAAAATCAACTGCTGGGATATAAAATTACTGAAGATAAACATCTATTTTTTTGTTCATATATATATATATATATATATATATATATATATATATATATATATATATTATATATATATTAGGGCTGTCAAACGATTAATCGCATACAAAATAAAAGTTTGAGTTTGCCTAAAATATGTGTGTGTAATTATTTATTTATATATATATATATATATATATATATATATATACACACACAAATTAATGTATATATTTAGGAGAAATATGTTATTTATGTACAAAATATTTGTATTTATATATAACAAATTATATAAAAATTATAATAAATACTTGCAAATATTTCTTAAATATATACATGAATGTGTTTGTATTTATATATAGATAATAATTACACACAGTACACATGCATATATTAGGCAACTCAAACTTTTATTTTGTATGTGATTAGGCAGCCCTAATACATATATATATATATATAATGACTCCAATCTTTTGAATGGTATAGTGTATAATGTTACAAAAGCTTTTTATGTCAGATAAATGCTGATCTTTGGATCTTTTCTCTTATTAATAATAATAATAATAAATGTTTCTTGAACAGCAAATCAAAACAGCAAAGCATATTAGAATGACTTTTAAAGGATCATGTGACACTAAAGACTGGAGTAATGATGTTGAAAATTAAGTTTTGATTACATTTTAAAATATATTCAAATAGAAAGTTATTTGAAATAGTAAAAATATTTCACAATATTACTGCTTTTGCTGTATTTTGAAAAAAAAAATCAGACTTGGTGAGCAGAAGAGACTTTAAAAAAACATTAAAAGTCTTACTTGTCAAAAACTTTTGACTAGTAGGTAAATGCGACCTAAACTAGTTCCAATTTAAAGCCTTATATCCACCTTATTTTTCAATGCGGAAGTAAGCTGTTTTCTGGTAATGTGTTAGACGTCCGGTTTATAATCCGCCATAGGGAAATAAGGAGAAGAATATCGAAGTGCAGTAAACGGTAAAAAAAAGTTTGCACTACAAACCAGTGTGTTCATAATTAAGATAATACATTAAAATAATATGGTAAGACACAGAAGTTTGCAATATCAAGCAGCAAAACGAGCTTTTTGTGCTGCTAAACATAGCTGGAAGTGGATGAGACAGGAAGCCAGACACAAAAAAATTACAAATAGCTGCACCCATTCTTATGGGAAAAATAAGGTGGATAGATTTATATAATAATAACATGTTGACCTTTTGGTCCCTATAAGATTTTTTTTTCTCCCTGGTAAAATGCGTAAGCATGCGTATGTATTTAGAATGCACATAAGCCTGTTTCTTGCTTGAAAATATAAATTAAATATTTAACAATATTTAGCATGGACAGAATATTCACAACATGACACACCATTCATTTTGTGGGTGTTCTATCTCTTTAACTTGAAACCACAGAACCCACGTGCGCGCGCAAGCCCTCTCCTCCATTCCGTTGCTCCTGCACCTCATTTTGAAGCATAATAGAGCAAACTCTTGGTGCAAGATGGCAGTGAAATTGGCCTATTGGGATATACGCGGGGTAAGAACCAGTCGTTATTTTTGCATAACTATTTTATAATAATTTTGCATAGTTAGACCTTTAATTGATTCATGTTTTTGTTTCATAACTTCGTCATGGAGTCATCGCAGAAGAATATAATCGTAGTCAGTTTGATTTGCCTTGTCTAAAAATGGTCAGAACGTAATCTCAGCTTGCTTAAATTCTTATCTTTGGTTAGTGATAAGTCGAGAGAAATGACCTAGGCCGCTAGTCGGCAAAGTTTGGTAACTTACTGGTTTAGAGATAATGATCGTCTTGTGTGACACTGAGCTCAAACTTGGCAAACTGCAGTTTCGTTAAAGTGTTTTTATAGAGTCTTTATAATAACGCCTTTATACTTAAAAAGCGTTCACTGCTAGTCAAGAGTGATTAATATGAGTTTAAATTTAAAGCGGTTTTTGGTCGTTTATCACGTCTCTGCTCGCCGAGCCTGCAGATGCTAACTTACTTTTTATGTCTGTAATGTTTGTCTAGAGTCGCTTCGGGTGTGCTTAACTTACACGTCTATGCAAAATTACGACGAAACACTTCCTGTATTCTCTAAGTTCATAAGAGCTACATTAAACACTGGGCAAAAGCCAATTTTAACTTTGGTATATAAAAACGAGTCTGAGAGCTGATTTAAGGGCACAATGCAAGAATGTAACCGCAAGCTGTCATAAATTGCCTCGGTGCTTATCTTATTAAAATTTCATACGCTATATGAAGTCGCAGAACACGCGTATACTAAAGATTATGTTACTGTATGTTTCAGAAGACTCAGAGCAACTTAACCACTTTTTTGTGGCAGCATTTCCACAGCTAGAAGAGTAGTATTGACTCAAGAGTAGTTGTGACTGGTGCTGGTCAAAAATGACCTAATTTTTTATTTCAGTGACATGAATGTAATGTATTTTAGATCGATATTGTTATTATATTTTTAATATTCAAAATTATATTTATGGAATAGTTATGATCCAATAACCTGTAAATTACTTTTTGAGCATAGACCTGAAAATAAAATTTCCGACTTAAACTGATCTTGAATCTTGAATTCTTTGTAGCACACTTTGTTCTTTTTTTACAGAAGACACTTGTCAGATTATTAAAAAACAAAACAAAAAAAAATGCATTAAAATGAAACTAAAAAAAGTTATATAAATTTAAGTTTACTAAATGTTTCCACTAGATGTAATTTGCCTCCCATTAATTTCCAATGCAGTCATTTTTGATGTGAACAGTACAAGTGTGAGTTTTTTTTCAGGAGTCAGGACCATTTAATGTTTTCGAATCATATCCATTTGTGTGTGTGTGTTCACATAGCTAGTGCCAAAACCTTTACAAGGTTTCGTACCATTCTGATGAAGTAAAAAAAAAAAAGAAAAGGAAAAAAAAAGCTATGTTTTTCTTTCAAAAATGACCGTACAGTGCCAGAGGGTTAAACCGGTTGTGTTATATTATTTGTCCAATCAGTGTTATTCACCTCATGAGTAGAAAAATAATAAGAACATTAACCTAGGGTTTATAAATATGCTGTGTAAATAAGTAAATCAATCAACCCTCAGTTAATCACGTAAGGTGTGAAAAACATTTTACAGCAGCTGTAGTTATTTATACAGCATGTTATGAATATCATTTCATGTGATTACAGCTTGCTCAACCAATCCGTCTGCTGCTGGAATACACAGGTACCAAGTATGAGGAGAAGTTGTATTCTTGTGGTGAGGGTAAGTGATGATCATTATAACATACAGTAGCAGACATACTCCGATTGTCCATATAAAAGCACATTGACTTAATTTTATATTCTTTCCTTGCAGCTCCCAACTATGACAAAAGCTGTTGGTTTAATGAAAAAGAGAAACTTGGGATGGACTTTCCTAATGTAAGTGTTAACATAGTTACCCAGTTCAGTATAACATACAATAACCAACCATCACCTTCTTCACCAGTTGCCATACCTAGAGGATGGAGACACGAAAGTAGTCCAAAGCAATGCCATAATGAGATACATTGCCCGCAAACACAACCTCTGTGAGTACTTGATTGATTTCTTCATTCTTCAAAAAAATCCTTATTTTGCTATCTCAAGCATCACTGAAAATAGCCATCCAAGTGATGTTAGACTTCTCTTTCTAATGTGTTTCTAGGTGGGGAAACTGAAGAAGAGCAGACAAGAGTTGACATCTTGGAAAACCAGGCGATGGACTTCCGCAATGGTTTTGTCCAGCTCTGCTATGGAGACTTTGTGAGTGATTGATTATAGAAAAATATGTATAACAGCACTGAAGGAATTTGCATATAATAGTATGAATTTACTTGTTAACTAATAACACAAATGATTTTTAATCCATTTGTATTTGATTACAGGACAAAAACAAATCATGCTACACTGAGAAACTGCCAGGAACTCTAAAGCAGTTCTCTAACTTCCTTGGTGACAGGAAGTGGTTTGCTGGGGACAAGGTAAGTAGGCATAATGTCTGGAAGCACTCTTTTCCATTTAAAGTGTCCGGATATAACAGTGTATCTAAAAAAATGATTAGTTTGACATGTTCATGACACTGTCTCGTCCTGTAGATCACATTTGTGGACTTCATCATGTATGAGTTATTGGATCAGCATCGTATGTTTGACGCGGCATGCCTGGATGACTACAAAAACCTTAGATGTTTCCTGGAACGCTTTGAGGTTTGGATTCAGCTTTTGTCATATGGAATGATTTGATAGTCTCACCAAAGTTCATCCATATTGTGACCGATATGAATTGTGTTCCCTGTCAGAGTCTTGAGAAGATTGCAGAATACATGAAGTCAAGCAGGTTCATAAAAACACCTGTGAACAACAAGATGGCCAAATGGGGAAACAAGAAGGAGTGAAACTAACAAGACTGTCTCTTGATAAAGCATCATAAGATGTTACACCACCTGTTTTTGCTTATAAGGTCAATGCAGTTGAACTGCACAATGATAATTTTTTGGGGACCACTATTTTAAACCTTTCAATAACTAACAAAGTGATTTAAGGATGATTAGTTAAATGTACATCCAAGTGATACAGTTAACATTAGTATTGATTGTAAAAGCACTACAAAACAATCAGAATTCTCAGTTGTCTGTAGACAGTGCAAGCACTTATGTTTGAATTGAAAGTGTTCAGGTGAGTGGCCACTTTGAGTTTCACTATTTGATGCCATGAAGAGATAAGAAACATTTCATTGTTATATTATAGATCTCACTGTTTGGATTGTGATTCTACATTTGAAAACAGCATTAAATGCATTACCTTATTTTGACCCAATAAAGCAGAGCACTGTTTTGTTCAATTAATTTTAAAAATGTTTAATGTTAAAGTTTTTTTTCTCTTTTTGGCAAAGGGAAAACTCACTGTTTTCAAAACGTGTTTGTAGTTAGAGTGCATACGTCGTTGATGTAAAAGACGAATAAAGTCTTGCGAGTTTTGAATAACATAAGGGGCATGACGAGTTTGCGTGCAGTCTGGACACGCCCCAAAGTGTCGTGTTGCCCCGCTCAATCGTCCAAATGCACTGGGGTTTGAGCTCCCACTCCCTCCATTCTAACTTACTGGTCCTGTATAAAGGTTCTCGTTTCAAGTAGCAAGATGGCAATGAAGTTGGCGTACTGGGATATACGCGGGGTAAGAAATATTTGTGAAAATTCTGCATAACATTTAATCTTTATTTGACCTCTGCAAAATTTAGTGTAATAATTTGAAGTCATCACAAAAGAAAGAATTGCGCTCAGTGGGGTTTGTACTTATGTTCTTATAATATGTAAAGCTTGCTTAAAGTTACTTCATGAATAGATGCTATATTCTTCAACTACTCAGTACTGATGCCTTACTTTAAACACAGGGTTCAGAGCTAGTCAGGGGGTCTTTAGAAGTTGTGGATAAAATTTAACAGGCTTTGTCTCGTCTCGCCTCGCCAAGCCCACTGATACTTCGCTAAAGGTAAATTTTAAGCTTACCTGAAAGCTGCATCGGGTGTGGTTAAACCCCAACATGCAACTGCAAAATAAGACAAAACGCCCGCAGCATTCTTTCAAGAAAAGCATTTCACTTTTCACGCGTTTTGAAGCCCTGGGCTAAAGTTTTCTCTTCATACAATTTAATGATAGGAGATTACTACAAAGAAAGTGACTTTTTAATACAGAGAAATCAAATTTTGTATCCACATATTGTCTATATTTACATATGATTACATTGCATCTATTAATTACATGCATTTATGCAAAAAGAATGTACTCAGAATCAATATGTGACCCTGGACCACACATTTTTTGAATCTGAGGGTGCAAAAAAATACTGAGAAAATCGCCTTTGAAGTTGTCCGGATGAAGTAATGTTCGTAGTAATGCATATTACTAATCAAAATTAAGTTTTGATATATTTACGGTATGAAATTTACAAAATATCTTCATGGAACATTATCTTTACTTAATATCCTAATGATTTTTAGCATAAAAAAATCGGACATTTTAAACCAATACAATGTATTTTTTTGGAAATTGCTACAAATTTACCCGTGCTACCTAAGACTGGTTTTGTGGTCCAGGGTCCCATATTATTATGAATAATTCAACCTTTTTATCATCCAACAACATTCTGAACACAACAGTTTAAAGAAAAAGTAGGCAGTGCGCTGTGACCGGCCCAACATTCTACGTTTTTTTTTTTTTTTTTTCTTCTTCGGTTAATTAAGTGCATCGTCCGGGTATTTACTTATTTACTATATTATGTTTCTGAAGACCTAGCCATTTTTGTTTTTCATGCATAGTTGCAGTGTTTTTATAATGTTTTCCCCATGCACTTAATTATTATATATATTAAAAAAAAAAAAAAAAAAAAAACATGCACAAAAACATTCTTAACCATTCTTCATCTGCCATTTCATGTGATTACAGCTTGCTCAACCAATCCGTCTGCTGTTGGAATACACTGGTACCAAGTATGAGGAGAAGTTGTATTCTTGTGGTGAGGGTAAGTGATGATCATTATAACATACAGTAGCAGACATAGATTGTCCATACAAAAGCACATTGAGCTGACTTTATATTTTTGACTTGCAGGTCCCAACTATGACAGAAGCTGTTGGCTTAACGATAAAGACAAACTTGGTCTGGCTTTTCCTAATGTAAGTTACATACTGTAGTTACCCACATAGTATTGTTCAATATGAAATGCAATAACTAACCACCATCATTCTTTACCAGCTGCCTTACCTAGAGGACGGAGACACGAAAGTAGTCCAAAGCAATGCCATATTGAGATACATCGCCCGCAAACACAACCTCTGTGAGTTTTTTTTTTCCCTCACTAAAAACGTTCCTTATTTTGCTCTCTCAGATATCGCTGAAAATGATCAAGTAATGTAAAACATTTCTCTGTAATGTATATCTAGGTGGGGAAACTGAAGAAGAGCAGACGAGAGTTGACATCTTGGAAAACCAGGCGATGGACTTCCGCAATGGTTTTGCCCAGCTCTGCTATGGAGACTTTGTGAGTCCCCAACTTTAATGGTCTGTCTTAAATGCTGATTGGTTATTCAAACTATGTAATTAATACAGTTTTGAAAAGAAAAGCATAACTAATGATATGATTTTATTTTTTATTGATAACATGAGTGATTTGTAATTCATTTGTGTTTGATTACAGGACAAAAACAAATCATGCTACACTGAGAAACTGCCAGGAACTCTAAAGCTGTTCTCTGACTTCCTTGGTGACAGGAAGTGGTTTGCCGGGGACAAGGTAAATAGGCAAAATGTTTAGAAGCACTTTATTTTGTCCATTTCGCGATAGGAAAGAGATCATTTGTTTGACAAGCTCATCACGCTTTTGTCTCATCCTGTAGATCACTTTTGTGGACTTCATCATGTTTGAGTTGTTGGATTTGCATCGTATGTTACAACCCGAGTGCCTGGATGACTACAGAAACTTGAGATCTTTCCTGGATCACTTTGAGGTTTGGGTTCAATTTTGTCAAACAGGCTATAATTTGTTATTCTTGTGTAAACTGTAATGTTAAAAACTGTGATTCTGATATGTACTGTGTTCTCCATCAGAGTTTTGAGAAGATTGCAGAATACATGAAGTCGGACAGGTTCATTAAAACACCTGTGAACAACAAGATGGCCAAATGGGGAAACAAAAAAGAGTGAAAATGACAAGATAGCGTCTTTGTTTACTGGCAAGGTTAAAAAGTGGTGCCAAAAAAAAAATAAAGCATTAGTGAAATTTACATCTTAATGATACAGCTGTTACATTTGATATATTTTTCTGCTCAGATTTTCAACTTTTGAACTGTAAAAAAGCATGAACTTTGGGACCTTTATTTTGACCCAATAAAGCAAAGCTCTGTTGTGTTCAGTGCATTTTTAAAAAAGCCTTATTAATCAGAAATTAAGATGACATAAACGACACTGCAATTCAAATGCAAAACAGGTTTTTATTCTAATAAAACCTAGAAAATTAAAGACATCCAGATTAAATTAACTTTATTTCTGCTGTGAGGTTAAACATAAACCCCTAACTGAATTGTTCAACTGAAACTGGAACTTACACAACCAGTCCAGCGATATATAGCTTTTTATTTCAGATAAATGCTGATGTGAAATAAGCCTGAAAAAAATGTACTCAGCTGTTTTAAATATTGATAATAATAATAATAATGTGTTTCTTGAACAGCACCTCAGCATGTTACAATCATTTCGGAAGGATCATGTGTCACTGAAGACTAAAATAATGATGAAAATTTAGCTTCGATCACAGGAATAAGTTACATTTTAAAATATTTTCAAATAGAAAACAGTTGTTTTAATTAGTAAAAATATTTAAAAATTTACTGTTTTTGCTGTACTTTGGATCAAATAAATCCAGGCTTCGTGAGCTGAAGAGACTTATTTAAAAACATAAAAAAAAAATCAAAAACTGTTCAAAAACTTTTGACTGCATATTTAATATTTGACATATTTACTGCATATTTAATATTTAGCATTTAAATATAAAATCAAAAGCTTATTTAAAGTCTTATTTTAAAAGCTTATTTAACATTTTTTTTTTACCAATAAACGTTTTCATTAAAGCAAAAAAGACAATTAGTCAGCCAAAGATGGCTACTAATGTGTTGATTATTGACCATTTATTAATATACAGTGTCAGAATCAATTAAAGTGTTACAGACATTATACATTTTCATTTAGCACATATAACAGCTAAATAACATAATAAAACTGTAATTATGCCCACCACCCCAGTGACATCGGTGGAAATCAGTTTAATTAATCTGTATTGTATCAAATAAATAAAATAAATGCATTAAATGTGCACATCATTGGCATCTGTGAAGGGTTATATAATTGTGAACAAGTATGTAGGCATTAGCCTTGGCTTGTTGTCTAATAAATTGCAATGTGGAGGTGTTTACTGAATAGTCTTGTTAATTCAGGTCCAGACACGTTTAGATTCTTGCTATCAAAATGCACATCCTCAGATTAGTAGCGGCCACCATACTGACTGTTTTCAGCCTCATTGGCAAGCTGCAAAGAAAATTAAAACAAATGTCATTTGTGAGCTCTGCCTCAGTTCTTAAATGACTGTCAAGTAAAAAAAAAAACATTATTTAAAACACCAAATACTGTGAGATCTTGTCTTCACAATGAAAAGTGCTTCATAAATATATGCCTAGTGTTTGTACAAAGCATGAGTTTACTTTGAACAAAAAGAGCTGCATTACTTACTGCAATACTGGATCTGACACTCTGCAGTTGGAAGAAAACTCGACCTCCTTCCTCAGGACATATCGCTCTGATATCTTCCCGTTTCATTCCCAGCAACATTGCTCCATTAAATACCCCAAGACTCTGGACTGTCCTGCATAAATACATGATAAATCAAGTGTGTTAACAGGTTAATCAATTATTTCTTGGAGCATGTTACTATACTAGTAACAAGCTATTTCTGTTGTTAAATTAGAAGTCCACTTCCAGAACAAAGATTTACAGATAATGTACTCACCCCCTTGTCATCCAAGATGTTCTTTCTTCAGTCGTAAAGAAATTGTTTTTTGAGGCAAACATTTCAGCATTTTTCTTCATATAGTGGAGTTCTATGGTGCCTTGAGTTTGAACTTCCAAAATGCAGTTTAAATGCGACTTCAAACGATCCCAAATGCAGTAAGCGATCCCAGCCGAGGAAGAAGGGTCTTATCTAGCGTAACGATCAGTTATTTTCATAAAAATAATACAATTTATATACTTTTTTAATGTCAAACACTTGTCTTGTCCTACTCTTCCTGAGCTCTTTTTTTTCCGGTTCATGACAGTTAGGGTATGTCGAAAAACTCCCATCTCAGGTTCTCCCTCAACTTCAAAATCGCCTATATTGCTGTTTTACCTTTTTTGTTAAGGGTGTTTGATCTTCTTTGCATGTTCATGTTGCATAGACTGGTCAGTACTTCTGCAGCAATGTAGGATGATTTTAAAATGATTTTTGAAGTTGAGGGAGAAAATACGTTTGGAGTTTTTCGACATACCCTAACTGTCTTGAGGCAGAATACACAGAGTTCAGGGAGAGTAAGAAAAGATGAGTGTTTGAGATCAAAGAGTATTTAAATAGTAATTTTTTAATGAAAATAACCAATCGTTTCTCTAGATAAGACCCTTCTTCCTCGACTGGGATCGTTTACAACCGCAATTGGGATCGTTTGAAGCCGCATTTAAACTGCCTTTTGGAAGTTCAAACTCGGGGCACCATAGCAGTCCATTATATGGAGAAAAATACTGAAATGTTTTCCTCAAAAAACATAATTTCTTTACGACTGAAGAAAGAAAGACATGAACATCTCGGATGAAAAGGGGGTGATTACATTATATGTGAATCTTTGTTTTGGAAATGGACTTTAAGTATAATTGTCTAAACTACATTTTAGAGTAGTCTAAGGAAGCAACACACTCACTTTTCCAGCGAATTAAAGGCAAAATATGTCAATTTTTGCAGCTAAAGGACGCATATTCAAAAGAAACAAAGCAGTAAATATACAGCGGACAGCATAAATGGATACACCCCCTCTGAATAAACAGAAAAGATGTATTTTCTTAATGATCACTAATATAATTCATGGAAAGATGGCAAAATTGAAATATACTTAATAAAAACAACAAAATATATGCCAATATTTTCAATAAAATAAGTAAATTAGCCAATTTTGTTTAAATGAAGGACCAAGACCAAAACATCCAGAGTCAAAAACATATATCTTTTTTTTTTTTGACTGTAAAGAATAAAATTAAAGATGATAGAAATAGTTTCTTACATTTTAGAAAAGCCTTTGTACTGTAACCAGGCTCTGACATCTTCAGGTCTAGATTTCAAGTCTAGAGATGGAGGTCCTCTCATATTCGGCTAAGAATATAAAGGCACAAAATTCATTAAACAATTAATTATGTAGCAGAAATCAGTTATTTGGTTAAATATACAGTAAGACATGGCCTGAACAAGCAGCGATGAAAATTGGGTGGCATACATTGACCGACCATTTTTTGTGCTCATTTCTACCTTTTTCTTCATGTAAGAGTGGGCTCAACCATTTGTACATTTTATTTGTGTCTGGTTTCCAGTCTCATCCATCTCCGGCTGTACAAAACAGCTTTTGCTGCTTGGTTTTGCAAATTGGTGTGTCTTACCATATTATTTTAATGTATTATCTTAATTATGAACACACTGGTTTGTAGTGCAGACAGTTTTACCGTTTACTGCACATTGTCGTTCTTTTTGTTATTTCCCTATGGCTAATGAACCGGAAGTTTCACCCATAAGCTTACTTCCATGCTGAAGAAAAAGGTAGGTAGCTTATGTTAAAAGCAAATCAGAATGAAGCTATTGTTTAGTATGTTCTTAATACATTGTTGAAATGATTGTTTTTAAAGATAAATTTGTAAAAGACTTACTGTTGGCCTTTGTCCTTCGGCAGACTCTAGAACATTCTGAGGAACGTGACCCTCCTCATTACGACCGTTTTTCACTCTCCACCATTGCCCGGACTTGTCGGTTACCTGTTTACATAAGCATAGCAGTGTATAAGCAAGGACAAACTATATGTATGCATTTTCTTCTCACAGGAAAAAGATAGCACTGTATTTGTTAACATTAGTTACTACTTTAGTTCAAATGAATTAAGATTAATAAATGCTTTCTTCATTAATTCATGTTAATTTCAACATTTACTAAAATTATTAAAAGCAAAAGTTGTAGCTAATTGTTGGACAGGAACTGGCAATGAACAATTGTGTTTTAATTAACTTTAACAAAAAATAATAAATGCTTTAACACAGGGGAGCCCAAACTCTGTCCTGGAGGGCCAGTGTCCTAAAGAGTTTAGCTCCAACAACAAACCTAACACCTAAACACACCTAGACACACCTAAACCAGCTAATCAAGCTCTTACTAGGCATACTAGAAACTTCCCGGCAGGTGTGTTGAAGCAAGTTGAAGCTAAACTCTGCCGGACGCCGACCCTCCAGGACCAGGTTTGGGCACCCGTGCTTTAACAAATGTATTGCTCATTGTTAGCTAATGTTAATGTTAGTAATAACACTAACTGATGGGACTTTAAAGGGGTCATCGGTGTAGGGTATCAGAGCAAATCAGACAAATTGAAGATTCGATCAGAACATTGTTGAAACCAAAGAGCCAAATTTTACAAAGAGGCCCAGGCTAACCAGACAATGTCATGAATCTATCCATGATACCCTGGCGTCAGCCAGCCTGAAGTAAGCCTAGCCAACCAACTTGCAACATTAACACAAAAGAGCACAATTACTGATAATTCCAACTCAGAGAGAAAATTGTCCATTTTGGGGCAAGAAACCCAAGATTAATGGTCAAAGATAAAGCACATCAGGGCCGTCACATGATGCTCCCCCACCCAAGATAAGAACCAGACCGAATTCCTTCTAAATTCTTTTGTTCCTCAGAACATGCCCTTAGTTCACAGAATGACAGAGAGACTGTCTTTCTACATAAATATGCACCAAAATGCTGCTCAAAAGGACTTATAAATGAACATCAGACCATTGCATAACTCCCCACTATGTATGTTACCCACACATTTGTCTATTATGTTCTAATCACTCGTTGTGTATGTCCTTTTAATAACTATTGAATAGCTTAAGGGTTTATATTTGTGTTTGGTATGAGTTTGAAAATTCATGCTTTAAACGTTTCTATCATTCAGTTCTTTGTAAAATGTATTGTATTCTTGTTATAGAAATCATGTCCAAATTATACACTGCAAGAGTGGGAAAATTTGGACCATGTGACTGATAAGATAACGTACTGATTTATGTTTTGGGAGGAGAAACATAGCAATATCCTGAGTTAAGACTACATCTAATTGGTCAAGACACCATTTTGGGATGTGTTCAAAGCTGAGTTTAAAAACTCAAGTCACCATAACATTTTGCTTTTTAGCTATTGGTTTTAACCATTGCTTTTAGTCATGCTTCTAGCTTTTAGCTAATGGTCTTACCCATTGCTTTTAGTCATGCTTTTAATTTGTGCTTTTTTCGTTAGCTCTTAGCCATGCTTTTTGCCATCACTTTTGCCACCGCTTTTTGCGTTCTTTGAACGCTTCCTGGCTTGCACGCCAGGTACTCCTCTAAAACCGAAAACATGTGAAGATTCTTTTTTTACATTAATTTTTTTTTTTCTGTTGAGAGTTTCGTGTTCTAAGTTAAGTTTTGCAGCTAAGCCATGTCTCAGACTTCGTGCCCGCCTCAAAACTTCAACCAGCGTACATGACTCCATCCTCCAGCCAACACCCAAAACATCACTGCGAATGACCACTCGAATGGAACTTCCAGCCAGTCAGCAACCTTGGGGAACCCCTTTCTGCAATGATGTCGTCAAAGGAAACCCCTTAACACAAAGGCAACGCAAGTACAACCTCCAGATTCTAGCTGAACTGGTGCATTTAATATAAAGTTTAATAACCTCATTGAGAAACTCAACGGAAGGGTTGATTAGATGACTGATGGTTGTTCAGGTCTAAGCAATTGCCTATATTGCTATAAACTTGGGATTTCATATTTTCACTCTCCTTAACTCATTCTTTCCTCACTTTCTCTCTTTTTGCAACCTGTGTGAATGCGTGTGTTTATGTGTTAGATTAGTTTATATGTCTTAGGTTTATCAAATAAATTCTTTTTCATATTGAAATGAGAAGTATCTTGTGTTTTGTGCTTATAAATTAATGTCTTAAACTGCTGACCTTGTTACTGTGCTAATAAATAGTGTTTTCACTATATTTTGGATATTAGTATCCATTGCAGAGGTGATGTTATACGGATTTCTCAATGAATCGCTGGCTGATTCATTGATCTGCCGTAAAACGGAGATTCTGTTCAAATTCCCTATAAAATCTTAAACGATTCCCTTTTTAACTAAATCAACCTGTATCCCTTACATCGAATGCAAAGTTCACTTTTACATGTTGTTTGAACGTTAATGTGTGTTGGCAATGTATGTACACATCTACCCTATAATGATAAAAATCCATGCAGTGGTTTTTAATTAATCTGTAAAAATATAATCCACTATTTCAAATTGAGCCATTCTCAGATGCCTCTCGGTGTGGCGTCACACCGACAGAGGCCGCTCCCACGATAGTTGATTGACATGAGCGTCTTACCTCAGACCCGCTTAAATCAGCTGTAACAGTCCGACCTCATTGTTTCGATGCAGGAACAGGGATGTAAATTAGAAAAGAATATCTCCAATTGAGCGATTGAGGTCTTGTGTTGCTGGATGTAATAATGAAGATAGTGGTTGTCATTTACTCCCAACATCTGAGCTGCTGAAGATGCAGTGGATTATGTTTGTTTGTGAATGGAATGCGCCTCCCGATCTACATATATCCGGCTATGTTTGCGCGAATCATTCGTGATCCAGCTTTACTTACAGTAGAAGTGAGTATAAGGGTTTTTTATGAATCTTTGCGATCGCCTTTCCTAATCACTTGCTAGTTAGCAAGTTTAGCGGCTAAATGCAGCTAAAGTAAACAGGCTCGTCACTCCACAAAGAAGAGAGAAGAGAGGGGCGGGGCGAGCAGAGCTCATTAACATTTAAAGCAACCTCAACCAGAACAGGATGATTTTTGGCAGAGCTGATTTTGGCAAGGTAAAAAAGGTGTTATTTACACTACTATTGAGAAATTTTAACCAAAGCATGTTATAGACTTTTCATTAAGACCCTAAAGAATCATATCAACTTGTGGAAAATGGGCATCCGATGACCCCTTTAAAGGAGTTTTAGTTCACTTCCAGAATAAAAAATTCCTGATAATTTATTAATTCTCAAGTCATGTCTTTCTATCTTCAGTCAAAAAAAATAAATAAATAAAAATAAAAAATAAAATAAAAAATTAAGGTTCTTAAAGAAAACATTACAGAATTTTTCTCCAAATATTGGCTTTCGACAGGTTTAAGGTCCAAATTACAGTTTCAGTGCAGCTTCAAAGGGCTCTACAGGATCCCAGCCGATAAGTAAAAGTCTTATCTAGTGAAATGATCACATTTCATTTTCTAAAAAAAAAAAAAAAAAAAAAAGATCTACTTTTTAACAACGAATCCTCATCGTCCAACATTGTTGTTTTAGCTTTTGTTGTAAAAGGTGTTTTGACTTTCATTGCACATTCACTTTGCAAACACTAGGTACTTCCACCTGCATCACGCTTGATCTTTACAGTGTGACTATGTAATGCGTGAAGTCCAGCTAGTGCAAGATGAGCATTTGTGGTTAAAAACTATACAAATTTTATTTTATTTTAGAAAATGACCAATTATTTCACTACATAAGACCCTTATTCCTGGGCTAGGGTCGTGCAGAGCCCTTTGAAGCTGCACTGAAGCAGCAATTCGGACCTTCAACCCATTGGCCGCCATTGAAGTCCACTATATGGAGAAAAACCCTGGAATGTTTTCCTCAAAAACCTTAATGTCTTTGCGACTGAAGAAAGAAAGACATGAACATCTTGTATGACATGGGGGTGAGTAAATTATCAGGAAGTTTTCATTCTGGGAGAGAGCTAATCTTTTAACTGTGAAGTGTTACCATAAACTTTATATTGATTTAGCCACTTGAAGTTGCACAATTTCCTGTGTGGGGTGTGTTTACATATTATGAAGTTAAAGGTCAGGTGATTACCTGCACCATGTCACCCTTCATCACACTCAGTTCCTGATTGTTTCTTGCCATGAAGTCATAGATCACCCTCATGTAGAGTGGCGGCTCAGCTGACCTAGTATATAATAAAACAAAAGTGTCACTAGATTTGATCTGAAATTTACCTCTTAAAGTCTTTAACGAACTCGTCCAGCCATTAAAAGTTAAATTAACAATGTTTTATTATCTGAGTATTTTCAAAGGGAGTACACATGATATGTCTTACTGCATGGGTGGGGTGTTCCAGGGTCTGTTATCCTGAAAGAAAGGTTAAACAGCAATTTGTACTCACTTTACTTTATTATACTGTGGCTTAGGTTAACATGAATATGTCAAACACTTGACGTATTTTATGACATCCCTGAAATTTGCCCTCTGAGAGATTTTACCTGTTCAGGTGGCCTCTGCATGGCATTCATGGGTGGGACGCGCTCACTGTTGTTCCGTGACAGCTGCCTGCTGGTGGGAGGGGACTGGGATGGGACTGGTGGAAGGGGCTGCCAACCATCGTAAAATTCGGGAAAATACGGAGGGATCTGATCTCCGTTTGGCCATCTGGATCTGATTGAAAAAAAATGACAGAAAAATCCTTATTATTACCCTGCTTATCTCTGAGGAACTTTTTTTTAATGTAGAATAGAAGACCTTGGGATGCTCCACGCGTCACCCAAACTTCTCCACAGTGCATCCTCATTTGGTGTGACACATCTTCCCAGGAGATTCAGGGCTTTTTCTGTGAGCAGTGGACTCAGCACGGCGGAAGGGATGTTTGGAGGATAGTGAGTCATCATCTGAAACATGAAGAAACAGTCAGGAACTACTGTAAATGCAGTGATGGGTGATATGGTGCATCTCCTGACCTTCAACCTTGTGATAGCTTGTAAAATTTTAGTGGTGAACAATTGACTAAATCATTGAACGTTAAGCCTTTTCTCTGTACAGAAAGTACACTCTTGAGAATCAAAGTTCAAAAACTGACAACTTTTGGAAGCTTCTGTTGTGATACCACAGAAGAACAATTCTGGGTTCCTCAAACAACCTTTCAGTGAACAGTTTTTAAAAGAACCAATTTTTCTTACTTTAAAAATCTAAAGAACTTTTGTCCACTATAAAAAACCTTCTGAAAAGGTTCAATGGATGTTGAAGGTTCTTCATGAAACCATAGATGCCAATACAAAACTGTACATGCTTAAACAGCTTGTGCTTTCTTATACATTGCTATGTTTTTGTAAACAGGTAACAAGTCAGGTGGGGTCCTACTGACTCGCCATCTAAAGCTTCAGGAGAACAAAATAGCTTTTAACATGCAGTCTGAAAGCATGCTCATCCATCTTCAATGCATAATGGAAAAAATGTTTGAAATGTGGCAGCAATGCAAACAGACTGAACAAACAGATACTTACAAAACCAACGGAAGAAAAAAGGCTGTGAACAAAATCAGTAGCAGGCGGAGTTTTTAGGAAGCCCTCCAGTTTCCCCTGTCACAAGTAGAGATGAGTATCACAACAGACATGCAACAAATGACAATAAACGACATATGCAATATGTCTCATATTATACATCATAGAGCCATTACCTGATTTTTTTTTTTTTTACTTTATTATACTGGAAATGCAAGGTTTTTTTTAACTGAAAAGTCATTCAGTGAGACCATAGAAAAAAATATCATTAATTCCATTGTACTTTAGAGACAAGCCGAAACTAAAATGGTAGTGAATTTATTTGAACGTGTACATTGAAGTTATTTAATAATAGTCTTAGGAAGTATCGCATAAATTAAATATGTATATCTTACCAGAAGGTTAAAGCCATACTTTATTTTCTGCAGACAGGATATGTACTCCTCCACAGGGGGAATGCTTGCAACTATAAAAAAAAGAGGGGGTGGGGTCTTTTAATTTTGAAATCTTGTACATTTTTTAACATCCTTGATGGAAATTAAATTAAAAATATAATAAATAAATAAACAAATAAATAAATAAATAAAGCACTATGTGTTAATTGTTTACCCATTGTTTTTGGAGCATTTTTCTTTTTCTTTTTCTTTTTCTTGTTTCCATCATCTTTTGGCAAAGCTGAGTTAACTTTATATACAAAGATCTCAATGTCGGCTGCTACATGGTTAAAAATCTCCTGTAGAGAACGATTAATGGATAGAGGAAATGTGTCAATAAATTAAATTATGAATGGATGGATTAATAGCATGTTGTGGTAAAACTGTCAGTAAAAACAACCAACCGAATCTCTCTCCACATCACTGACTGAAAGTGAAGGCTGCTCCTGCTCAAACTGCATTGGCCTGTAGGGGGCTTCATCTCTGGGAAATGGCATAGTAGGTGAAGGTCGTCTTTCCTCTGTGAAAAGCATGATAAAAGATATAATACTTAACAAAAGAAATTTGTTCTGACATGATACACAAGTGGGTGAACACTTTAATTGAACCCTCTGGTATTCCTTAACTTAAAGAACACTTGTAACTTGTAATCCTGGGTGATCAAAACAGACCAAAGACAAGAAATGTAACATTAAACTAAAGAATAAGTGTTCTTTTTTTTTTTTTTTTACACAGTACACAGTATGTGGTGTGTGTGTGTTTTTCATTGTTTTAATTTTTACATTTTTTACTTTTTTATATTTAAAGAAGAAACTATATATAACAATGTGGCATGCAGTTGCTTCAAACTATGAAAAAAATACCTTTGCTTCAAAGCTATTCAAGAGATCATTCAATGTAAATTGTGAAAATCGTAATAATAATCACAATAACAATTTCAAGGAAAAAATCAACAATTATGTTTTTGTCATAATCCTGCATATATATATGAACAGTTCAGATGCAAAAGCCTCTAAGTACATCTGACATTTTTCTTTAAAATTAGCATTCTTTCTGACTACTTTGTATAGGTTTCTATGTAAGTACTGCTACTTCTGAATGGGTTGAAGCTGGGATTTAGCACATTTGATGTGAAAGTACTTGATGAACACATACTTTTGTGTGGAGAGCATTCACTCAATATTGTTATCTAATTTTTGACCAATATGGCTTTTAGAGGCTTTTGCATTGGAACTTCATATATACAGTTAAAAAAAGTTTACACCCCCCTTTCAGAATCATTAAAAATGTTAATTATTTTACCAAAATAAGAGGGATCATACAAAATGCATGTTATTGTTTATTTAGTACTGACTTGAATAAGATACTTCACATAAAAGATGTTTACATATACTCCACAAGAGAAAATAATAGTTAAATTTATAAAAATTCTAAAGATTTATAAAGGTTCTAAAGGTTCTGTTCTTCAGAAAAATCCTTCAGGTCCCACAAATTCTTTGGTTTTCCAGCATTTTTGTGTATTTGAACCCTTTCTAACAATGACTGTATAATTTTGAGATCCATCTTTTCACACTGAGGACAACAGAGAGACTCATATGCAACTATTACAGAAGGTTCAAATTGCATTTGAAGATCAGGGTAAATTTAACTTATTTTGTCTTCTGCGAAACATGTAACTATCTTCTGTAGCCTCTGAAGGGCAGAACTAAAAAACTGAAAAAAATAAATGAAATTTAGGCAAAATAAAAAAAAAATGTACACACCTCCATTCTGTTCAAAAGTTTTCACCCCCAGCTCTTAATGCCTGTTTTTTCCTTCTGGAGCATCAGGTAAGAGCACAGTATTCAGAATCAAGGGGATGTAAACTTTTGAACCAGGTCATTTTTATAAATTCAACTATTATTTCCTCTTGTGGACTATATGTAACTTGAATTTATATAATTCAATTTCTATGGCGAACATTTTTGACCATGAAGATCACAAGTGTGACTATTTTTTATGAGACTATTTTTTCATTTCCGTTTCTAATTATGTCCATGATTTTTGGTGTGTTTATGTGTTTTATATAATAAAAATGTTTTTCATTCTAAAATTACTGACAACACCCAGAGATAATTTCAGGACATTTTAGGTTAAAAGTGTAATTTTCTGAGTGAAATGAACTCTTTAGGTGATCACCATATTCTTCATAGCTGCTGTACTGAGGAGGCGGGAATTCTGGGGGAGGAGGGGATGACTGCATGGGAGGAGGGTTTGAAAGCATGGGAGTTGGTCTCTTCATGCCGCCTGGATAACCCTGACCAATGATGCTTTCCAGATGGTTCCTGAGTAATGAAAAATATATCACTGTATTGCACTAATAAAACTGAAGTTGTAGTGTAAGAAAAAAAAAAATTATATAATGAGAGAGAGAGAGAGAGAGAGAGAGAGAGAGAGAGATCTTTGTTGTTTAGATCATCTGATGATCTAAATAAATAGAGATTTGTAGCAAAAAACATTTTTTAAATTATATATGATCATATTATCCCAAATAATCAATAATGTAAAACATTACATTTTAGTATATTTAAATCAAAAAAAGTTGATGCTTAATTTTCAGTACAACAACTTCCTGAAGCAGCAGCTGACCTGATGTGCATCTGTGGTTCTTTAAACGGTGGTGTGGGATCCCCTCCATGCCCCATTACCTTTTCCAGATCATTTGCCACCTCCTGAGCCTAGTGATTTAAAACATCACAGAAACCTTAATAAAAAAGTTCAGGTTACTGAAAGAGGGAGTGGAACGGAAACTCCCACATTAATCCACATGATATATTAAGACAGATTTATACCAGGCAGATGCACTATCTACCCTTGGAAGAATCTAACAACAGTGTTGTTCCTCACCCCAACCTCCTCACACTGGAACAGTAAGGCCTGTGGAGCTCTCTGGCTAGGATCCTGAGCAGAGATAATGAGAACGGAGTCATACGAACAACTGTCCAGGACGGCTTTCGTCGCCCGGATGCTACTCAAGTTCACAGACTCCAAAACCTCCTACAATTCCAGGAAACAGAAGAAGAGTTTAATGTTTAGTGCCAGAACTAAACTGAACCGTTGCATAATGTAAACATTTAAAAAAAGGCAAAACTACTTGTTTAGATTAGTGCATTTGTGCATAAAGTGTGAACCTGACCCTGGTCTCTGTGTCACACAGCTGTAGCTCGTTCGCCTGGATCTGCAAGATTATGTCCTGACCCCACACCTTCCCTCTACTGTCCATATTCTTCAACTTGTTCACACAGTCATCAATGCTGCTCACTTCTCTGCCATCTAACGCACAGGTGAACAGGTGCTAGGTAATGGAAAGAGAATTCGATTTTATATTGTTTTATGATCACATATGAGAGGTTATTTTTATGGAGAATCTTGTAAAACTCAGCCTTATTATGTCACCACATTTTACAGCTCAGTTTGTGTGGAAATCTCCACCGCACATTAGATAAGCACTGGTTGTCTGTTATTTTCTATAACACTCATTAGTGAAGTGGGTGTTGGCAGATTAAGATAACATGGCAGTAAGCATAAATAAACATCTATTATTCCTAGTTAATAACTGTAGTTAACGAACACATGAACTGGATTCAACCTTACCTCGACTCTGTACTGAAAGTTGTCTTGTTTTCTGCTCATTGATTCTGCATACTCCTTCCTTTGCACTAAAGAACCAAAGCCAAGTTAAACATACTGTACTTTTTTTTTTTAAGATATGTTGTTTAAATGGGTTTTGTACTTACAGAAGATAGATCTGGCACTAGGACGAGACATGCCAGCCCCCTGGGACGGAGGCTCAGGCGAGTAGCCCCTATAATATAATGAAAACACAATATGTCTAAATGGACTGTACATACTATATATCCCGTCCAGAGGTCGCGTTAACTGAAAATTGTCAGCCATTGATGGATTTTTTTAATCAGTGATGAAAAAATCTGAAGGCCGTCTGTCACTTTGAGAGATTACACTGAGGGTGATCTATTGAAATTGTAGCTGTGATTCCCACCCCTGTCCAGTCCAGCGCTCCAGTCAGCAGAGCACGGGATACAGAACAAAAACGAAACTGTCATGAATCTTTTGCTATGTGGTTGATTATGATTACGCACAGGCGGGTACACAGGAGCTACAATGATCTATCAGCCACATTAAAGAGCGCCAAAACGCTATTTATTGCTTGAATTTCCTAATGAAATGGACAGAATTTTAAATCTGAGACTTTGTTTCATTTCAAAAGTAACACAAAGCCTAGCCTACTGCTATTTATTGGAAGGAAGACGCACTGTGTACTGTTCATTCATCAGCTGAAAACAGCATAGACCAAAAGATCGATTGGGATTTAAGAATCGATATTGGTTCATCAAAATGACAATCTATTAATGTCGAGAAATCGTTTTTTTTGTTTTGTTTTGTTTACCACTTCGCTGTCATCCTGTAGGTTCATGATAAAAAAATGAAAATGTGAACAAAAATACACTGACCAAAATTATAAACGCAACACTTTTGCTTTTGCCCCCATTTTTCATGAGCTGAACTCAAAGATCTAAGACTTTTTCTATGTACACAAAAGGCCTATTTCTCTCAAATATTGTTCACAAATCTGTTGGTCCACTCCTCTTCAATGGCTGTGCGAAGTTGATGGATATTGGCAGGAACTGGAGCACGCCGTCGTATACGCCAATCCAGAGCATCCCAAACATGCTCAATGGGTGACATGTCCGGTGAGTATGCTGGCCAAGAACAGGGATGTTTTAAGCTTCCAGGAATTGGGTACAGATCCTTGCAACATGGGGCCGTGCATTATCATGCTGCAACATGAGGTGATGGTCGTGGATGAATGGCACAACAATGGGCCTCAGGATCTCGTCACGGTATCTCTGCGCATTCAGAATGAGATCAATAAAATGCACCTGTGTTCGCTGTCCATAACATACGCCTGCCCATACCATAACCCCACCGCCACCATGGGCCACTCGATCCACAATGTTGACATCAGCAAACCGCTCACCTACATGACGCCATACACGCTGTCTGCCATCTGCCCTGTACAGTGAAAACCAGGATTCATCCATGAAGGGAACAACTCTCCAAAGTTGCTGACACCATTAAATGTGAGCATTTGCCCACTCAAGTCAGTTACGACAACGATGAGGCCACAGACAACGATGAGGATGACGAGCATGCAGATGAGCTTCCCTGAGATGGTTTCTGATAGTTTGTGCAGAAATTCTTTGGTTATGCAAACCGACTGTTGCAGCAGCTGTCCGGGTGGCTGGTCTCAGACAGTCTTGGAAGTGAAGATGCTGGATGTGCAGATCCTAGGCTGGTGTGGTTACACGTGGTCTGCGGTTGTGAGGCCGTCTGGATGTACTGCCAAATTCTCTGAAACGCCTTTGGAGACGGCTTATGGTAGAGAAATGAACATATAATTCATGGGCAACAGCTCTGGTGGACATTCCTGCAGTCAGCATGACAATTGCACGCTCCTTCAAAACTTGTGACATCTGTGGCATTGTGCTGTGTGATAAAACTGCACATTTTAGAGTGGCCTTTTATTGTGGACAGCCTAAGGCACACCTGTGCAATAATCATGCTGTCTAATCAGCATCTTGATATGCCGCACATGTGAGGTGGATGGAAGAAATGCTCACTAACACACATTTAGACAGAGAAATAGGCCTTTTGTGTACATAGAAAAAGTCTTAGAGTTCAGCTCATGAAAAATGGGGGCAAAAACAAAAGTGTTGCGTTTATAATTTTGGTCAGTGTAAAAGCAATTAAGTGTGTTATTATAATTAAAATATGAAAATTAAAATGACAGGTAATAATAGATTATGCAACCTCTGATCCCGTCAATTTAATAATTTTAAAAAAATCATTTTCCACTTGTAAAAAGTTAACAGATTTACAATAAACACTAAAAACATTACAATGTAATCAATAACATTTCTTGTTTTTCTAATATTAACAGTTCTAAATTGAACTGTTCTTAACAAAAACCCAGCTAACAATTTTTCCAGAATGTTCCCAGAATGTTCCCAAGAACGTTCTCTGTTGTTTAGCCAGGAAAGTTTTCTTAACGTAAATAGAATTTTCCCTGTAGGTTATGGAAACCTTCTAGGAACCTTCTGGGAACCTTCTTGGAACCTTCTGGGAACCTACTGTGAACGTTCCAGGAAGGTTCTCTGTAGGTAATAAAAATAAAACCTAAAAATAACCTGCAGGGAAAATTCTGGGAAAGTTCTTTTTAGGTTATAAAGTTAAACCAAAAAATAAGCTGCTGGAAACATTCTGGGAAGGTTCTTTATAGGTTATTAAAAAGAGAACCTACAGAATGTTCTCATTTGGTTCCCAAAAAATAACCAAATGGGAATCATATGGGAATGTTAGGGGAACGTTCTGTGTTTGCTGGGAACTCACATACAGCTCAATGCTATATGCAGGACATGGCCAAAAAGTATGTGGACCTCCATTTCTAATAAATGGCTATTTTTGTAATTTCGGTGAAATTAGATACCACATCATATCATGATTTTAGAAAAATCTGGGTGTTCAATTTTGGGAGGGTGCTTTTTTGGTTGAAAATGACAACAAAGTCAACTTCATCCACATCAGATGTCACCAAAAACTGAATTAAAACTAATGACTGACATTACTTGGAAAAACCTAAATATATGTATATGACTCCTAAACTAGCAATCATTAAATAAAAATGGCCAAATGCTAAAAAACTGTCTGATTTAAATATGAAAATGCCACTTAGACAAAACTTAAAATAAATAAATACAAAAAAAAATTTAGACCAGGCAACTCTGAAAATAAACCTGATATGAAACAAAAACAATGTGAAAATACAAAACTAAAGAAAAAAATAAAAACTTTAATAATCCTTCCTGACAATGTTTTGTAATGAAGGCCTTCCTGACAACTCTCCGAGAGAGAAGAATAAATGAAATTCTACACTGAAACACCCTTGTATGTGTTTCAGGTACAAATTCCACTTGCGCAGTGAAAGACACCATTGATTGAGGTGAGTAAGATATGTACCTTGACTGGAAAACCGGGTTCCCCCCATACATTCTTGACTGTGATTTTTAACACCTGCAATAGTAAGATTATCAGTCATAAAACCATTCAGAAAAATGTCAGATAAACATTCGAGCAGCTATGCCAGGCAGACACATTAGTTATGAAGAAGTGTCTGCTCAACAGTTGTGGTTTGACACCAATTGGTTGTTCAGCCATAAAGTATGTGAGGCAAGCACATACTTGCAATATTACATCCTCAAAACCTATAAAGCTACATAAAGCCAAAATATCAGAACAAAACTTTTATATGTTCAAAAGTTTATGTTCTTTGAAAAAATACAGGTTATATTTAGTGTTGGGAGTAACATTACATGTAAGGCGCGTTACATAATCAGATTACTTTTTTCAAGTAACTAGTAAAGTAATGCATTACTTTTTAATTTCCATTTGCTGATTGACAGCTCTCCTGTCCCCATGTTCAGAAAAATCAGGTTGTGTTCGCTGTGTGAACATGATGCTTGCTGTAGTTCTAGACTAATTGTGAACATGCATTTATTCATCTCACTTGCACAAAAACAAATTCAGTTTTCCTCAATATTAATACACCTTATTCTTTGACGCGAAAGTTAACATATGGGCGAGACTTCCGGTTCCTTATGCTACTGGGAAACAATGAGGAATGTGCAGTAAAAGGTTAAAAACAGTTAAAACAGTTTCCACTACAAACCATTGTGTTAATAATTAAGATAATACATTAAAATAATATGGTAAGACACAGCAATTTGCAATATCAAGCAGCAAAAAGCTGTTTAGTACGTTACAGCTAAAAAGAGATGGACGCGGATGAGACCGGAAGTCTGACTTATAAATTTTAGAAATGGCCGCGCCCGCACTTACGGCAAAAAAAATTTGGATAAAAACAGCGAAATGCAAACTCAGAATACAATAATCCTTTATGTATTTAGTCCCATTTCATTACCCAGTGTCTTTGACCTGACCTTCGAAGATCCAATTCAACTATACCAATAAGCAAGCAAGCAAATAAATAAATAGGCAAATAAATAAATAATGCTGAAGAGTGTTAAACTTTCTTCTCCTGCGTCCTATTCTTAACGCAATCCAGAAATCTGTCATGTTCTTCACGCAATCCAGCATAATTAATAGGTTTGTTTAAGCTGCGCCCTCTACAGTACAGACGTAAATTTACATTTCCTTCAGCCTGAGGCTTATTCATTTCACTTGGTGTGAAAGGGCTTTTACATTTGCCAAAACCATAACGTTTTATATTAAAAACAAACAAGCAAGCCCAGGCCAGATGAGAAAAAGTAATGCAAAAGTAACATAACGCATTGCTTTGGGTGAAAAGTAACTAACAATTCATTTTTTAGGAACTAATGGAGTATTGTAATGCATTAGTTTTAAAAGTAACTTTCCCCAACACTGTACACTGCTTTTAATTTCAATCAGTCAGATTGTGACCACTAATACTTAATATTATAACATTTATTTTCAAATTTAAGTAGTGAAAATGTAATTTCATAGTTAATAAATCCAAGATTTTTAAAATGATTTAAGCGGCTTTCATAAGCCAGTTATAATACAAGAACGTAGAAACGTGTTCAACTATTGTTTTTTGGGTCCCATCATGTCTGAGGTTCTTAAAAACAAGTGAGAACTATTCAGTCATGACGTGCGTGATGAATTAACAGCAAAAACTGCTGACAGCCTCAAAGATGGAACTTTCTCTGTAACAAGTTTGCATTTTTGTCTTTGTAAGAAGAAAACATTAGCAGAAGTGGTACGCCATAGAACAAACCAGAAAATGAAAAAAAGAGAAAACACTGATATTACATTTATCTAAAAACAAAACAGAATAAAACAATTAAGATGTAATCATTTTATATCTTACATTATACAAATTAGTCACTTCCCTATCAATCTGTGGGTATCAGTCCCTCTACATGTGTTACAAAAAAATAAGTATCACTGAAACTGACCTTATTAGAAAGAAAGATTGTACATTACCTTAAAGAGAATCCTAAAGTTTAACTCTAAATCTTCAAATCTAGATTCAGATTATTCCAGAAGTTACACATATCCTCAAGTCAGTCTTCTTCGTGAACTGCTTAAGAGCAAATATTCTGGACTTCCTGCTTGGAAAAGCTGAGGTCAAAGTCTAACTCTTGAATAATAGTAAATCAGAAGATAACAGCAGGTAGGTTTTATAGTTACAGCCTTGAGTACAAAGGTTTTGTCATTAATAGACAGCCACTGTGACGTGTACAACAAAGTGGTGCAGTGGCCCCAGAATTAATTGGTACACTTATACGACTCTAAATGCATGTTGCTGTATTAGATAACAAAAGATTAAACTAACAGCATATTTAAAAGAAAGATAAGAATGTGTGTCAACCATGAAAAATGATAACCAAAACAGACAAGTATTTGGCCCATAGTTACTGCAATGAATCATTTGTTTGCAGATGCACTGTGAAAAATGTGATTCAATGTAGGTTAAACTCATATGACTAATGTCACCTCACAGCTCAACAAAACATTTAAACTATTAATGTCAAGACTACAACACACAGAGCCAGAGTTCAACAAATCCTCACACAAAAAAGACAAAAAACCATTTAGTGAATAACCAAATCTTTTATTTAATACGGGTATGTACACTTTTGACGACGCTGCCAGACTGGCATGTTCACGAGGAAAGGGTTCATTAAGAATGAAAACAGGAGGCTTTAGTGTGGACGTTAACAGAGGCCTATACTGTAGCCCGAGCCTGAGTGGTCTTGGCCAGGACCTTCAGATCTGCAATGCACTTGGCGATGCTCTCCTTCTCCTGTAAGACACAAACAAAAACGGAGGATGTTTAGAGACACAGAAAGTAATAACAGTATCTAAATTATTTTGTAGTTATTAAAGGTGCATACATAGGTAAAGCTGGTCTAAATTAGGGTAGCCTTGTTTTACAGTGCCCTTGTTATGCATGCTACATGTACATACTACAGTAATAACAGTAAAGTATGCATACTTGCAATCACCCAACCCTAAAACCAAACCCTGCAGCATGTTACTCTCTATTACACCTTTACAGCATGAGTACTAAGCCACCTTAAAATAAAGTGCAACCTAAAATGAATCTTAAATGTTTAGACCTTAAAGAAAAAAAAAAAAAAAAAATTTCCTTCAAAATCTCCTGTTCACATATTGTAGCAATTACACAGTTACTATAACTACTGAGAGACTGTTGAGTACAAAGTCTCCATCTAGAGGCCAAGCTAAAAATTTCTTCTTGTATACAGATTCTGAACTAAAGTAGCATTTATATTTAAACATTTGTGACCCTGGACCACAAAACCAGTTGTAAGTAGCAAAGGTATATTTGTAGCAATAGCCAACAATACATTGTATGGGTCAAAATTATACATTTTTCTTTTATGCCAAAAATTATTAGGATATTAACATCATGTTCCATAAAAATATTTTGTAAATTTCCTACTATAAATATATTAAAACTAAATTTTTGTAATTTTAGTAAAATGCATTGCTAAAAATTTCATTTAGACAACTTTAAAGGTGATTTTCTCAATATTTTGATTTGTTTACACCCTCAGACAGCTGTATCCCAGCCAACTTTTATTTAATTAGATGTATTAATGTCAATTTAAAAAAAATAAATAAATAAATTAAAAAAAAAAAAGGATGCTTATGATTGGTTTACATTTGTAGTTGACCAGAAATGCTTAAATGATTCTGGGGGCAAAACATATACAAATGCCTCCTTCATATAATAAAAATACAATAAATGTCAATGGAGCGAGCATATTGCCTATACCTGCTGTGGGGTGATGCTCTTAACGACGCTCTGTTCGACCCAGTTCACCATGTGCTCCTGCTCCATGCGGCGGTGCAGGTTCTGAAGCTCCACCTGGTAGTCCAGCCTCTTCTTCACCTCATTGGTCACCATGTGCAGCCGCTCCCTGTAATTGGTCTCCAGCAGCATAGCCACATTGTTCTGATTGGAAGATGGGAAGAGGCGTGTTACAAAACTAGATCTAGTGTCTAAATGTTAATAGCAAATAATACCAAATTTAAATTTAAATGTGGATTTGTGATATTTATGGATAGTAAAGGGAATCAGAGATGATCGATTACTGGAACAATGTCACAGTCTTAGGGTATTCTGTTTTTCTCACCCTCTTGGCATCAAAGAGCATGTGTCTTCCTTCTACTCTCCACTGCTCCTTCTTCTCATCCTCAATGCCTTGAGCTAGGCTAGCCATGGCCTGATCCTTCACTTCCTGAGCCTTTGCCACTTTATCCTGCAAAGAACCAAATATTAGTCAAACAAATCCCTTAATTACAGTCTTTTAGTCATAGCTGTTCACAACATCACATGTACACTACCAGTCAAACGTTTTTGAACAATAAGATTTTTAATGTTTTTTAAAGAAGTCTCTTCTGCTCACCTAGCCTGCATTCATTTGATCCAAAGTACAGCAAAAACAGCACAACTTTGAAATATTTTTATTATTTAAAATAACTTATCTATTTAAATACATTTTAAAATGTCATTTATTCCTGTGACTTCAAAGCTGATATTTTTTTTTAGCATCAATACTCCAGTCACGTGATCCTTCAGAAATCATTCTAATATTCTGATTTTCTGCTCAAAAAACATTATTATTATTATTATTATTATTATGTTGTTGTAAACAGCTGAATAGAATTTTTTCAGGTTTCTTTGATGAATAGAAAGTTCAGGAGTACAGCATTTATCTGAAACAGATATCTTTAGTAACAATGCCTTTATCCTCACATTTGAAACCAAATAAGTGTTATTTCTATAATTTCTCATTTCTATAATTTCTCTGACTCCAAGCTTTTGAATGGTATAGTGTATAATGTTACAAAAGCTTTTTATTTCAAATTAATGCTGATATTTGGATCTTTCTATTCATCAAATAATCCTGAAAAAAAGTACTCAACTGCTTTAAATATTGATGATAATAAAATATGTGTCTTGAACAGCAAATTAGCATATTAGAATGATTTCTGAAAGATCATGTGAAACTGAAGACTGGAGTAATGATACTGAAAATTTAGCTTTGATCACAGGAATAAACTACATTTTAAAATATAGTCAAATAGAAAGCAGTTATTTTAAATAGTAAAAATCAATTTAGTTGATCAAATGAAGGCAGGCTTGGTGAAAAGAAGAGATTTCTTTAAAAACATAAAAAAAATAAATAAAAATAAATAAATATCTTACTGTTTAAAAACTTTTAACTGGTAGTGTATCAGCAGATAATATTTTAGTCTCAATAAAATGCAGTAGTTTATCTGCACAATTTCGCATGTGATATTGCTGTCAAACACAAAACTCTTTCTGCACCTCATTAATTTTATCGGCAAAGGCAGCCACACTGGGCCCAAACTTCTTGATGCCATAAATGACGACTGCACCGATTGACGCGGCAGCAAAGGTCTCGTGATTGATTACGTAGATTTCCTTAGACAGCATGTAGAGGAGCAGACCGGTGCCCAGCATATAAGGCCCTGTAAACAGAAGAGAATATGTGTATCAGTAAACTGGCTCTCGCTCGCTGTTAACAGAAAACAATCTTTACACAGCTCTTTTTGATGAAGGGATTATTAGTGAATATCAATGTTATTATCAATCTACTTATCACAAAGCTGTTTTAAGTAGGACTGCACTACTTATCTACATAACATAGAATTGTGATATGCAATTAGCAAACCAACAAGTGAATTTGTTCATTTTGGAATATGACAGACCTAATCTCTGTGAACTGTTGTTTTATGGTAAATTTGTACATAAAGATTCTTTAATAATTCTTATTTAGCGTGAACTTTTAAAAAGGCAAACAGGAACCTGGATAACAGGGAAATACTAGGAAAGGAGGCGATAAAGCTGATAATCCCACCTGTCACACCGGTCTTGGGGTACAGCAGTGTGAAAAGCTCCTCTGGAAAGATGCCATGTCGGACCTTTCCTCCCTTTTCGGGCAGAGGGGGTACTGGTGCAAGACTCTGGGAGGACTGATGAAAGGAACGAGAGGCCTGAACCAGACTGAGGAGTAAAAGAAGCACAGGGTTAGAGGTCTATGGACATCATTGATGGTCATTTGTTTCCTAGTTCTCTTTAACTTCAGACTGACATAGACAGCACTCAATAGAAGCATTAAAGAGATAGCTCACACCAAAATTAAAACTGTGCCATTAATTAAATGCCATTACTCACTCATGTCATTCCAATATTGTAAGACCTTTGATTCAGATATTTTTGATAAAATCCGAGAGTTTTATGTAACTGCATAGACAGCAATGCAACTACCATATTTAAGGCCCAGAAAGGTAGTTAAGGACATCCATAAAATTGTCGGGTTGTTGTCTAGGCAAGGTCAGAAAGCTCTTGGATTTCACCGAAAATACCCTAATCTGTTTTTCCAAACATGAACGAAGATCTTACGGGTTTAGAATGACATGAAGGTGAGCAATTAATGACGATTTTCATTTTGGGTGAACTATCAATTTAAAGATTTTACACACCAAGCGCCAAAGGATCCGCTGTTTTTCAGGGAATGACCTACAAGAAACAGAAAACAGAGCAGTTAGAAAAAGACTGAAAATAATCTCAATGTCAATGTATGGTTTAAGTGCAACTGTGATTTCATCAATGATTCGTTGGAAACAAAATGAATTCATCTTTTGCAGCAGTCACGTCTAAAACCTGCTGTCTACATGCCATTAGTTCAACAGACTGTAAATAAAAACTTTGTCTCTTAGTGCAGATACAATGAATTAAACGTCCTTGCACACATGACAGAAGTTACAAGCCGTCAGCTTAGCAAAAATCTGAGATCATTTGTTCATTTTCACCTCTAAATGAACATTCAATAAAGGTTGTTACATACGAAAACGTAAATCATTACGCACTTAATATGATAAGTGGTAAAGCTTGAATGTGGCGTTAGCTCTCAGCTAACAGCTAAACAACTCAATACAAGGACATACTGAAAGCACAACAAAACTCCACGATCGTTCTCATACAGCACCCAACGTTTGAGCATAAAACCTAGAATGTATTGCATTTAAACGTCATTAGAATTATAATATCCTTTCATTAGAACAAATAAAACACATTTCGCTGCAGGTTCATGTGCGGCCATTCACACCGTGCGGCCTATTAACGTTACCCTTCAACTTCACATTACCTCATAAAACCGTCTATTTATTCCACACGCTCAACGCGAACAGTTAAGAATGCTTTTCATTAAATAAGTCACCCACCTGAAACGAGCACCAGTCTCGACAACATGCTTTAACGGTTGAATGTCAAGATCCCCGGCCGAAACGTCTCTGAACCGGGCTCTCTATGCCCTTCTAGACCAAGGATGAGGAACTCTCGCTTCAGATATCGCGAGATGTTCCCGCACACCGCCGATCTGTCACATCCGGGAAACTCTGCACTCTGTGAAGTGTGGCGCCTGCAGGTGGCGCCAGTTTACCATAAAAACAAGTAGACGTTAACGCTTGAAAGATATTGCTAACATAAACAGCATATTTGAGCACATGAATAATAATAATTAATATCAATACGCATTTAAATACGTCTTAATATCGATAAACACTGTTAATTTTGATTCTTCTTTAGATGCAATGGGGATTATTTGGCCAATATTAAAAAGCACAGTAGGCTCTACACTGAACAGTCTAACAATCTGCTATTTTAAACTTTACTTGTTGTATAGTGTTTCTACACTCTCTTGAACTTTAATTAAAATTAAATGTTTTTCAGTTCTAATTAATTTGTTTTCATATAAACATCAACATAAGTCCACCTATAAATGTGTATGCTTGCATGTTAAAATCTTGCTTTGATATCGCACTGAATATTGACTCTGTGTTGTCTTTCTTTGCAGTCCCTCCCCATCCACTACTGCTACATTTAAACAGCCAATATAATCACCCCTCAGTCCTAATCTTAGGGCCCATCCGTGTGTGGCACCAGTTTCAATACGCATGGCCGCTGAGATAGAGGAACTCATACAAGTTGTGAGGTTCATCTTACTTCCTGTTAAGCAAGCAAGGCAAACGAAATAGACCGCCCTTTGTTGAATGAACTAGTTTTCATGTGCCATGTAAGCTTCAAAGTGTTCAGACTCGGCTTTCACAATTATTTTGACTCCAGGGACTCATCCGAGAACAGGTACTTTCATTAAAGGATGTAAAGACACAAATATGCTAAAACTCGTTCTAGTTTATCTTGCATTTGGCTTGTTTGTTGGTGTAACTGTTTGAATGCAGGCTTGTTATTCAGTTGCAACTTGATATTTGATTACAACATCTTGACATTTTAAGTAATGTATTTAAAGTATACTTTCAAAAAGTACTTTTTGAAATGTATTTTTTAAAAAATAAAAAGCGTATTGAAAAGTAAAGCAGATTTTCAGTCAATGCAGTGCCTAAAATTGTTGCAAATCAATATTTAGTTGCATAATGTGTCTAAGAGACATTTTTCAGTCATTATTAAGCAGATATCTGCATATATATGAACACCGTTTACATTTTAAAACAATCACTGACGGTTCAACGTTTTTGTTTCAGCTGCATGTAGCTCAGTTCATGCCTGTTTTGAAACAATATGACAACAGAAGTGAATGACTGGACACACTTCATCTTAAAGTATGTTTAATTAAGCATTTAATATTTTATATGTAGTCACTATAACATGATTTTATTGTAGCTCTGAAAAGAATGAGAACACACAAGTGTGACCCACAACAGCATAACTGTTGCTTTTTTAGTTTTTACCCATTTTTTACACCAATTGTTGTTGATTATCATCATTTTGTGCCATTTAGCTTATTTTGGATGGTCTATTTTTGAGATCTAATGATATGGCACCACTAAAGGATGGATATACACTATGTTGTTTTTCAATTACAGGAAATTGCCACTTCAGGAACCATACATTTACATTGTGAGGTGACATTCCAGTGCGTTGAAACATCCCACAAAGTTTTCAACTCATTCAGAGTTGGACAGAATGGAAGGAGCTCTTGACAAGAGAAGGTCACCGGCCGCGAATTATGAGTATAAAGTGGAGCAGCGTGCTGTGAAGCACAGAGAAATCAGCCATCGGAATAACACGACATCATGTCGCAGTCCCACCAGAGATCTGGACACGAGGTGGATTAAAAACGAACTGCATCGCAAAAGACAGTTTGAGTTCTTCAAAAGAAGACCAATGGACCATGGCACATATGCACTGTTATCTGCAGTGCCAAGGCACAGATACTCAAGGGAAACCCTACGTGCACCAGAGCATATGACGCAAACCTTAACGTCAATCAGACGGCCCTTGATAACAAGTCAAAATGTAAAGCTCCAGAGAGATGGCATAAGCTTTACAAAGCAGGTAGAGAAATTATTAACCAGGTCCTTGGCCTGTGACTTATTTTGATTACAAATTTTATGGTTCTATATTTAAATGCTTAAATATTTAAATGCTTCTATAATAAAATACTTAAATGTCTTAATTTATTAAATTCAGGAAAATGTTTTATATATTTCAATGACATCCTCTATAATAACACTGAAATCAAATGTCCAAATCCCAAAGACAGTCTCCACATCCCCAATGAATGAGCAACATGACCTGAAATCAGATGAATGGGATGTACCAGTCCTCAATTCTGTTCAGCTTCATGGGAAAATGAAAAAGAATCGAGGTTAGTACATTTTCTGATGAATAGCCACAGGTCCAACCAGGTTATGTCTAACATCGCTTTAATTTAAGCAGAGACATGAATATTTCAGTTCTACTTACTGTAACAAGTAATAGTGAGATTAATATTTCAAGACATGCTAGTGTTATGTATGGAAGCCTGTTTCTGCCACTGAACAAAAAACAGGTAAATGCGAACTTTTAATCTCACAATTCTGACTTTTTTCTTGCAATTGCGAGTTCACAACAGACCGAGTGAGTTTATATAACAATTCTGACTTAACTAATTTCTTATTTTTATAAGTCAGAATTATGAGATATAAACTCGCAATTCTGAGAAAAAAAGTCACAATTTAATATTAAGTCAGAATTGTGAGACAAACTCACAATTCTGAGAAAAAAAAGTCACAATTGCGAGATATAAACTCGCAATTCTGAAAAAAAGTCAGATTTGCGTGTTTATATCTTGCGATTCTGACTTTATAACTCGCAACTGTGCGTTTATTTCATGCAATTCTGACTTAATTTTACTTATATCTTAAAATTTTGAGAAAAAATCAGAATTGTTGAATAAAAAGTTGCAATTATCTTTTTTACATTTTTTATTCAGTGGCGGAAACGGGCTTCCATAGTATGCACCGCATGATGTTGGGGGAAAAAAGAATAAATTTTTTTTAAAGTGTTTTGTTATAATGTTAAAATGATAAATGACAAACATTTTTTTTTTAAGAAAATATTTAAAATATTATTTTGTTTATAATTCATAGTTCTGCTTGAAGACCTCACTCAGCTCTCAAACACCCAGAAGACATTGCAAACCACCAGCATTCAGACTGAGTGAGTCACATTACATTTACTGTGTATTCTAAAAGTAAAAATGTAATCATAACGCCCTTGTTTTATAAATATTAATGCAGCATTATTAACTCTCTTCCTTCAGGTCTGGATTTGTCACTGTCAAAGAAGCAGTAAGAAATCTGATGCTCGGTTAAATACAAACAATTCCCTATTCTCAAATAGCAAAATATGTTGTTTAATTTATTCATAAAACATTTCATATTATTTTCTCTCCTCTTGTTTTTAGGATGTACACCAGTTGGCTGATTATTTAGAGGTAGGACAACTCATAACTTTCTTATGTAAAAACACCAGCTCTTCCTGACTGACTAAAATATGTTACTGATATTATGAAATGTGACGTCTTACACAGGAGGCCTTACACAGAGAAGAGGCTCTTAAAAAGAAGCTCTCCAACCTCCAGAAGAGCGCCGCCACATTACTGCACTCTACAGAGCTCCTGTGGAAGGTACATTAGTTAACTACTTCCTGCTGAAGCCCTGCAGCATCATTCAGAGGCAGACATGCATCTGACTACATTATGAAATCTGATCAAACACACTGACCATGTGAACTTCTATATACAGACTGCCAGATGTTCTTTGTTCTTTAGATCACGCTGAAGAACGTGATTATCAGGTTTTGTAAAGTTCACACAGCTCAAGAGCTGTGGTTATTAAACCAAAATGAGACAAACCAAATATAAATACATTTTGAAATTCATGGTCATTACTCATACATTAGCTATGCTGTCACTCTGCATAATGCTGGCTTCATCAGTTAACAAATTGATGTATTTCCTGGTTTGGTCACAGCAGAAATACAGAGAGAGGCTTGGGGGATGGTCTTGTGGCCGACAGCATCCGGCTCCTTATGGCCCGTTTAGAAAAAAAAAAATAGAAATGTTTTTTTCTAGCTCACACACACAAAATGGAGAGCAGCGTAGGCGTCAGAGAGGGGTTTGTTTCCACTTTTGCAGTGCTTCAAACTCGCCCCTCATTTAGACTTTTCCATTTTGAGTTCATGACAACTTATAGTTTTTTTCTCAAGAGCCAATATGTAGCAATCAAGAATTCTAAATAATCAAAGTTGTTTGCTTTTAACAAAATGCTAAGGAGGCCGTTATAAGACAGGATGCAGTGTATGTACAGAAACTGAAAACACTTGCTTCAGTGGTTCTCTCTATATCTCTGTTACTGACACACACACACATTTCCTTTTCCTCCCACAGACACGCTGTGATGAGGACTTGCTGAAGAGTAAGATCAAAGCTCTGGAGGCTCAGCTGCAGGTTTGCATCAAGGTAAAACTGCAACGCTGCATCTTTGCCAAAGCTCAAACCCAGCTGTGATAAGTTACAAAGCATTCATTTCAAATGAACTGATTTTCAAACTTTGTTACTTCAAATATTTTGAATAATTGAATATTCAAACTAGTTTGTTGTATATGTCTCTGCTTTTAAGTTGTAAAATAATCTATTGGTTTAACTTGGCCCTTGATAAGTACAGGTCAGAGAGTTTGAGACACTTTTTTGAAGTAGAAAAGTAAAGGTTGCAATTTGTCTTTATCAGAAGGTTCCTCAGGATGGAGTGAAAAAAGTGGTGCTAAAGATGGAAAAACAGAGGGAGGAGTATGAGCAAAAGGCTCTGAAGGCTATTCATAGGGCGGAGAATGAGAAGGCGGAAGCTCAGAGCAAGATGGAGTATCTCCAGGTAAGTCCTAAATACAAATATAAAATATAATACAAATCACCAACATTACCTCTATATGTATAACTGAGTTCTTGCTTTTGAACGCCTAGCTGTGTTCCAAGAATCCAATTTTCATTCCCACTCTTCTCTTCCACCAGGGGGTGCTGCAGACAGTACAGGCAGAGTCTAAGCGGTGGCAGAGGCTGTGTGAGGAGCTGAAAGAGGGTTCGAGTCAGCTGAGGAAGAGGCAGGATGAGTGCACCGATCAGATGCTACAGCTGCAGGGTCACTTGGAGGTACACCAAAGCCACTGTAATAAAAACCATCAATAGAAACCAGAATCAAAGGACTAGACACATCACAGATTTTTGTAGAAGCTGACAAACCACAGAACCCTGCTTTCTGTACACCCCATCATATCTAAAATGTATTAAAAAAAATGTTGGCGCTGATAGCCTTTCCTGATTTCGCCCCCATCTCTCTCTCCCACTTTGCTTTTTGTCACTTCTGATCTGTCCTGTCATAAAAAAGGCAAAATCCATGTTGTGTAATTGTGTATGTGTTGTGTATGTGCAGCGTTCTATGGAGCAGGAGGATATGCTGAGAAAACATACTGAGTCTCTGCAGCAGGAGAGAGCTGAGCTTCATTCCTGTATCTCAGAGCTGGAGGAAGAGAACCTCAACCTGAGAGAACATCTACAGGAACTCACCGGTGCTGGAAAACTGACTTTCACTTCACATTCATTCAGATAATTGGATAAACAATTTATGCTAAGAAGTTCACAAGCTGTATTTCTTTCAAATCTCATAGTTCTTATAGTTTGATATTTCTCCTTATCTGTGTCTCTTTATTTCTTAAACTTGCAGGGCAGAATCCTGAGTGGTGGGACAGTCACACAGAAATACACGAAGATGCTTCAGGACTGCACCAGCTCCTACAGACAGATAACAGCATAGCCAGACAGCTGAGAGAGACAGAACATAGACTCAGAATTAAAGAAAAAAAGGTAAAGATCTGCCAGAGATCACTGAAATTCAATTAAATGGTTAGTTCACCCAAAATGGAAAATTCTGTCATTAATTACTCATCCTCATGTCGTTCCAAACCTGTAAGACCTTTGTTCATCTTCGGAACACAAATTAAGATATTTTTGATGAAATCCGAGAGCTTTCTGACCCTAACTGAACTGAAATGTTCACAGTTCACATGGAACTCTCAAAAAAAGTTATTATTTTTATTTTCTTTGAACACTTTGTAAAATTCCTGATGAACCACTGATGTCACATGGACTATTTTAATGATGTCCTTACTACCTTTCTGGGCCTTGAATGTGTCAGTTGAGTTGCTCTCTATGTAGGGCCAGAAAGCTTTTGGATTTCATCAAAAATATCTACATTTGCGTTTCAAAGATGAATGAAGCTCTTGCAGGTTTGTAACAAAATGAGGGTGTGTAAATAATGACAGAATTTTAATTTTTGGGTGAACTATTCCTTTAAGGCAAGACAGTACAGGCAAAACTATTGGGTTTTTTATGCACTGGTCAGTTTGTGGGATTTTGGGCTATTTTGGTTCCATAACATGTCGAAATACACATATAAGTGTTTATTTTATTACCTTTTAACTATTTTCATTTTCAATATTGCAATACATATCTTTATAGGCATTTTTGCATAAAGCAAACTTTACAGATTTGTTCTTATCTACTGTATAATCTTAAGGTTTTTATAGAGGGCTTGTTCATATATCTTTTGCCTGATTTACATATTTCATTCAAAATATGAATTAAAAAAATATATATTTTTCTGGCTGTTGAAAGTATTTTCTGATTTATGGAATGATACAAGGAGATATCCAATAACTATTATCTTAACTGTAATGTATCAACAAAATGAAAACATTTTCAACCTAGATTTATCCACTGTTCAGATTTCTGTTTTGGAAGTTTATGATACAATTATTTTTTATAATAATGCCTCATTTGCATTTAAACATAACAACTTGTAATACAAAACAGTTACCTTATTGTATTGTAATGACTGTAATGTAATGAACAGGGTAATAAGTGTGGTAAAATCTTTTAATTATGTATTTACCTCTTTTTACGTATTTGTCTTTGGTGTCTTGCCTTAAATGTAATAAATTACTACTAAATTATTATTTTAAATCTTTTTAATTAATTTTTAATCTTAATTTAAAATATTTCCTAATTATTTTTTTATACTTTTCCCTTTTTAATAATAAACTACAATTTAACTACTATACAAGACAAGGATCTTCATAATACATTTAAAAATGAAAATAAAAATTTTAAAAGCTGTAGAGATGCACTGAAATTCATACTTGGATTGGCACTATTTTAGGGAGGGATAAAATAAAATAAACAGTTAAACCGACAAAACAATTATTCAGTTGTAAAAGAATTTCTTTTCTTTGAGAAAAGTTTTTATATCCACCTTTTTCTTCCTGTAACAGGGGGCACGGCCATTTGTAAAATATATAGGTCTGGCTTCCGGTCTCATCCGCGTCCAGCTATATTTAACTGTACAAAACAGCATGTTTTGCTGCTTGATATTTGCAAATTGGTGTGTCTTGCCATATTATTTTAATGCATTATCTTAATTATGAACACACTAATTTGTAGTGCAAACAGTTTTTCCGTTTACTGCACGTTGTTATTCTTCTCGTTATTTCCCTATAGCAGCTAATGAACCCGAAGTTCTTCCGCGTTAAAGAAAAAGGTGGAAACATTAACATAAGACATAGTTTAACAAAGTGTTGTCTTGGTTTACCCATTTGCAGTGCATAGAGCTGCAGGCAGATCTTGAGGCCCTGGAGCAAGAGTGTTACAGCTATCAGTCCCGACTGACCCAATGCAGAGAAGAACTGAATGTACTGACGACACGCCAGAAAAACAGCAGGGTGAGATTTTACAAAACAACATTCATGCGTGATTAAGTCTCATTTCAGTCTGGTTTTCTGAATTTGAATGCACTTGGATGAATATATTTTTGATAGCCACATATTCTAACAAATGTAACAAAATTAAGTGAGTTTATATCAAGATTCTTCACACTTTCATTTGGTTTCTCTTGCACATTTTCACCATAAATCATTATCCACCTTTTTCTCCCTGAACAGAGTCGATGTTGTGGTTCCTGGCTCTGTATATTTCTCTTCTTACTACTCCTGATGGTCGTGGTGGTGGCAGCCCTGTGGTTATATCATCCACCTGCAAGAGAGCAGCTTCGCCACGTTTACTCTGTCCTGGAACGGCGTATGGAGGACTACCTCATCCAGACAGCTTCAGCGCAGCATGGAGCCTGCTTTAGACCTGTGTGACAAGAGCAAAGAGCAAAGACAAGTGTCTTCTAGAGCTTTTTTTTTTCATATTTATTTTTTATATTGCATTTCTAATTGATTTTTATACAAGAATGTTTTTTAAATTTAGCCAAATGTCTGTATTATTTTATTTACAATTTACATGGTTCTTTATATTAGTATCTAAAAAAGACCAAACTGCTTGTGTAAATATTAGTGTCATGTTACAAAATATTATAATGAATTTCTAGTGTTGATACCTAAATCTGTGTCTGAATTGTACAGTTTATAACTGATTACTGAAATTCAAAACGGTACATTTAAACACAATGATAGTTCAATAGATCAAGCCTGAAATACATTTACTGTGTATTTTGACATTAATATTAAACATGTTATATTTGTATTTTGAACTGTGTCTAGTTTTACTGAATGATTTCTAAAGATAATTTCCAGATAGGGTAACGTAAACTTCTTTCAGTTAGCACTCACTGAGGGACAATACTGTCGTGTTGAATGGCTGAAAAAGCACATTGTCATGACAGGTCACACTCTTTAGCGTTCCAGACTGACCTACACATTAATGGAGATCTGACACAGCTTGTTTTAACACATTCACACGCTGCCCCTCCCCTTGCCCAACACTGCTTTTCACCATGGTTTCCTGTGTAAAGATAACCAGAACCCATTAAAACATTCACTCCAGCTTTATAACTGATAAAAGCTTGACAGACGTCATATAAGGTGAGTCATTTAAAATGCTTTTAGGGAAATGCATTTGCCTCATAGATTTAAAATTATAGAGGAACTTTCTGAAAAATGAAATGCAGCTTGGACATGATGTGATGTTCTAAAACTGGAAGTGCAATACTACAGTATGACACATACAGTATGTACTGTAGGCCTGAAGTGTTTTAACATAAGCTGGCTAGAGATATGGTCTGTACAACAAGATGATTTGTTGTACCCAAATAGATGGTTCGATTAATGTAACTTTATGTGTTTTCTAGGAGTTCTGATAAATGAAGTCGCCTCTTCTGGTATGTTTTGTTGGATTATGTTTTTGGACTTCTGTAATTTCACTGAAGATCTGCGCTTTCAACATTCAGAGCTATGGGGAAGCAAAGGCCAGCAATAAGAGAGTTATGGATATTTTGGTAAAGGTACAAAGGTTATTTGAGAATTTGCTTAAAGATGAAATATATCTCTCTATCTAAAAATTTCTTTATTAAAGGGACAGTACACCCAAAAATGAAAATTCAGTCATTAATTACTCACCCTCATGTCGTTCAAAACCTGTAAGACCTTCATCTTCGGAATACAAATTAAGATATTTTTGATGAAATCCGAGAGCTTTCTGACCCTGCATAGACAGCAAAGCAACTGACACATTCATGGCCCAAAAAGGCAGTAAGGACATTGATAAAATAGTCCACGTGGTTCTGTCGTGGTACTGTCATAAACCCATGTCGAAGACTGACACAGAGGAGAAGAAAGTCATTATTTTTGTTTTCTTTAAACACAAAAAGTATTTGGATGAACCACTGATGTCACATGGACTATTTTATAGATGTCCTTACTACCTTTCTGGGTCTTGACCATGGTAGTTGCATTGCTGTCTATGCAGTCAGAAAGCTCTCAGATTTGACCAAAAATATCTTAATTTGTGTTCCAAAGATGTGAACGAAGGTCTTACAGATTTGAAATGGCATGAAGGTGAGTAATGAATGACAGAAAGGTTCATTTTTGGGTAAATTATCCCTTTAAATACTTCAATTTCTAGAAACATTTTTAAATTTCTAGATCATTTCTCGCTGTGACCTGAGTTTGATTCAGGAGGTTCGAGATTCTAAAGGTGAAGCTGTATCTGCACTGTTAATGAACCTGAACAGGTACAGTATATTCACAGCATTTCACTGATGCAAATGACTATGAATTAATGTAGGACATCCAACACAACGTTTTCATTTTCCTTCTTGCAGGTTTGACAAATCTCATATTTACACACATTTAGAGAGTAAAAGAATGGGGAAGAAAACATATAAAGAGCAGTATGTGTACATTTACAGGTAATTAAACTTTTAAAAATGTGTGTTATGTATGTCATTAACACAGAGTGTAAGTGATCTTCTAAGAACATACCTGAATTTTACACCCTGCTGTGTTCACAGAAAAGACATACTACAGGTGCAAGAGCAATACCAGCACCCAGAGTTCAATGAGAGCACAGTGTTTGCCAGAGAGCCGTTCATCATATGGATCCGTTCTCCCACAACCTGTACGTCACATAAACATTCTAGTACCGGGAAATATAATAGCACATTACAGCACAATTCTCTCAGATACATTCATACTGTATCTGACTGGTTGTATTATCTTACAGTGGTGAAGAACTTTGTCCTCATTGGTCAGCACACCTGTCCTAAGAGTGCAATGAAAGAAATGGAGGCACTGTATGAGGTCTTCCAAACAGTCAGGAAGAAATGGAAAACTGAGGTATTCAGTACTCATTAATATACAGATATGTTACAATACAGTTGACGTCAAAACTTAAAAAAAATCTTGTAGAATCTGCAAAATGTTAATTATTTTATCAAAATAAGAGGGATGCATGTTATTTTTTTATTCAGTACTGACTTGAATAAGATATTTCACGTAAAAGATGTTTACATTTAGTCCACAAGAGAAAAAAATAGTTGAATTTATAAAAATTACCCCGTTCAAAAGTTTACATACACTTGATTCTTAATACTGTTGTTACCTGAATGATCCACAGCTGTTTTTTTTGTTTAGTGATAGTTGTTCATGAGTTCCCTATTCGTCCTGAACAATTCAACTGCCTGCTGACCTGAATCCTTCAGGTCCCACAAATTCTGTGGTTTTTTTAGCATTTTTGTGAATTTGAACCCTTTCCAACAATGACTGTATGATTTGAGATCAATATTTTCACACTGAGTACAACTGAGGGGCTCATATGCAACTATTACAGAAGGTTCAAACACTCACTGATGCTTCAGAAGGAAACACAATGCATTAAGATCCGGGGGGTGAAAACTTTTTGATTTTGAAGATAAGGGTAAATTTCACTTATTTTGTCTTCTGGGAAACATGTAAGAGCAGTACTAAACGAAAAAAATATGATATTTAGGCAAAATAAGTAAAAATGTACACATCTTCATTTTGTTCAAAAGTTTTCACCCCCTGGCTCTTAATGTATCGTGTTTCCTTCTGGAGCATCAGTGAACGTTTGAACCTTCTGTAATAGTTGCATATGAGTCCCTCAGTTGTACTCAGTGTGAAAAGATAAAAATCATACAGTCATTGTGAAAATCACACAGTCATTGTTGGAAAGGGTTCAAATACACAAAATGATGACAAACCAAATAATTTGTGGAACCTAAAGGATTTTTTAGAAGAACAGACAAACAAGAGACTAATGAACAGCTATCACTAAACAAAAAACAATAAGAACACAGCTGTGGATCATTCAGGTAACAACACAGTATTAAGAACCAAGTGAGGTCATTTTTATTAATTCAACTATTAATTTCTCTTATGGACTACATGTCAAAGTCCAGCACTAAATAAAAAATAGCATGCATTTTGTATGATCCCTCTTATTTTGTTAAATAACATTTTGCAGATTCTGCAAGGTGTATGTAATTTTTTTTTACTCCAACTGTATATAGAATGAAAGATTGTATATTAATTCCTAGATTGTATATAATACAACCTTCAAACCTTTCTTTTCTAGAATGTGATGTTTCTAGGTGACTTAAATGCAGCTTGCAGCTATGTTACCAATAAAGGACTGAAAAACGTGCGTCTCAGGAGCGACCCAAAGTTCCACTGGTTGATAAGAGATGAACAAGACACTACAGTGCGAGAAAAAACACACTGCGCTTATGACAGGTCTTACTTTCTTAGCAAACCAACACAGTAACAACAGGAACAATAGAGTGCTATAAGAATTACATAATTTTGAAGGGTAACCCAGAAGTTATATTAGTTCTCTAGTCATTAGGATTCATACATGTTTTGATCACAGAGAAAATGTTCACAAATGAACGCCACTTTTCTGAATTTTGAAGGCTTAAATACTAAAAGTCCGTAAGTAAAAGTAACAACCTGAAGTTATAAACAAACTATACCGTAGTCACATGACTTCAACGCCACCACCACATATGCAAGTTTGAGTGAGAATATTTTGCAAGAGTGCTATTATAAACACAAAGAGGCTTTAAAAGTGGTCTAGCGAAGTTGCTTATTTCCTGGTTTTAGGACTCATTCCTGTAGCACTCTACAGTATTCTCAGTTTAAACTACAGTACCAGTTTCACAATGGCATGTTAGAAAGTCTAACAGCAACATATTTGTGAAAACCCCCTTTAGGATTATTATTCATGGCAAAGAACTAATTTCTGGAACAGTTCTGGAATCTGCTCAACCATTCAACTTTAAAGAAGAATTCAATCTATCTGAGGAAGAGGTAAACAGTAGTTTATTCATAAACATGAGTAAAAATGTATCAAAATGTTTGAAATTTCTTTGTTTTTTTGCACCTAGGCTTTGCAAATCAGTGACCACTATCCTGTAGAGGTGGATTTGAAAGCAAACCATCGCTACCTCCTGCGCCATGAACTGTAAAATGATAAATATCTGTGAATGTGACCTACAAGTATCAATACTAATAGCATATCATTATTGGCTTGATACTGTGATAATTTACTGGTTCAGTGTCCAATACACACAAAGTGTGCAGAGTGTACAATTATTACACACATTTACTGTGTAAACATTGTAATTCAAGGAAACATCAGCACCAGAACACATATAAGATGTTTAGAGGCTGAACTGATACCATAGAAAGAACATGTGAAAATATAACAGAAAATAAAAGCTTTTACCTTGTATTTTCTTATACTGTTTCAGGAAAGTTGTTCACTACACAATTTAAGCCATTTTTGTATATCATTCATTGATATTATACCCAGCACGCACCAGACGTCAATATAACGTCAGGTTGACGTTGGATGCCAACATCGGACAGGCGTTAGTTGCTGAGAATGAAAATTGGGTTGACGTCAGTATTTGACGTTGACTTAAAGGAGAAGTCCACTTCCAAAACAAAGATTCACATATAATGTACTCACCCCCTTGTCATCCAAGATGTTCATGTCTTTCTTTCTTCAGTCGTAAAGAAATTATGTTTTTGAGGAAAACATTTCTGCATTTTTCTCCATATAATGGACTGATATGGTGCCCTCCGATTTTGAACTTCAAAAAGGCAGTTTAAATGCGGCTTCAAACGATCCCAAATGCGGTTGTAAAGATCCCAGCTGAGGAAGAAGGGTCTTATCTAGCGAAACGATCAGTTATTTTCATTAAAAAATTACAATTTAAATACTTTTTAATCTCAAACGCTCATCTTGCCTTGCTCTCCCTGAACTCTGTGTATTCTGGCTCAAGACAGTTAGGGTATGTCGAAAAACTCTGATCGTATTTTCTCCCTCAACTTCAAAAATCATTTCAAAATCATCTAGTACCAACTCAGTCTTTGCAAAGTGAACATGCAAAGAAGATCAAACACCCTTAACATGATTTCGAAATTGAGGGAGAACATGAGATGGGAGTTTTCCGACATACCCTAACTGTCATGAACCGGGACAAAAACGGAACTAGCGTTTGGCAATAAAAAGTATAAATTGTAATTGTAAATTTTTATTAAAATAACCGATCGTTTTGCTACATAAGACCCTTCTTTCTTGGCTGGGATTGTTTACAACCGCATTTGGGATCGTTTGAAGCCGCATTTAAACTGCATTTTGGAAGTTCAAAATCGGGGCACCGTATCAGTCCATTATATGGAGAAAATCCTGAATTTTTTTTCTCAAAAAACATAATTTCTTTACGACTGAAGAGCATCTTGGATGACAAGGGGGTGAGTACATTATTTGTGAATCTTCGTTTTGTAAGTTGACTTCTTTAAAGCTGGATTTTGGTTACACAACCTAAAAACAACAAAATATCAACATCAGCTTACATCAGTTAACACTGACATTAGATTCTAGTCATCCGATGTCGCAACCAAAATTTAACCAAATATCAGTGTCTAATGATGTTGTGTGCCTGCTGGGTATATGCAAATTATTTTAAAAGTAAATTTTGATTTATTGTGGCTTGGTGTTCTGCTATAGTGTCCTGTATTTGAAATCGGTAATAGTGGAGATTAAATAAACACAATGTCTTCATATTTCCATCTCACTGTTTTACCTGAAATTCTATGAAATATAATAGACATGGACTAAAAAAACCACAAATGTATATGAAAGTGAAGAGCCTTTTCTCATTTAAATCAGCTTATATATTTGTCAATCCCTTTGACTTTTTTGATAAAGAGGAGCAGATTGTTCTTGTGTTTCATTCTGTTATGTCTCTAAATAATTCACACTAAAACCAACTAAACAAACTTGCAGCACTACAGTGACTAACTGAAAAAGAAACCTCTCAGAACGAATGCCAAGCGTCATTTTAAAAACACATTTTACATTTTCTGATGGAAAAAAAACAGCAGTGTTTTGAATAAAATGACTCCGAAACTCATGCGGAGGATGCCTCAATTTAGAGGAGACATGATGTGGCTGTGCTTCGCAAACCACAAGCTACAAAATGTCATCCAAGGCTGTGTTCCTGCAGCAGTAACGCACACACACATGCACGCACACACATATATAAAAGTAAGATGTAATTAAATAAGCAAGCAAATATTCCTTGACATATTTGATTGATTAGGTTAACTTTTGATATTTATATTGAACAATTACATACTCATGTAGCTGTTTTTGTTCACTAACTTACATTCTATGTTGTTTGTGTAAATGTTCTTGTTGTCATGACCCTATTTGAACAGGAAGCAGCTATGACACGAAGCAGTACGCAACACACACACTCTCATTTTGTCAAGTGGTAAAACATCCAGAGTGTCTGTCATGTCTGAATCAGATTTTGTCTGTATGGGATGAAATTAAACACTTTATACCTCCTGTTCCGTCAAAAACAAGATGGAGCAACACATGGCTGATTTTCTGAAGGATGCATTCCCAGGTAAGATTACTGTTTAACATTTTTTGTTTAATGAAGCAGGGAAAAGTTTGTACTAAACCTTGCATTTCATATCACATATCATATCATATCATCTCACCACAAAACGGTGCTATTCCATAAATATTCTGACTTCAAACTTTTACTTAATTAGCTTAATATGCGCTAAGAAAAGTAAAAAAGTAAAACAGCCCAGTGTACCATGTTAATATGAAGACATTTTCTGTACTGATTTTTCTCAGGTGTTTAACACATATTTTGAATTGCACATTGTGTTGTGTTGTGTAAAAAAAATGTTCATAAACTTAATGGATAAAAGGTACTGTTAATTTTCTGCCAGGACATTATTCTGATGTGTGTATTGCTCCCTTTTTTTAAAAAATAAAGCAGAGACCGACTTTGAGCATCTAAGCTTTGATGACGAAACCGCAACTGCGCACAACGTTAATGTACCTCAAAATGAGCCAGACACGGATGATGATGACAGTCACGCAGAATCCAGTGGATCTGACTCTGACATAGATTTTGAGCGGACGAATAGGGAAGAGGAAACTAAGCATTGTTTTGAGAACAATAGGAACTTCTCTTTAGATGAACAAAGCATGAAGGCAGGATCTACGCTCTGTGGTTCATGGGATGACAATGATAAAGTCAAAAATAAGACACAAACCCAAAACCAGCAATTAAGCTTGCATGAAGACGACAGCAGAGAGAATGAATTTGAGATACATGATATGGTGAGCAAGGAACAAGCTGAAGATCTCAGCGTGCTGGAAACGTTTCTTCCAAGGGAAACTCACTATGGTCTGGAAACAGTAACCACAAAGACTCAGGAATCCTACCAGATGGTGGACAAATCTGAAAATGAAAGCTCAACGTCAAAAGAGGAAAGAACGGGGTCTGATAGCATTGAGCAACATGTACTTCAGCATGCAGCAGATGATAAGCAGCTTGATCGTTTTAGTCCCATACAGTCAACACTGCAAGATTGTCCAGTTGCATCAGCAGAAGTCCAGTCTGGGGATGAGATGAAAGAGTTTACAGAAGAAGACAATGAGGACCATGAGAGAGATGAGGAAGGTTTAGCTGATTACCCCTCTGATCTGTCTCAAAGTGACAGTGGGGAGAGCAGTGAAGGTCATGAGAGTGGGGAACCCAATCATATGGACAGCAAGCTAGATGAGGTACAGGATGAAGGCCTAGATTGTTCTTATGAGGCGAAGAACTTAGAAGAACTTCTACTGACTTCAAGGGAAGATGATGGTGTTCAAAAGAAAGACGAATGTATGCACACTTGTGTCAAGAATGAGGATCTGTATGTGGAGACAACGACTGGGAAATCTGACGATGACATACTGTTCCGGACAGAACACGACAGTTTTAGAGATGATGAAGATCACATTGAGATTCCAAAAACTGGGGAAAGTTCTGACTTTGGAATCTCTGAGAATTTCCAATCTAGTTCCAAAGATTCCTACATGAAAGAGGAACCCGATTATGATAGTGATATCAGCAGTGACGGTGACTACTGCAAAAACCAAGAAGATAAACCTGATTTTACTTCCCATTTAATTTCAGAAGACAAAAACAAACAAGAGCACACCTTCACAAAGGACTTTACAGATTGGCACAGTATTGAGCGTGAAGTAGTGGATGTGGTGGTCAAAGATAGTCAGAAACCAGAGATGTGTGATGTAGAAAGTTTATCAAGCATTCCAGCATCTATTGGAGTTGTAACGGAGAGTTCTTCTGGGACTTACTCATCTGAAAGCAAGAGTGTGGGTGAATCACATTCATCAGAGTCTGTTTCATTCAAACCAGACCAGAACAACAAAGAATGTTCAGACGTTTTAGACGTTGGAGAAAATATCAACACTTTGTTACCTGGGATGTTTTGGTCCGTGATGGATGAGGACAACCTGAAGCTGGATGAATATGACTGGGATATTAATGGAGAAAATGTGATCTGTGATGAAGAGGACAATTTCATGGAAGAGATGGAGAATGATGGGGAGGACACTGAGAGGGACTGGGAGAAAGAAAAGGCAAGAATTGACGCATTTTTCAGATACTACGATGAACCTGTCGAAGGCGAGGAAAACAAGGGTAAATGCTCATATATGAACCATCTTAAAGGGTTAGTTCACCCAAAAATGAAAATTTAGTCATTAATTGCTCACCCTTCAAGTTGTTCCAAACCCGTAAGACTTTCGTTCATCTTCAGAACACAAATTAAGATATTTTTGATGAAATCCGAGAGCTTTCTGACCCTCCATAGACAGCAACGCAACTGAAATGTTCCCATACATTTTTTTTTTTCACCAAAAATAACATCTTGTGGCTATAATTTAATTCGTGTTCCGTAATGTGTGTATGTGTAATTAGTGACAGAATTTCCATTTTTGGATGAGCTATCCCATTAACATCCCAGTATGATCACATTTTTATTAGGACAACTTTAAAACTTTGGTAAATTCTTTCTGAACAACAACAGGGAGGAGCCACAAAGTGACATTTTGTTTGGAGCCAGAATCCACTCAGTATGAGGAGGATAGTGACAGGTAAGACAGATTGACACTTTAAAAGTGAAGTGTTTTGTGTTATGTATATATCTTATACTTTAGTGCAACATACAAGCTCACAAATTTGATTTGCATGTGACATTTCCACACAGCAGTGAAGAGGAACCGAGCACAATAGGTTGCATCAGTGAGTTGCATACTCCAGGGTCCACTTCAGTCAAACAAGACCAAAGCAACAAGGAAGACAGCCGTGAACCCTCGGAGGATTCAGACATCAGAGAAAATATCATCACCCTTCTGATGGATGAAGACGACATGAACCTTGATGAATATCACCATGATATTAATGAAGAAGAAGAGTTCAATAAAATGAACTCAAGTAAGGGGAGCTGTGAAGATGAAGATGATTTCTTGGAGAGGCTAAAAAATGAAATAGAGAGGGATTTGGAGCAGGAACAAGCAAGAATCAAAGCATCTAACAGATATCATGAAGAGTCTTTTGAGGAGGAGCAAAATGATGGTAAGTGCTGAAATTCTTATGTTTCTATAGAAATTACTAGGGTTGCCCTTGACTAAAGATTTTTCAAGTTGACTAGTAGTCGTTCATTTTAAGCATTAGTCAACCATTACTCACACGTTTATTAATAAACCATATAAATCATAATAATGAGCCTTTTAATTACCTACATAGCCTAATAATCGCTCATGCGCATGCATACATCTTGCCGCAGCACACCAGCAGAAGTAATGATTATGAATGTGTCAGGGAAAAACAGTAAGGTGGCATTAATATTTTAATAATTTATTGATAAACTAGTGATTTTTTGTTTTTGGTTTAAGAATGTCGCTGACTGACTCGCCATCTCCACAGTAGTGGATGTGCCTGTATTAATGTTTCATATAGATTACATAATCTGAGAATATTTGATTTGTATTTGAATAGCTTCATTTAAAAGTCAACATTTCACTCTCTATAGATATAATATTTTTCATGTCTGTAAGGGAAGTATACAAGGAAATTCAAAGTTTCGCGCTCCAGTTCAGAGGCCAAGACAGCAGAAAGCGCATCCTGTTTGCTTTCATTATTTTACAAAAGCACAACGTTTTGTCATTATTCTGTGCACAGAAATAAATGTAGAGTCTTTATAGATTCGAAAGACATATTGCTTTTATTTGTATAAACAAAAATGACGGCGTATTTTAAGGGCAGGTGACCGCACTGGCGCCTCCATCTGTCATGCTGTGAGTGTGCTATTGTTCAGCTTCCACACTCCGCACAGACACTTGAATAGCGCACATTTTTCTAGGTTAACATTAGATTGAGCTGCCATGTAAAGTTGCTACTACATACATATTTTAGATGAAAAGCCATATTTGGGGTTGTTGATTGATAGGTGAGCGTTTAGATGTCCTACCCAATGTACTCTATTACCACACAGACTAGACATTAACGATCTGTCTGTCACAGACTGTGTGACTTCGCCACTTCCTGTGGAATTTTTTTTCTGCGACCAAGTGACTAATAAAATTTTATATATATTTTATTATATATACATATTCTTTTTTTTTTTTTACTTAATATTAAGCAAAGCAGCATTAAATTAATTAATGGAGAGAGCATATACATTTACAATACTACAAAAGATTTCAAACTGAGGTAAATGCTGTTCTTTCAGAATCCACTCAAAAAATTTATCATGATTATTACAAAAATATTAAGCAGCTTAACTATTTTCAACACTGATGATAATAAGAAATGTTTCTGGACTGGAGTAATGGCTGCTGAAAATACAGCTTTACCATCACAATTTCAATTCCCCTATTTAACAACAACAACAAAAAAAATGTTTCTGTAGGTCAAATGTTAGAGCAATGCATGACATTAGCATAACATCAAGATCATGTGTTCAGATGAAAATGCCTGCTAAATGAATAAATATATATTTCTCTCAACAGTAACAGACAGGACCCACAAAGTTATGTTAAGGTTACGCCAGCAATCTTCTCAAAATGAGGAAGATAATGATAGGTAAAATGGATTTCATTCAGTTTTAAATATCATTCATATTTCAGATTTGTAAGTTTGCATTTTATATTGTCCTGCAGCAGTGAACAGGAATCAAACACAGAAGATGACATTGCTAGCGTCCTGAAGACTGAGGTAAGAACATCACACCATCAAGGATACAAGAAAATGATCAAATAATAGTAATCGGTCATTGTCTGACTGGAATCCACACGTTTCAGGACCAAAGTGATTCTGATGAACCAAACGAGAGACGCTTGTACACAGGAAGGTACAAAGTCGTACCAAAGGGGTTACAAAAAACAGACAAGCAGCTAAAGGAACACCCCAAGAGAAATAAGGCAAGTATTAATTCAAAGAAACCGTTTTGAGGAGTAAATAACAACCTGCTCATGGTACACAACGCTATGTATTAATTGCGTACACATAAGTCAGTTCTCATTCTGCCATTATTAATGTACAATTCAAGTTACTCTATCAGCCTCAGGCACAACAGCATTAAAAGAATGTTCACCCTAAATGAAAATTCTGTCATTAATTACTCACCTTAATAGCGTTCCAAACACATAAGACTTCGTTTGTTTTCGGAACGCAAATTAAGATATTTCTGATGAAATCCGAGCGCTTTTCGACCCTCCATAGACAGAAATGTAACTAAAATGTTCCCAGACACAGAAATGTAACAGTCCATGTGACATCAGTGGTTCAACCGTATTTTTACGAAGCTACAAGAATACATTTTGTGCGCAAAGAAAACAAAAATAACTAATTTATTCAACAATTCTTCTCTTCCGCGTCACCGTCGTCACGCTTTAATTTGTGTTCCAAACATAAACGAAGGTCTTACAGGTTTGGAACTACATGTGAGTAATTAATGACAGAATTTTCATTTTGGGGTAAGCTATCCCTTTAAATGCATTAATAATAAAGCCAATAATCTTACCTAACAGTTCAGACTCTGATCGAACTCTGTTTTGATCTGTATCTAGTGTCTTGTCCTGCTGCGGTCAGTGTTAGCGGTGAGTCTAGCGACGGCGGTGGGAGTGCTGTCTTACATGTGGGCCACAGACAGCCTGGACTGGATCTACTGAATTCACATCCATCATGGATATTCATCATGATTCAAAACGCGAAATAAATATCAAGGCCTCTGCAAGTAAGATGCGAAATCACATAAAACAGGCAAACCAGCAGACTGAGACAAGACCAACTTTATTTCCTTACAGTATGCAACCTAATATTGTAATGTTTGAACAGCGCTTTGAAATACAGCTTTGAAAAATGTTTATGTCTTTTAACATGGTTATCCATGTTTTCTTACTGTATGTAAACCACATCTAGATAGGTTAATCTTCCTTCTTTTTTACTGGGAAAAGTGACATTTGCAGACGTACATGGTACAACCTGTACAGACAAGTGCTTTTAAAGTAACTGACCTGAAAAAAAAACGAAACAAAAATAAATATATCTGATATCTTTTCAATTCCTTTATCCCTGACTATATTTGACTGCAGCTAAAGTGACTTTATTTCATTGCTATTTCATTCGAATCTCATTTATCATCCTGTTGGGTTGTCAACAAGCTATATTCCATAAACATGCCATGCAGTTAATGTATTTTTAGATCTGATTATTATTCAGTGCCTTCTTCACTACAGCAAAAACATGATATTATAGTGCAAGTTACCAATTCTAGAAAATTAAAACCACTTGCATACAATAGCATGGATATTTCTCCTCTGACCGTCACCAGGGTTCCTGCAAATATTAATAGTTCCGTCTCTCTCTCCATAAGTGCTTTGACTTCAAATGTAGCTATAAAAAATGTATTCATCTTTCCATCCTACAGATAAGAAATGTAAGAGGGAGGAAGTACCTGTAAGGCATGCTCAGCTTTCTGCCATCTTTTTCTTTGGCTGAAATTATTTTCTCCAAAGGAACCTTTCAATTGAAAATGTTCATTAAATGCCTACTACGAACACATGCCCTGATTAACTACTCGATTTCATAACAGTCTCATAATGCATTTCAGAAAAAGACAATGTAAATAAATAAATAAATATCTAATGAATCAAAATTACAGTTGTAAGTAAAGTGCATTTGATACTGCATTAGCTGTGGTGACTACGCAAACTAATAAAGAAGAGGTGCCTTTTTGATTTGATTTGAAGATCCATGCCAGTAACTGAATACGCACAATCTTTTCTGCTTGTGAACACATCCTTGGCCTCCATCTTTGGGGTCTTTTTTTTCTAAATCGCAGTGTTTAGAGTTTGAAAAGAGTTCACTCCCAACAGATTTAAATGGCCACATACACATCCATCAGCTATATCCAGGATATTGGTCCGCACAACAAACTCCAATCTATTTCATACCAGGCCACATCCTGTCACCGAAAGGCCCCTCTCCTGTAAACGAAAGAGGGGACGGCGCTCCCGGCGTATACAAGTCAGAATCCGTATCCGACTCCCCCTCGGCCAGATATGGCCTGAGACGGGTGCGCAGCGCCCCGCCGCCTCCACCGAAAAGCCCCAGACCCACCGTAGGCACGTAATCCTCTTCTCTGGCCTGAGAAATGCTAAAGCCGCTAAAAGAGCGCTCTAGTTCCTCATGGTCCACTGAGGGAATGGAGAGGGACGTGTCGCTCTCGACGGCCGCCTGCTGCTGAACGGGTCTCCTGGACCTACGCGAGCGGCTGCTGTCCCCGTTTTCGTGGAACGGTGGAGGCGGGAGGCGATACAGCGAGGGGTCGTCGGTGCCTATCGGCGAAACTCCTCGGCTGTTGTTCCAGAGAGGCACGCTGAGGGGATGGTCATCCTGCTGATGCCATGAGGTAGAGGGCCGACACTGGCTGTCGGTGGGAGTCCCGTTGGGACCGGGATGGATGGGGGACACGCTCTTTTTATTCTCATCTTCATTCTCGTTCTGTGCTTTCTCGCTCTTATCGTCAGGGCTGTGGTAGGGAGGAGCAGGGTAAGGGATTTTGAAGCCCAAGAAGGCTTCTGTCTCAGATCGCGGGATGCCCATATGGGTGGTGTACACGCTGACCAAAAAGTTGAGTTTGAGGTCCATTGCCCCCACCTGCACAAGGAGAGACGTCAATCAATTTTCTGATAATTTACTCACCCCTATGTGATCGAAGATGCTCATGTCCTTCTTCAGTTGAAAAGAAATTAAGGCTTTTGAGGAAAACGTTCCAGGATTTTTCTCCATATAGTGGAGTTCAATGGGGATCAAGTTCCAAATTGCAGTTTCAATGCAGGCTCAAAAAGGTAGGTTAGGGCAAAAATCTCCATCTCATTTTTTCCTCCAAGTTCAAAATTGTCTAACATCGTTGTTTTAACTTTTTTTGGTAAAGGGCGTTTGACTTGTGAGTGGTGCTATAACTCTAATGCTTCGTGACATTTTAAAATAACGCACCATCTGCTCTACATCTAAACCTACTCGATAGTATGAACAAAAGCGAATGTGACATAAAAACGTCGTTTTAGCTTGTTTTTCAATCTCTCACCTTTAGCTCTTTCATTTGGAGTTATGGTTTTTACGGGATTCGTATTTAATGATTCCATATCCCAAGTCCAATACCGTGCTGGCTGAGCTACCTAGCAAGCTTGTTATGTCTGGAAAGCAAAACATATGGAGCTGTAATCATAACTGTGTACAAAAAAGTGCTTGCTTTACTGCCTCTAGTGGACATTTCTGTTTAAGACTGCAGTGATATGTACTTATTGGTACGTATTTTGCGTCTCACGAAAACGTTCCCACAGGTACGTTTCTGTCATGACATCAGGTAGCACATGGGCATTGACCTTTCCAACTTGACTACGTAATGCATGAAGTCAATCTAGTGCAAGACTTGCATTTGTGGTTAAAAAGTACAGAATTTATTATTTTTTTTTGGAAAATGGCAGATCGTTTTGCTATAGACCTTATAGCTTGACTGGGCCCTTTGAGGCTGCATTGAAACTGCAATTTGGACCTTCGATCCGTTGATCCCCATTGAAGTCCACTATATGGAGAAAAGTTCTGGAATGTTTTCCCTTAAAAACCTTAATTTCTTTTTGACTGAAGGAAAAAAAAAAGACATGAATGACACAGATGATCGATGGATGGACAGATGGATGACATGGGGTGAGTAAATTATCAGGTAATTTTAATTCTGGAGTGAACTAATCCTTTAAAAATAAAATACAATAGCATAGATGCTAATAAAAACTTTTATTTTAAGAGTCTACTGTGCAACACGCAATGAAATTGATGCAATGTGCTTCACCTGTTTCTCCATCTTGCTCAGACGTCCCATCATGCTTGGATCCTCAGCCATCTCCGAGTCGCTTTTGGGCTTGTCCTTTTCTCCTGCCGTGGCTCCCTTTCCCACAATCTGATCCACTCTAGTGATCCAATAGACCATCACTTCGAAACATAGTCAATACACCCTCATCCACACTGATTCAGTGGTTAACTGTGCACTGTACCTTGTCAAGTTAACAGAAATTAGCTTTATGGAGGAGAACTCGAGCATGCGAATGCAAACATAGGATAGCAGGGTTGAAATAAGTGGGAGGATGATTGAAGCCTGATTTGCTGAAGGTGAGTATATGCGATATTGCATGCTGCATGCAATACTGCAAAGCTGTTAATCAGCATGCATTCATCAGGGACCTGGGACTTCAAAAATCTCTTGCTGGAAAGATGACTCTTTCAAACAAAGATGTGCTGCAGTAGTACACTAAGATTTATGTCTTCTATACAGTTGAGATCAAAAGTTTACACCCTCCTTTATAAATCTGCAAAATGTTAATTATTTTACCAAAGTAAGAGGGATCATACAAAATGTAAGTTATTGTTAATTTAGTACTGACCTGAATTAGATATGTCACATAATATAAAAGATGTTTACATATAGTTCACAGGAGAAAATAATAGTTGAATTTATAAAAATGACCCTGTTTAAAAGTTTACATCCCCTGCATATTACATATTGGTGCATATTACTAATGAAAAATTACGCTTTGATACATTTACGGTAGGAAATTTACAAAATATCTTCATGGAACATGATCTTTACTTAATATCCTAATAATTTTTGCCATAAAATAAAAATCTATAAATTTGACCCATCCATTGTATGTTTAGCTATTACTACAAATATACCCATGCAACATAAGACTGGTTTTGTGGTCACATATGATTTTGAGATCCATCTTTTCACACTGAGGACAACTGAGGGACTCGGTGCAACTATACAGAAGGTTCAAACATTCAGTGAGGCTCCAGAAGGAAACACAATGGATTAAGAGCCAGGGGGTGAAAACTTTTGAACAGAATGGAGATGTATACATTTTGCCTAAATACTGCCCTTCAGAAGCTACTTACATGTTTTCCAGAAGGCAAAATAAGTTAAATTTACCCTGATTTTCAAATTCAAAAAGCTTTCACCCCCTGGCTCTTAATGCATTGTTTTTCCTTCTGGAGCATCAGTGAGTAAACCTTCTGTAATAGCTGCATATGAGTCTCTCAGCTGTTGTGTGAAAAGATGGATCTCAAAATCATACAGACATTGTTGGAAAGGGTTCAAATACACAAAAATGCTGGAAAACCAAAAAAATTGTGGGATCTGAAGGATTTTTCTGAAGAACAGCAGGCAGTTTAACTGTTCAGGACAAACAAAGGACTCATGTACAATTATCACTAACAAAAAAAAAAAAACAGCTGTGAATCATTCAGGTAACAACACAGTATTAAGAATCAAGGGGATGTAAAAGATGTGGTAATTTTTATAAATTCAACTATTATGTTCTCTAGTGGACTATATGTAAACATCTTTTATGTGAAGTATCTTATTCAGGTCAGTACTAAATAAACAACCTGCATTTTGCATGATTCCTCTTATTTTGGTAAAATAATTAACATTTTACAGATTCTGAAAGGGGGATGTAAACTTTTGACCTCAACTGTAGCATTGGTCAGAATTGTTAACCTACACTCGGCCTGAAGCAAAACTGAAAATGAAATAAAAATACATTTTAAATAAATGTATTATTTAAATAAATGTATTAAAAACAATGAAAAAGACAAAAGCACATCATGAAATTGCAAAAAAAAAAAAAAAAAAAAAGCGAAACCGCACATATAAAAATAAAAAACAATTTCTAAATATTAATAAAAGCTACAATATACAGTTTATAAATGATAAAATAACTAATAGTAAACACTGTCAGAATCATTCTAGCAAACTCTGTTCGATTAGGTGATTTATGTAAGTTAATAATAAAAGAACTTCATCAATTCAAGTCCCTGTGTTGCATATTTGGTCTACTTTTTTATAACAAATTAATTTGTTAAATGCTGTTGTTAATTATTATTTGTATAATAATAATAATAATATAGTATGGTACTGTCATCTCAAGATCGCAAGATTTTGCGCCATAATAGTAGCTTCCGTTTGTCATCCTGCATCAATGGCAGGGAATTTGACTTTTATAGTAAATAATGTGGGCAAATAAATGAAAAAAAAATCCAAAAATGTCACCTGGTTCCATGCCTTATGATGCTTTGTGTGGTACACACTGTTAAACGAAGCTATTCTCTCTTTTTTAAACCCTCGAAAAACATGCACAATTGCTTCCGTCCCCTAAAAAACAGGCTGCATGGTCACACCATAGTGTGTTGTATTATTGCACAGCAAAACCACTTTTTATTAATAATTTCATAAATTATCTTTTCACATGCTTAGTTCTAAAGCAGTTAATTATGTATGGATAATTATATCCATCCAGAATAAAAAAAATAAAAGGTGAACTGAGAATAACCAATCAGGAAACAATCTTAGCAGTTAGTGACAAGTTTCCCCTCAGGATTTCAGTCACTGACGCTGCAGTTTTTACTACAATGCTGTCCAATAATAAACCCATTCAGCTTGGGAACGCCATTTGTGAATGATTACGTACTTCTTGTGACGAGGGGTCGAGGGGGGAGGGGGACCCACAATCAAATCTATCCTGGCAAAGTACACAGAGAGAACATGGATACCAAGCATCATCAAGCAACACATGGAAACCACTCCCTGTACCCCAGCGAGGACCGTCGACAAATAAGAAAGAATATATTCCATACATGTCTGTTCTCACCCACTTCCAGGAACAGTGTTTCATGTGTACATGTATGACAGAAATGGTTTTCGCTGCTGGAATATATTGGTATATGTGTGGATGTTATTTCACAACATATATGAGGCTTATTTGAGAGAAAAGGAGTGAATCTGAATTCAAATCATTTGGAATGTGACAGAAAATAAAACCACAGTGAATGTGATTTTGATTAAGCAGTGTTGAAAATATCTCAATCTGCTTTAGACTGTTTTTTAATCTTTCTGTAATATCAAACAGTGACCACCAGAGGGTGCAGCCCACAGCTACAGCTCTTGACAGATACTGATTGACTACTGAAGCAGGTGGATCCTGTCATTGTCAGGTCACCACAATGGTGAAAACTTTGTGAGATGTGATTATTTAGTTCTAGACAGACTGAAGCCTTGCCTGGACTGAAGGTTCTTGATGCGTGACAGCATGTCCAGATGGCCCGCTGAATACTGCTCAATCACATCCATCACATCATATGGCCTGAGGCTCTCTTTAAATCTCCTCTTAGACACCAGAAACCGCATAATACTGGGGAAGACCAAAGAGGATTTGAATTAGGGCGTAATATATCTCACAATTACAACTGAAAGCAATCACTGTAGAATTAAATAAACATTTAATTGCAATTAAGCAGTTAAAGAGACAGTTAACCCAAAAATGAAAATTCTGTCATTAATTACTCAGAGTCATGTCGTTCCAAACCTGTAAGATCCTGTAAGATGAAAACCCGAGAGCTTTCTGATTGCAACTGACATGTTTGAGGCCCAGAAAGGTAGTAAGGGCATTGTTAAAATACTCCAGGGCACACATATGCGTTGTGGTACTCTAGTGAACACGTGTCGAAGACTGACACAAAAGTAAAGAAATGGTTAAATAAAGTCTCTTCTTTGTTTTCTTTGCACACAAAAAGTATTCTTGTAGTTTCATAACATTACGGTTGAACCACCGATGTCACATGAAATATTTTTACGATGTCCTTACTACATTTCTGGGCCTTGAACGTGTCGGTTGCATTGCTGTCTATGCAGGGTCAAAAATCTCTCGGATTTCATCAGAAATATCTTATATTTGTGTTCTGAAGATGAACAAAGGTCTTATGGGGTTGAAACGACATGAGGGGGAGTAATTAATGAATTTAGATTTTTGAGTGAACTATCTCTTTAAATTTTTAAATAATTATGAATAATTTTAAAATAAAATATATATATACATTAGAGATGCAACAATACAGTTAGTCCACGGTTCAATACGTACCTCGGTTTTTATCCACGGTTTTCGGTTCAGTTCGGTTCTGATATCTTGCCATTTTTTGCGACAAATTAACAAAATATTCCCGTAAACCTATGCACTCTGGAAAAGGCGTGGTGTAGTATATGTCTGCTTATTTTTTTTCTTTTGAGAGAGGTATTTTTTTTTTTCAAATTTTACGTAAAATAGAATAGGTTTCATTCATACTGGACGCCAGAGGGTGCCCTTGTGCGTAAAATCCACATATGCGTCAAAGAAGTAGCGCTGATGACGTTCCGTTCCAGCTTCTCCAATATGGGCTGCGTCCGAAAGCCTAGTCAGCTGACTTGCTGCCTCGCTGCCTTATCAGGCAGTGACTTCGAAGGCTGCGAAGGCAACTCTAGAAACAGTTTCGGACAGACTTCAGAGGCAGCGGAACGTGACGCCGTTGCTAGGTTACCTAACGGTTAAGTTGTAGATTTTGTAGAAAAACGATCTTATACAGTTATATATAAATGCTTTAATAATACATAAAGACCTTAATGTCATTACCCACCGAAAGTCTGTGCGTCGGAGAAGATGACTGAGAATGGCAGCTACTTTTTGCTTAAAAGAATAAAAGCACTGATGCAAGTAATATTGCAGAACAGGTCATTGTTATTAGTGGCTGTTTCATTATTATTAATAGTATATTGTAAATATTATTATTATTCACTGCTCATTTGAACCCTTATAACATTTTATTAAAATACTATTATTACAAACAATAGTATTTATTATGCTTTTTACACTATTACGATTCATGAAGTATATCATGGTCAAGATCTCATCTATTATATAAAGTAACAAGCCTAATTTCACCAGAATATTTTTATTTATATAGCCTATATGACGCACACGCACAGGATTGTGGGAAATCGAAGGCAGCGAAGGATACATCTATGCTGCCTTCAAAATTCCATCAGAAGAAGGTACCTCCAGAGACAGGAAGTGAAGCAGAATTAGAATTCGGACGTGCCTTGATGTCTTCCTGCCTTGGAATGCTGCCTCCGAAGGCAGCATTTTAGAGCTTTCGGACGCAGCCATGGATAAAAGCATCGCTGTTGCTGTAGCTGATTAAAACCAAAATATAACGTTAAACGTTTTGAATGATGAAATGTAAGGACAATAAACACTCGTCTGAATTAATATATGGTTTATCTGTTTTCTTCAAACCATCGTGTATTTTCATAAGCCAATGCTAATCGACATACATAGAATATGAGTATAGAATTTATTGTCTGCCTCATTCGTTTTTATAACTCTTTTGTTGGACAACAGGCTTAGAAAGGCTTATCGTTGAATGCCATTAGAATGGAAGATGCTCTGCATGTGTTGCTTTTTCAAATACAAGCGGGGAAGCGTTTCCTCACCTCAGCATGTGAAATCGCAGGCAAACATAGGCCTACAGCAAATTCCGAGAGAAATAAAACAAGGAAATTATTTAAATGCAAAACGAAAAACCGCAATTCACAAGCGCGTATTGAACCGTGGATGTCGTACCGAACGGTTCGATATTATATTGAGAATTGTGACATCCCTAATATACATATTTAATTATTTATCATTTGTGATGTAAAAAAAATTGTAATTATACTCTGTGCTTTCATTGCTGTGAGAGCAAATATTTATACCCCTAGTCTTTTCTAACCTGGAAACTAGTGCTTCTTACCAGATTGCTCTGATGGTGACCTTGAGTCCAGGAGACAGATCCGGCACAAACTCGCAAGGGAAACCTCTGTCTTCCCCAAAATCTTCTGGAAGACTTGCCTCTACAACACACAAAACCACAGGCTGCTCCCAGTGTAAAGAGTCCTAATGTTAACGAAGAACAGCCCTTTGACAAGATAAAAAATTACAGAAAACATCTGCCATGGCAGACATGCTTGATAAACTGCTAAAGGCACTCCACATTATACAACAGTTAGTTCCAGTCCTTGAATTCGATTGGCTGAACAGCGTTCCAAGAGTGATATTTACTGTAGTCCAACAGCACTGTGACTTTTCACTGTTAGCATCACTCTGCTAGTCTCCGTTCCTACCGTTCTCTAACAGAGTACCAAGTTGAAGTTATGTGAAGTTACTTGAAATAATGTCTTGTTTACAGAACTGTTGTATAAAATCAATATCACACTTGCAAATGATGTTGTAGTTCTGAATACCAGCATGACTGTAGGAATATGCACAGCTATGCTGAAATTCAGTACAATCGTTGCTCATGTGATATTGCTAGAGTAAAACCCATCATAGGTTCATCATCATACAGGTTTGAAACGACATAAGGGTGAGTAAATGATGACAATTTAACATTTTGGAAGAACTATTCCTTTAAAAGCACATGAAATAATTCTATTTACTTAAAGGGATAGTTCACTCAAAAATGAAAATTCTGTCATTAATTACTCATCCTCATGTCATTCCAAAACCGTAAGACCTTCGTTCATCTCTATAACAATTGAAGACATTTTTGATGAAATCCGAGAGCTTTCTGACCTTGCATAGACAGCAGCGCAACTGACACGTTCAAGGCCCAGAAAGGTAGTAAAGACATTGTTAAAATAGTCCATGTGGCATCAGTAGTTCAACCTTAATGTTATGAAGCTACGAGAATAATTTTTGTGCAAGCAAAAAAGAAAACAGTTTTGACAAAGATGGTGACTTGCAATTTTTACCCAATGAACTAAAAGAGACGGTCGTTCTACATATCAAAGACTGGCACAAAGAAATTGTTGAATAATTCGTCATTTTTGTTTTGTTTGCGCACAAAAAACATTCTTGTACCTTTATAACATTATGGTTGAACCACTGAGGTTATACTGACTATTTTATCACTGTCCTTACTTTTTGGGCCTTGAGCGTGACAGTTGCATTGCTGTCTATGCAGGGTCAGAAAGTTCTCGGATTTCATCAAAAATATCTTAATTTGTGTTCTGAAGATGAATGAAGGTCTTGCAGGTTTGGAACAATATGAGGGTGAGTAATAATGACAGAATTTTTATTTTGGGGTAAACTATCCCTTCAAATCACAAAATTACCCCAAAGTGACTTTCCTTTTATTTATTATACACTTCGGAAAGTAATTGCTAAATGTCAAGTGAGATTTTCTAAGTTGAGAATAATTTCACACTTCAGAAGTGCTCAGGGGAAAAAAATAGACGAAAAAGAGTCAAGCACGGTCGAATTTCTGCGTCCGTGAAACTGATATCGCTCCTAATCTCACAATCACTTTGTCAGCATTAGTCAGAAGCCTCAGACATGCTTTAATGTTTCAATGTGCATTTGGAGCTGAAACAATAGTGTTACTCATGCATGAAGCACTTACCAGAACCTGCTAGCCTGAGCATTTACCACAATAGCACATGGGAGAGGAACTTTTGTGCACCTAACAAAATCTAAAAAATTCCAACCCGCCTGAAAAACTCTGGTTAACATGTGAAGCTAGGACAAAAAAAAAAAGCTTAGGTGTTACAAGTACTACATGTGTCATCCTTATGCCATATGAATGAGGATGTGACAGCCGAAAAAGCAAATCCTATTCAAATGACATAACCAGCTAGTTGAAACCGCACAAGACCGATTTCTGGAAACAAACTTGTTTCCTTTATAAGCTGAGAAATTCTGTCATGCAGGTTAGTGCAAAGTACATGATGGAAAGTGTAAGTTGCAACGTGTTTCATTAACACCTTCATGGAACACATTCTGTCATGGGATGAGCATGAGACCGATATCCAGGCTGAGACAAATGAATAACTTTTGCTTTGTTCTACTATCACACTTCACCCTCATATGGGTGACAGATTAGTCATATAATACAGCTGCTGTAAAAACTATCCAAGCATCAGTGAAGAAATTAATGTTTGGTGTGATGCTTTAAGTGAGATGAAACTTTCAGCCAAGCGTTCATGACAGAGAGTGTTGAATGATGGGCAGATCTGTAAAGATATGCTGCAGCGTGGTAATTAAGGAGCTATTTTTAAAACATGCATAGTGTTTCTTTAGCAGACTGGTGTGGAGATTTTTTTTGGACTAGTGCTAAAGAGATGCAGCCCCAGACAACATAATTTGTCTTACTGATTAAGCCCTCAATCGCTGCCAAAATGTGAAGAGAAAAAGAGAGAAAATGTGAAAGATAGAGAGAGAAAGAAAGAGAGATGAGAGAGAGAGAGAGATGGTCAAAGATGACAATGACTTTAACCATGCAACAGCATAACACATGGTGTTGCTTATATTAGACTTAATTTACATTATGAGTGGGGGAGATTTGCTTACACCTCATTATAAAGCACTTTCCATGAAAACGATATACTTTATAATGTTAAATGTTTTTTTTTTTTTTTTTTTAAAAGCATTAGAGATACAAATCACATGTTTTTTAAAGGACTTTTAGATATGTTAGTTAAACTATCAAGTTACATAATCTAGCATGAAAAGAAGCAAGTTATAAACACATCAAATTAAGGCTGTCACAATTCTTAAATTCAATTTGAATACTCTATTTTAAAAAACCTTCGACAGCAATTTGCCCGTGTCAAGTCGGGCATTCCACGTGCATTCCGCAGAATCCACGAAACGCATTTTTTTTTTTTTTTTTTAAAAAAGCCTCACTTCAAGCTGAACTTGAAAGTTGGCAACCCTAATTAAACCCATTAAAACTCAAAAAGCATAATGCTATTGTGAATTCATGATACATAATCGGTAGTGACAGCTCTACATCAAATATCTGATATCTGACCCCCACTTTTGGCCCACTTGAAAGGTCTTGACTATAACAATAAAAAATCTTACAAAAATGTCCCAATTTTAAAGCAATTTGTATTCAATTTATTATAGTAAGGAACAATTTAAGTTAATATTATAAACTATTAATTAATTTCAAATTAATATATTGATAGAATATGTAATATAAATATTAAATATATCTATATTAATATATTTAATTAACAATATATATATATACAGTGCTGTGCAAAAGTCTTAGGCCACTAGTATTTTCACCAACAAAAAAATGGTTTTAAGTCAGTTATTTCTATCTTTTGCTGTAGTGTGTCATTAGGAAATATCAGTTTCCATTTCTAAACATTCATTTTGCCATTAATTGTAATAATCCAGTGAGATTTTTGTTTGCACAATGAACCTGACAACAGCCAGTGCTCCACACAGAGATCTGATCTCACCATCATCCAGTCTGTCTGGAATGACATGAAGAAACAGAACAAACTGAGACAGACTAAATCCAGAAGAACTGTGGCAACATCTCCAAGTTGCTTTAAGAAACCTACATGCAAAGCTACCTGAAAACTTATGCGCAAATGTACCTAGGGCAAAAGCTGCTTTAAACGCAAATATGGTTTACCAAATGTTGATTTAATTTAGTTAAGGGACGCTAATTGATAAATAAAATCTATTTATGGCATTATTTTTGACAGCATCCTCATTTTACAGCATTTTTACACAAGTGCCTAAAACTTTTAACAGTTCTTTGCAGGTTTCTTGAACCATCCTGGAGATGTTGCCACAGTTCTTCTGGAATTAGTCTGTCTCAGTTTGTTCTGTTTAGAAATGTAAACTGATATTTCCTACTGACACACTACAGCAAAAGATAGAAATAACTGACTGACTTTTGCACAGTACTGTATATATACATACACCTATATCTGTCTTATTTCTTACAATTAGGGAGCACAAGAAATAACACTATAGGACAATAAATAGGATAAATAAATAATTTTTCATGCATTTTTTTTTAGTTTTGCAAATAGTGTGGTTTGACTGCATTCAATTCATTAGTTAATGTAACTGATATAGAATTTTAATAATAAACTTTTCAACCCTACTGTTTGTGGCATACCTATTATTATTTCTTTTTTTTAAATATAATTTATAAATGTATTTATTTTCAAAAATATTTATTGCTATTAAATAACAAAAGGCACACATCAGTTTTAAAGTGTTTTTTTCTTTTTTCTTTTCTTTTCTTTTTTTTTATGTCCCAATTTTTAGCAAAATGGCAAACTTTACAGAAACTGAATTTAACTGCATTTGACTGAATTATTATTATTTTTTTTGATCAACATTATTTGTCCCGTAAGAGCGGACATGGCCATTTGTAAATTTGATGGGTTTGGCTTCCGGTCCCATCCATATCCAGCTGTACAAAACTTGTTTTGCTGGATATTGCAAATTGGTGTGTCTTACCATATTATTTTAATGTGTTATCTTAATTATGAACACACTGGCTTGTAGTGCAAACAGTTTTACCGTTTACTGCACATTGTTATTCTTTTTGTTATTTCCCTATAGAGGATAATGAACCAGACGTCTCACTCATAAGCTTACTTCAGCGTTGAATAAGGTGGATATATTTGTGTTATATCGTATTCATGGAAAGTCCCAAAATTGTATGATTTGGGAAATTTATTTCTCTTATTGTTTATGCTGTAATGTCATTGCTACATGACTTATTTATACAAATTCACTCAGCTGAGGTCTGCGATGCTGATTCTTATTTATCCAACATAATAGCTTGTCATTTCTACCAGGTGGCCTTTGCGAGAGCAGCGATCGCTGCATACAGATTCTGATTAAATATAGTCTACTTCTAAGAGAAACTGCTCTGTCATCTCTGTGCTTTTTGGATCATATTTCTGGATCATGGCCTAACCTGGAGAACTCTTCATGGCGAAGTCCTCGTCTTGCAACTCAATCAGCACTTTATTTTTTCCAGTAGAAAGAAATGAGAGAGAAACCGATGAGTGTGCAGGAAGTGAAATACATAAAATGGATCCATTTATATATATATATATATTAAAGTTGAGCACTGCAGAGTTATGCCAAGAGCATAAAACAGGTGATGAGAGAAACACAAAGGGGCGAATTCACTAAACAACTGTGACACTGTAGCAAGCGGTATTTTAGTGCAAAAAAACATCTCATTCACTAACCACCCAAAATCCAGTTTAATTGTCAGTGTTGCCAGGACAAACATGCTAAATCAACAAATGCTTGTTTGCACTGTTGCCTGATTTGCAGTTCCTGTAGTGAATCAGATACAAATGCAGTAGCATGTGCAAATAAACAGCACTATCAGCAGATGCAATTCATTCTTAGTGAATTCCCCCCAAAGCATTTTCACCATGGATGAAATATTTTGTGGGGATCAAGCGTCTAAGGGCATATAAACCTCCTCCTACAGTTACTGCAACTGAAAAGCCACAAATGGTTCAGCATCAACAAGCATCTTTAGACAATAATACAATGTTCCACTGCAATTCTCTCCAGCCATGGTTTGGAGACATTAAGCCACTTTCATGTGTTACAGCAAGGGGACTAAACCTATAAAATACTGATAAGTTTTTCTGCTGGACTGTTTCTTTAAATAGAAACACACAACTGCCGTCTTATGAATTCTAATGAATGGACTGTCACTGACACCATCATTTGTGCTATGATACATTAAGCAATCCAGTGTAGCATCTGGTTCTGTGCCAGGAAATTACAAACTATTCTTTCTATCTGCTAAAGTCCCACACTGAAGCTTTAATAAAGGAAAAGAAACCTATGCAAAGCAAGCACTGGAAATTAGTATTGGAACCAGCATATATTTTGCACTCCAAATAACAGTGGAAATAGAGTTTGTATCCCTGTACTCCTGTTTGTGTGTGTGTGCATAACAACATTCCCTGACCTTCAGAGTTCTGCCGAGAAGCTCCATCTTTCATTCTGAAAGCGTGTTTTGCTTTGTTCCGCTCTGTGAAGCTCAAACTCTTGGTCACTTTGCTGGGACTCTCTTTGACTCCCTCCACTGCCTTAGGGGTCTTGGCTTCCTTCCCCCCGGTGCTCTTAGAGGGACTGCTTTTCTCTTTCAAGCTGGCCTTACGACTGCACAGCAGACACAATGAAGCACAAAAGACAAACAAAAAAGCAAAGGAAACAGACAAATCATCCTGAGCCCACACTTATAAGCATTTTTCCAGTGTGGGGACAGAAATAATTCCCGAAACCATCCAGTGCTAAAAAGAAAATACTCAGTAAATTACATTAATGACCACACACAGCAATAAACTAATTTTGTATGTCTAGCTTTCACTGACATTTCTATTTTAGACATAAATTTCACTTTTTTTGTAAGATTTATGCATTAAACAATAAACAATAAAAATTGTGCTAATCAGGTTTAAAAAAAAAAAAAAAAAAAAAAAAAAACGAATTTGGATATATTCTCTGAAAACAACTCACTTTTAAGGTCATTGCACACTGAAGTCTGAAATTTTCGTATGCGTTTTTTCATATTATTCTAAAAATTCGTCACGCACAGAAACCTTGCACACTGAGTCTGACGCGTATTAATTCAACCGTTGCGAAAAAATTCGCAAAACAATACCCAATGGAATCTTCAAGCAGTGAGGATGATTTTGTTGTCGACTCTATTCTTAAAAGAGAACAAGAAAAGACATATTGGGTCCATCCAATTATAAGATATACAGTAGTCAACATTTGAAGTGGATCAAAAAAAGTTCATCAAAGTAGTCCTTCGACAAGAACGGGTTTTGTTTTGTGTTTAGGACAACTTTCATGAAAAGTTTTGTTCAACTTCAAATGTTGACTACTATAGAGAGGACAATCCCGGGCGATTCAAAGTTTACTTTAGGATGTCAGTAAACTCTGATGCTTTGCTAACGTAGTGTTCAAGGACCTTTACAGTGCTTTGTGATGTGAAACGAAGTGGATGAACTTGTCAGACGCAATTCTGGATTTTGGCGTTCGCTTGTACGGTGGCTCTGATCTGTCAAAACACCTTTTAAAATGCTTGCTACAGATGCGAAAAACGCACAAAATCAAACCTGATCCGATTTTAATGATGGATGAAAGTTTTGGAGACAGTGTGTAAACGTGACTGACATAACGTGAGGTCGTATTAATTTTTTAACATGCGAAAATTTAGGAAAAATTTGTGCAGACTGTTCGAAAATTTGTGCAATGACCTTTAATGCTAATATATATATCATTTTTTTTAAATATAATTTTATATATACAGTTGAAGTCAAAGAATCTGCAAAATGTTAATTATTTTACCAAAATAAGAGGGATCATACAAAATGCATGTTATTGTTTATTTAGTACTGACCTTAACAAGAAATTTAATATAAAAGACGTTTACATATAGTCGACAAAAGAACGTAATTGTTGAATTTATATAAATGACCCCGTTGAAAAGTTTACATACACTTGATTCTTAATACTGTTTTGTAACCTGAATGATCCACAGATGTGTGTTTTCTTTCTTTTTTTTTTTTTTAAATTAGTGATAGTTGTTAATGAGTCCTTTGTTTGTCCTGAACAGTTAAACTGCCTGCTGTTCTTCAGAAAAATCCTTCAGGTCCCACAAATTCTTTGGTTTTTCAACATTTTTGTGTATTTGAACCCTTTCCAACAATGACTATATGATTTTGTGATTCATCTTTTCACACTGAGGACAACTGAGGGACTCATATGCAACTACTACAGAAGGTTCAAACACTCACTGACGCTCCAAAAGGAAAAACCATGCATTAAGAGCCAGGGGTGAAAACTTTTGAACAGAATGAAAATGTCTACATTTTTCTTATTTTGCTGAAATATCAGATTTTTTTCATTTAGTACTGCCTTTCAGAAGCTACAGAAGATACTTACATGTTTCCCAGAAGACAAAATAACTTAAATTACCCTGATATTCAAATTCAAAAATTGTAATGAATGAATGGCTCTTAATGCATTCTGTTTCCTTCTGAAGCATCAGTGAGTGTTTGAACCTTCTGTAATAACTGAGTCCCTCAGTTGTCCTCAGTGTAAAAGAGATGGATCTCAAAATCATACAGTCGTTGTTGGAAAGGGTTCAAATACACAAAAATGCTGGAAAACCAAAGAATTTGTGCGACCTGAAGGATTTTTCTGTAAAACAGCAGGCAGTTTAACTGTTCAGGACAAACAAGGGACTCATGAACAACTATCATTAAAACAAAAAAAACAGCTGTGGATCATTCAGGTAACAACACAGTATTAAGAATCAAGCGTATGTAAACTTTTGAACGGGGTCATTTATATATATTCAACTATTATTTTCTCTTGTGGACTATATGTAAACATATTTTATGTGAAAAATCTTATTCAGGTCAGTACTAAATAAAAAACAACATGCATTTTGTATAATCCGTTATATTTTGGTAAAATACTTAACATTTTGCAGATTCTGCAAGGGGGTGTAAACTTTTGACTTTAACTGTATATTTATATAATGTATAATGTATATAACATTTAAACTAAGAAAATCAAAAAAAAAAAAAAAATGCAGATGGATTTTATCAAATAAAAATGGATGCACAGCTAAATTTACTAGCTTATAAAAATAACAATCCAGTTACACATTTACTGATATGTAAACGTCGCTATAAAAAGTTCAGCTGAAGCCACCAAAAAGAAAACACTGAAATGTAATAAACAATCAAATAAGTACTTAAAAAGAATACAGATATGTAAAAATTTCTAAGATGACTGAAACGTGACCATTGGACACTGTAAGCAATTTCACAACTGTACATTAAAACACATTTTAATTCCTTAGCAAACACTGAATGTATCGTTTCTGCATTCTTTTACTTTAATAAAGATCAGACTTACATGGGCAAAGATATGGATAATGGTGCTTCTCAGTCATGCAATGCAATCCACAACTTCTGGATGCAACAGAAGACCCACATGCTGCCACAGCGGAAACTTTTGAACAACAAAGCAATGAAAAACATGCATGTTGTCCGGCATGCTGAAAAAATACACAACTGTTAAACATTAAACACCTTTTAAAAAACAGCCAAATTAATAAATGAAAAAGTGAGAGACCCCAATAAAGCGCAAGGCAGCTTGCAGAGGACGGTCTCGCGGGATTGAGGTAAAAAGCGATGGGAAGTGCCTCCAGGTGCTAAGTGGGAAAGTTGATCCGCAAGCAAAACTCTCTCGCAAAGCTAAACAAATGTCTGCTTCTCTGGTTCGTACAAGGCAACATTTTTAGATGCTGGAGAGCAGAACATTTCTCAGCCCACCTGAGCTGACGAGAGATTAAAATACTTCAAGACTTATACGAATATGCACTATGGTGTATGTCTGAAAAAAATGTTGAAATATTTCACTTGAGCTGATGATGGTACACACTGAAGGAATATGTTCAGAAATAGGGGGAAAAATCAAAGTCAGGAAGGAAAGAGAAGATTCAAATGCTGGAGAGAGAGAGAGATCTGGGCGTGCAGACGTTAGTATCTGTGTGCAACGGTACCTATTGCTTCTCGGGCAGCACCCACACAGGGTGTCTTTGTGTGAAATCTCACTACTGCAAATGTGGTTGGAGTGGGTCATGAGAGAGAAAAGATTATACAAGCAGTGGTCAAAAATGGTTTAGGTCATGTCCAAGTGTGGGACCTAAAATGAGACGTATTCCCCGTAAAACCCCCAAAACAGTCAACAGAGTTTGAGCTAATTGTTGTTACACTGAATGAAATGAACTGAATGAGTCACAGGTTGCACTTGATTTTACAGGATTACAACAACAGCAGGTGTTTTACAGGGCAGAAACAAAAAAAAAACAAAAAAACATGTTTTTTTCTTTAATGAGATGTTTCAGCATTAATATCTTTGAACTGCATTGATTATACTGTGCCAGTATGATACTGACTTCCCCTGTAAAATACCATTTGAAGGTACTGTAGCATAAAGTGCAACCAGGTTCTCTCCGAATAACATTTGTGATTTCAAATGACTTCAAACACAGCAATTTGGGCTGTTTTCTCATTTGAAGAATGATGATGGTGCTCTGAAACTATGATTATCTATGTGTTTGAATGAGTGTGTGACTGACGTGATTTGGGAATACTCAAGTATTTATGGGAAAATTCATGACAACAAACCTTGGAGTGACTTCATGCTGGGAGTCCTTCCTTTAGAAAGAGAGAAGAATGTGATGTTGAAAGCAATAAAACATAAGTTTAAAGCAGGCAACAAAACGAACAAACATTTTAAATAGGAATAACATTCACAAATACAGTGGAGGCCAAAAGCCTGAGAGGACTAGTGCCTTTTATTTTTCATTTTTTCCATCCTTTTCTAAAATAGGTTTTTATAATTATATTATCAGCATAAATTGAGTGAAAATTATTAGCATTTCAGCCACATAAACAACAAGTTTGTGTGGAAGACAAAAACATCTGACCATGTGTACAAAGAGTCACATGATCAATCATTTTGATTAATGAGTGACAAATAGTGGTGAATCAAAAGAATTTCCTCTGCATTGTTATTCACTTTTTGTGTTGCACAAGATTTAAAACATTTGATTACAGTTTCGAATAAAAAAAATCTATATTTTCAATGTGGTCTCAGACTTTAGCCCCCTTTGAAATATGGTAATTCTAATTTTATTTATATTAAAATTTTAATATTTAAAATGCTAATTAGTAAAACGACCAGACCTGAAACCAGATTTTCCCTTCAGGCTTCTTAAAATGTCGAGCTGATTTACAGGAGGGATGAGTCTTCATGGAGGCAGAGAACAGAACAGAGAAAAGACTTTTAAAATGGTTAACAACAGTATGAAGAGAGTGTTTCTGTTCATTAAAATATGTTAGAAATATTCAAAAACACAATAGACAATTAATATAAACATAAAAACAGCATACTAACAAACAAACAAAGAAACAGATCATTAAAATATAGTGGTCTACAAGATGACTGACTACCTGTACATTGGAACCGACACAGTCTGCTCATAAAAGTCCCATGTGGACAGCAAGTCTGTCCGTGAAAGATTTGTGGCATAAAATCTCCAAGCTGCCTGATGTGGCAGAAGAAAATCACTGAAATTAACTTCTAAGGTAGAAAATGACTTCTATAGTAATACATTACTGTAAGCAGTAACCACCAACATTTCAAGCCATCTAAATCAAAGAAAACCTGATTAGAGTGAAAGTTGAAAGATGATCCTCAATATATCATTATTAAAGGAATAGGTCATCCAAAAATAAAAATTCTGTCATCAATTACTCACCCTCATGTCGTTCCAAACCCATAACACCTTTATTCATCTTCGGAAGACAAATTAAGATATTTTTTATGAAATCCGAGAGCTTTCTGACCCTGCATAGACAGCAACGCAACTGATACGTTCATGGCCCAGAAAGGTAGTAAGGACATCGATAAAATATGAGAAAAAAAATAATTTTAGTTCTACATGTTCTAATGAGTAATATTGTTTCAAATCAAGAAACAGGTTTATGTTGCCTCATAAAATTAATAATAATATAACAGTTTTTGTCTCATTTAAATAAACATTTGACAGTAGCTTGGGTCAGGATGCAGATGTAGATTTATGTTCATTACCAAAATCAGTAATATCAGTAAACAAAAAAATTGTAGCAACCTCATTTTATATGTTGAAATTTAATTATTCTGATTGTTCATTGGTCATTCATAATCATTGGTCTTCCATAGTATCATACATTTAGATCATGATAATCACAGTTAAAACCACAAATATAGCACCTCAATACCATGCTAAGAATGTAATATGGTTTCTATGAATTTGTATGAAAAACATTTATTATAAATGCATAAACGCATTAGCTTAATCACAAAAATACTGCAAATATATTCCATTACTCCTCCTTCAATATATTTAACACACGTCTACATGAATAATATAATAAAATTCGGCACGACTACCCACATTTCTGACACAACACCTTAGTGCAGTTAGTGCAACTACAGTAAATCTATGGTAAAAGATGACGATTTGTAGATTAAAAAACCTTCTGACTGTCTCATTGCGCACAGTGTTTCTACTGTATGTCAGCGCTGTATCATCTGGCTATAAACCGAGTTATTTATTTGTATTCTGCGTAAATACAAGCGCTTCACACTGGATTGCGTGACCGAGACTTATTAGAGTTTGAACTTTGATCCGCGCGGATAAACGGTCCGTGTGGCGCGCTTTAAATGACTAGCGCTTTTTCGTTCCGCGTTTGCCGCATAAACATTATATTGAAACATTTATCGAACTCTTGTTATCGTTTATCAAGGAAATTTATATCACGCGATTATCGTTGTTGACTTAAGCCCAGCCCTAGATGTCACAGACTATTTTATCGATGTCCTTACTACTTTTCTGGGCCTTGAACGTGTCAGCTGCATTGCTGTCTATGGAAGGTCAGAAAGCTCTTGGAATTCATCAAAAATATCTTAATATGCATTCCAAAGATGAACGAAGGTCTTATGGGTTTGAAACGACATGAAGGTGAGTAATTAATGACAGAATTTTCAGAAGCTATCCCATAGCAAGGTCAACATCAACTAAACATGGCATTAGTAACGTCAGTCTAACTTAAAGATATTAGTAAGCACATTAATAGACACGAGAAAGGTCTACAATGTTAATTTACCTGAAAGTGTCTGGTTTGAATTACAGTAGAATTATAAGTCTGACCTGGATAAGAGCCGCAGCAGGGTTACGCCGCTTCTCAAAATGTTTCTGTCTGTGCTGCTCTTGAACCTTTAAAGCAAATCCTGAGCCCAGGATACCCTACAACAGAGAAAATGTGCAGAAATACAACTGTACATGAGCCATGTCTGAAGTCAGGCACTGGAGATCTTCAACACGTCATTTTGGTTTGAACTCACCGCAGGAAGAGCGAAAAAAGCTACGCCGATCAGACTGAATGTGGCAGCAATTAGACGGCCATTCCATGTGACAGGGAACTTGTCACCATAACCGATAGTTGTAAGAGTGACCTAGAGAATAAAAATTGTTTTTCTTATGTGTATATACTGATAACATAACCCAGTAAGGCTCTAGGATGGTCATGTAGACGGTATAAGTTTAATCCTATGTTTCGATCCTCTTGTGTCCTTGAGACCAGTTTATGGAGTAAAGCCCACAATTAGTTTACTATAAGTTACTTTGGAGTGAAATGAGCTGAGCCTAAGAAGAGCTGCCAGTCCTTTTATGGCACTGGTCCATTTGTGCAATGGATCTTTAAGAAGCATCTTGTTTCACTGTGTGGTATCATCTCATTTTATCTGATTAGATTGAGGCTGCAGGCTACTGTGGATCTGAATTAAGCTGTAGCGCTTACCAGCCCCCACCAGAGGGCGTCTGCATAGGTCTCGAACATCTCTGCATTGTCATCCTTCTCCACTGAGTACACCAAGAAAGATGCCAGGATAAGACAAAGGAATCCAATATACCACGCCGTAATGAGTTCCTACATTTAGGGATTCAAAAATGTTAGGAAAATCAAGAACATTTGATGCACTCTCAACCTAAGATAAAACATGCAACTGCATGCAATGCTAAAATTAGATGTAACTTCAATAAATCTGTGTCTTTTAGTCTATATCCTTTAATTTGAGGCCATGTAATGTTTTTAAAGTCTTTAATGCTTAGCATAGCATCATTTATAATCAAAAACAGTATAAAGAGTAATACTGTGAAATATTATTACAATTTGAAAAATTTTCTATTTGAATATATTTAAAGGGAATTTATTCCTGTAATGGCAAAATTGAATTTTTTCAGCCATTATTCCAGTCTTCAGTGTCACATGATCCTTCAGAAATCCTTCTAATATGCTGATTTGATGATCAAGAAACATAATTTATTTTTATTTTTTATTCATTTAAAAACAGCTGTCCTGCTTAATATTTTTACGTATATATTTTGTGATACATTTTTTTAGGATTCTTTAATGAATAAAAAGTTTAAAAGAACAGCATTTACTTAAAAGTTTATATTTTGTAACATATTTTTAACATATAACAAACAATTTTGTGCTAAATAAAATGTTGTTTAAAATCAATAGCAATGGTTATGATGTAAATTAAAAGACTATTTTAAATGGTCCTTTCCCAGCTTCTTATTCAATAAATCTCTGAATACAGCAAATTTTTTAAATTTTCTTTTAAAACATTTCACAAGGTGCTTAAGGCCACTGAATAGTTTTAACAGCTGCAGACTAAACGGAGAGATACAGTTTCTCCAGTAATAGAAACTAATGAATAATAATGAATTTGCTGCCCACTGACCCAAATGGCAGACTGGTGGAAATATGCTCACTCAGTAACCTACTTAATGTGAACTTTAGCAATCTTTGTGTTCAATTAGTACACATTTACTATCCATTCAGCACACAAATTCATATGTAAACAAAGATAAAAATTGGTCAGTATATACAGTATGCATATTGACAAACACTCAAAACATGATTTTAAGAAATGACTTAGTGTCCTAACCAGGCACAATGTGATACAGTGATTGTGTTGCAAGGCACAGAATTTCTGCTCTTGAGTGTGGACTAGGGATGCAACAATCTCACGATACGGTAATATCGCAATATGAAGTCCACGATATGATATTTATTGCTATATTAAAAAAAAAAAAAAGACAAATAAGAAGAGAAAAGAAAAAATAAAAGATTTTTTTTTTGTACATTTTAAAGTTAAATTATTATATCTATAGTTCAAAATTAAGAGCTTCCACCCATGTTCTTAACTAAGACAACTTAGAAAAAAGTCAGTGAACTGATTTGTTCCTGAACTTTTAAGTAGACTCAACCCTCTATTTATTTGTGATATACTCTCTCAGTCTAAATTACATTTATACTGATGTTTTAGAAAGCCAAACATTATAGAATATAATAAAAATAACAACAACAATGACAGTAATATATTGTAAAACAATTGCACTGTAAAATAAATGAAAGTTAGTATTTCATAGGTATATTATTTTTGCTTTACACTACAGTAAGTGTAAATTACAATACTTATTTCCTCATTTCTACACTTGAAAGAGATATTTTGAATTTGGACGGCATTTAAACTGCTAGCTGTCAGCAATTCATACTGCACTTTTAAGCTTTTATTTTGACGGAAAAGGCAATAGAGCTTTTATTTTAAAGGAAAACTCCAGCAGGCTTGAAAAAACACATCTCACTACGAATCTAGTGAAATGCTGTAAACATCTGCCACAAAAATAAACCACAAATGGTGGCCGTTGTGTTCTCAAATGCTTGCTAAACATGGAAAACGCCGGATCACGAGCTGATTGTCCCAACGAAGTGTGCGCTTTGCTTTGAAATGTGCAGCGAAAATAGTCTTGATAAAGGGATTAAGCCATATTGTGCTTTCGGTTTTAGTTCGTTTGACAGATACTGTGCCAAAGCATAAAGACCCAAAACAAAACTGTAAAGACCTTTTATGTTAGAATAAGAAGTTTAAGTTTATTTTAAAAACTACACTTTTTGCCCGTAAGAACTAACTATTGTTTAATATCGTCATGTGACCACGATAATATCAAGACAGTTTTGCTATCACAATACCACGATATTGATAATATTGTTATATCCCTAGTGTGGATAGAAAATTGTACTGTATTCCTCATAAGAATATAGGCATGTTACTGTTTACCTTGCTGTGTGCGTAAACAACAGATCCCAGGAGCTTCCATGTGCCGCCACGGCGGTCCATACGCAGCATTCGAAGGATCTGAAGAAACCTTAGACTCCGAATGGCGGAGGTGGCAAAAACATTTCCCTGTGAGCCAGCGGCCAGCACAGACACAGAGGCAAAAAGGACCATGATATCTGCAGAACAAGAGTGTATATTAATTATCAGATGAACTCCCCTAGACGACTGTCATCCTTTAAGTCATCAGAAAGGAAATGTTTCTAATTTTCTCTTCCTTCTTCCTCATTCTTCACATAATGCACTCAAGGATGATGACAGTATAATTGGGCTTTATCTTTCAGCTGAGATCTGAAAATCAAATAGACATTTTCCATATGGACTTCTGAATCAAACTGCTTCTTAAAGGGATAGATCACCAAAAATCATTATTCTGTCAACATTTACTCACCCTCGTGACTACTTTCTTCAATAAAACACAAGACAGATGTTGAATAATGTTATCTATTTGTGTTCAACATCAGGGTGGTTAAATGCTGGCAGAATTTTCATTTTTGCATTAATTATTCCCGTAATGTGACTGGAATCAATCTCATATTCACTGGCACTGGCACTAATGGAGTTCACATTATTCTCCTGTATCAAGTGTCATAATTCAGAGTTTTCTCATTTACTGCCCCAGAAAAAGTTGGCAAAGCAGATTTTATTGTCTCTTGAGCAAAAAGAATAGGAAGAGAGAGAGAGAGGAAAAATGCATTCGAGAAGAAAATCAGAACAGACAAAAAATGAGAAATGATTTTCTAACCGATGATACAGAAGGGTTTGCGAGCAAATCTCAGCCTTCCTCTCCATCCTCTGTAGCGACAGCAACACCCAGCTGCCCAAATCCGCACAATATATTCCACACCAAACACCACGATTGTCACAATTTCCTGGACAGACAGCAGACACATCCACTTATTGACATTTATTTGTGCTGCGAAAGTATTCATACCCCCTCATTTTATGTTGCTGCCTTATGTTAAACTGCTTTAAATGACATTTTTTCCCACATTAATCTACACTCCATACACCATAATGGCAAAACAAAAAACATCTTTGCAAATTAATTTAAAATAAAAAACTTAAATGATACCATTGCATAAGTATTTAACCCCATATCTGCAACACTAGAAATTAGGCTCAGGAGCATTCATATTGCTTTTAGATGTTTCTATACTTCAAGTGGAGTTAACCTGTGGCAAATTCAATTGAATGGGTATGATTTGGCAAGGCACACACATCTAACAGCTGAAAATGCATATCAGAGCAAAAACTAAGCCCTAAAGTCAAAAAACTGCCTGTAGAGCTCTGAAACAGGATTGTGTCAAACCACACATCTGGGGAAGAATTCAGAAACAAATTCTGCTGCGTCGAAGGTTTACAGACACATATACTGTAGTTATGTAGTTATAATAATATAATATAATATGACATAAAAGTCAAGTTGATAACATATGAGATAAACAAAACATTACAAGCATACTTATTATTAAAAATAGCCAAAAACTATAATAGTTCCTAATCAAAAATATAGACATCACAGCATGTCTAAGCTTTTTATGTTAAAAGAGCAGTATGCAAGTGCTTGATGGCTACTGTTACACTGACCCAAACAGATCTATAAAGTGTCATGTTCACAGCAATTCACATCACCACTGGATAATGTCCTACCTGTCACGTTCTGTTAGAATGTGGAACAGGATCTACTGTGATCTACAGATTTGATATAAATACCTGACAGCATCATTAGCATGAATCAGCTTCTTCCTGTGAATCATGTTAAATGAAAATCAGATACAAACCAGGATGTACAAGGCACTCTCAGAGCTTTTCTTGTATTCTTTGATCGTTGCGAACACTGACAGAACCAGACAGGAAAACACCAGCAGAAACCTGCAAGACAGGACAGTAGAGAATCAGACTTCTCTCACATGATATATCAAAGCATCTGAACAAGCTCCAACTGATAGGTTTCAGTATTAGAAGCTATTCATTGATATAATTTGTTTTGGACAGAGCAGTCGATGCATATTCACGAAGGACACTGAGTTTAGGAACTTAATTGGAATTGGGTCCTCTTGGGCCTATCATTGACTTTGTGATCTATAAGGAAAAATACTGGCTTGAGAGAGGCAAGAATCCTTGGAGAGTTCCTGACATTCTGCAGTTAAACTCAGAGATAAATCCCTGAAGGAAGAGAAGGAGAGTGAAGTGAAATGAGACTAAAATAGCTGAAAGTCTCATTAGCATAAAACCTCTCTGGGCCTCACACCCATACAATGAGAGAGAAAGAAAAAAACAACAATGACATAAAAACATTCACATAAAACTTTGGGGGGAACCTGAAATAGACTGAGTCTGAATTGACATCCAAAGCCACCAGGAGACTTCCAAAACAATTTTACTGCAGTGATTTTGCCCTGATTCACACCATTAGAGAGATGATTTGTGAGATGTGGCGCTGTGTGATAAAGTTAAATGTCAAGGAATCTCAACCATCACACAATCGATGAAAACACTCAAATAACTGCTGCTATGTCTTCAATAAGTAGAAAAAAATATATTCAGAGAGGAAGTCAGCCAGAGATGATGAGCTCGACAATGGAACTAAAGGTCCCTGTTTCTTTCTACTTTCTCACACAATAAAAAAATATAGCTGCAAGCAACGATTACCGGGGTTCAAGCGCTTTAAGGCATTTAAGCAAATATGAAAAAAGACATATTATAAAACAGAAAGTTCCGGTCCTTGATTCTGATTCGTTGAGCCATGTTTGAAGCCGTTGTAAATTACTCTTACAAACATACAAACATACACCTTTGTTTACATCTGTGTGTTGCTCGACAACCACAACTGTTTCTGAGAAACTACATTGTTTGGTGGAAGAATATTGTCTGTATTAATATCATTACATATCATTTGCTCTGTTTTTTTGTGAAACCTTACTAAGTATATGGAATAACTATTTTATAAAAGCAGTAGGTCCTGTGAAGCCGTTGTTTACAGTGAATTTATAACAGCTAAGGGGGTTTTAGGCCCCTTATCTGTTACAAATTCACTGTAAACCACGGTTTCTTGAGACTCATTGCTTTATTAATTAGCAAGTCTGTAACCACAAATCAATGATTGAAAAAAAGCATTTTTGGCAAATCCGGGTAATTTGCCATAGAAATATGATGTTTTTTAACGATTATGACTGTTATAGCGCCAGCTGTGGTCTGATCTCCTTAAAACTTTGCATGCTTGTTTGGAATCACCTGTTGCGTGTGCTCACCAGGCTTTGTGAAGTTTTGAGTTTTCCTTTAGGCTTTATAGGATTTTGGGTAAATTCGGACAGGCCCCTTTTCTAAACAACCACATTATAGCTTTCTAAGGGTAAATTTTAACATTTTTTTAAATAATTGTTGACCTAGAGAGTCCAGAAAATTGTACTGCAGTGTTTTTTCCGAGATTGAACAAAAACATAGGACTAGTTCGCAAGGTTTTTACACCTTCTCAGTCATTTAACAAATGATTCGGTTGACAGCGGTGGTTAGATGCAGAGTTGTCCAGAATGAGGAGTTCTGTCATATGATATGCAAAAATTAAATAATGTACAATCGCTTATGCCAGGGGTGCCCAACCCTGTTCCTGGAGATCGACCTTCCTGCAGAGTTTAGTTCCAACCCTGATCAAACACACCTGTCTGTAATTATCAAGTGCTCCTTCAGATCCTAATTAGTTGTTTCAGGTGTGTTTGATCAGGGTTGGAGCTGAACTCTGCAGGAAGGTCGATCTCCAGGAACAGAGTTGAGCACCCCTGGCTTACGCCCTTTGAAAAATGTGATATAGGCCCCAGTGGCCGATTTCTTTCAAATTTCTCTCAGACCTTTGGGGTCATGAGTCAAACAGGCCCACCGAGTTTTGTTCCGACTGGCCTCTTGTTTACCTTGTCTAACAGGTGCTGTAAATTCATCGACCACTGGCGGCCTTGTTTTTTTTGAGATACACAAATGTCCTTATGCCCAAGACCATGCACATTAATTTTAATGTTGAAAGGACAAATGGTTGCGCAGTCATCGCAGTTGCCATCAGGCTGATTGGGCGAGCCTTGGTCACATTGTAGATGGTGAGAGTACTACGATCCCTCCAAGTTTCAAGTCTCTATGACTTACGGTTTGGTCTGCACTACCAGTTTTACGTGGAGATCGCTGATCCGCAACCAAAACATAGTTTTATCCCTGAATTATTTTGTTTATAATTTGCATTTGCAGCTGCGCCAGAGTTGCACCAACAAAAAATTATATCCTTTGGGGTCAGTAAGATTTTTTTTTTTTTTTTAAGTTTTGTGTTGATACCAACCTTAATTTTTTAAACAGTAGTGTTCATGTTCTTGTGTTGTTTGCACTAATTTTTGGCTGTTTGATGTGGCATTTGTTTCAAATTTAATCTTTTAACAAAATTATTTTTCTCTTTTTTTCCATTGCATTGGATAATTTAGCATTCCATTGCAGTGGATAATAAGGTAGACATTATTTAGTGTTTGGCCATGAGTCTATGTGAATATGCTTTTTTGGACTTAAGCCCTGTCGGAGTAAAAAATTAGGCAGGATGCCAGACTACTTCAATATGCTAAGAAAAACATTACAATAACGAAACCGTACCTGTATTCTATAATTGCTATGCTATTAATTTTCAATATATCAGTATTGATTTCAAACAGACAGACTTTTGCTGTCCCTCTATAAGATCAAATCTGTAGATCTTTTGAGCTGCTGTTAAATGACTGTAAAGGTGTCAGGTATAAAACATGTCCTCCCCACTAGGCTGCTTCTTGCCCTGGTATTAATATTAAATGTCATAACAGAAATGAATCTGCTAATTTGGAACAATCTAACAGAAGGAGGTCAGTAAAACAGACTGGTCCTAAAGTGAATGAGGCCAGAGGTGAATAAATGAAGGCTGCATTAATAAAGGTGAGAAACAGGATTATAAAGTCAATGTAAAGTAAATCAGCTCAAGTAAAAATTCTCACAGGAAATCTAATCTTTACTCATTACGCATGGACAAAAAAAATGCTGAGTCGTACAGAACCAGTGACATCAGACACCTGATGTGGCTTACAGGAACACATCACATCATGAGAAATGATTGCTCACCTTCCTGCTCTCACATGGTTGGATGAAGATGTCATTTTTCATAAACTTGGCCTGAAATCACACTGACAGTGATACAACCACACTGGAAAAACAATGGCATTTTAGGATCAGCTGATGCTGATGACTTACTGACATATGAAAATCTTTAAGATCTGAATGTACTGCCTTCAAGTAAGTGGTTTTGTAAACGCTGCCAGAACATTTCGCTTTGGAAGTGCGAACTAGCAAAATCTAATAAGATTTTCACAAACAGACAAACTGACCACAGAGACATCAAGTACAAGCTTGATAAGATCTCAGCAACAATACAGCATTATGACACCAACTGCTGAACCTCTGAACCTCATCAGATGTAAGAAACATATAAACCAGTTACATAAACACTAATACAAATAATCATTAAGCCCTTTTGTCTTTGTCAGACAGGTTATTGCTCTTGATGTTGGCAATAGCCGCAGACTAATCTGGAAATTGTAGAGAGAGACAGCAAGGACACATTCTTTGAGTCAGCAGTGAATAAGGTAGAGTAATCAATTTACCTCATTCACCCTATTAGTACAATACTCTTAAAACCAGACTCTCCAGACTGAACCAAAGACAAATACAATGATTTGGTATCAGATGACATTAAATAAAGGCCTTCTGAAGTGAATCGATGCGTTTGTGTAAGAAAAACATCCATATTTAAAACTTCATAAACCATAATCTCGGATGAATGTGAAAGTGGAGTGGAGAGAGCAAAACAAAACATCAGTCACAAATTAGAAGTACAAAACAAGGATTTGTGAAGGAAAATGTCGGAGGATTTCGACATAAGCCGAGAGGAGACTGGTTTTCCTTTGCTGTAAACAAAACTTGGTTCTCGAGAGACTAACATATTCTCAACGGCGCTTACGCTATGCCTACATCCCACGCCATCTGCTGCAACGACACTGAGAACACAAGTAGGAAAGTTAGTGAAAACTAGAGATTACGGTTTATAAAGTTTCACACAAATGCATCCATTTACTTCAGAAGGCCTTATTAACACCCCAGAGCCATGTGGAGTACATTTTATGATGGATGGATGCACTTCCAAATGTGGGTTCCAAATGTGCTGAAAATAAGTCGACTGCTTTGTGCTTTGTACTATACATTTGTCTTTGTCTAAAGTCACTGCCTACTTGTTCAGGTAAATCAGTAAGTTGAGGTGTATGTTGTCTGTTGATGTTGTCTTAACCTGTCGTCCTGCCTGCTTTTACTCTGTCGTTTTACTGTCGACCTTATTGTGGTTTTGTTGTTATATTTACTGTCATGTTTACTGTTGTCCTAACTGTCATCTTATTCTGTCACTCTTACTGTTGTGTTTACTGTCATCTTATTATGTCATCTTTACTGTTGTCTTGTTCTGTCATCATAAGCTTCATCAGCGTGGTAAAGTTAGTTTAATGTTTGATATTCGCTGCATTTTCGACTAGGCTGCTTTAGGGACCGTCTGCAAATTTACCTCACTGTACAAAACAAAGTTCAGTCAAATGAATGTTTACAGGACTATAGTAAATGCCTAGTGGGCAAACTAACTGAACACATTTTGCCAATATCTCACCTTTATGTGCAAATATGCACTGTAAAAAAAAAAAAAAACATTTATGTATGATATGCAGTCGAATATGCAGTAAATATCAAATCTAAAACTAACTTTACCACACTTAAAGATAACAGAACAACACGACATTAGGACAACAGAATAAGATGACAGGAAAAACAACAGTTAGGATGACAGAAAAGGAAGACAATAAGGACGAAAGAACAAGACGAAAGTAAGGACGACAGAATAAGATGACAGGAAAGACGACAGTTAGGACGACAGAACAAGACGAAGGTAAGTACAACAGAATAAGATGACAGAAAAAACGACAGTTAGGAAAACAGAACAAGATGACAGTAAGGACGACAGAATAAGATGACAGGAAAAACGACAGTTAGGACGACAGAACAAGACAACAGTAAGGACGACAGAATAAGATGACAGGAATGACGACAGAACAAGATGACAGAATAAGATGACACGAAAGATGAAAGTTAGGACGAGAGAACAAAACGACAGAATAAGATGACATGAAGGACTAAACAACAGGATGTCAATAAGGATGACAGAACAAGACGACAGCAAGGACGACAAAACGACGACAGTAAGGACGACAGAATAAGATGACAGGAAAGATGAAAGTTAGGACGAGAGAACAGAACGACAGAATAAGATGACATGAAGGACTAAAGAACAGGACGACAATAAGGATGACAGAACAAGACGACGTTAAGAACAACAAAATAAGATGACAGGAAAGACGACAGTTAGGACGACAATAAGGACGACAGAACAGGATGACAGAATAAGATGACAGTAAGGACGACAGAACAGGATGACAGTAAGGACGACAGAATAAGATGACAGGAAAGACGACAGTTAGAATGACAGAACAGGACTACAGTAAGGACGACAGAATAAGATGACAGTAAGGACGACAGAACAGGACTACAGTAAGGACGACAGAATAAGATGACAGTAAGGACGACAGAACAGGACTACAGTAAAGACGACAGAATAAGATGACAGTAAGGACGACAGAAAAGGATGACAGTCAGAACGACAGAATAAGACGACAGTAAGGACGACAGTTAGGACGACAGAATAAGATGACAGTAAGGACGACAGAACAGGACTACAGTAAGGATGACAGAATAAGATGACAGTAAGGACGACAGAACAGGACTACAGTAAGGACGACAGAATAAGATGACAGTAAGGACGACAGTTAGGACGACAGAATAAGACGACAGTAAGGACAACAGAACAGGATGACAATAAGAACGAGGGTAAAGACAACAGAATAAGATGACAGGAAAGATGACAGTTAGGACGACAATAAGGACGACAGAATAAGATGACATTAAGGTCGACAGAACAGGACGACAGAATAAGACGACCGGAAAGACGACAGTTAGGACGACAGAACAGAATGACACAACAGGACGACAGAAAGGATGACAGAACAGGACGACAATAAGAACCACAGTAATGACGACAGAATAAGATGACAGGAAAGACGACAGTAAGTACGACAGAACGATGACAGTAAGGACGACAGAACAGGACGATAGGACAAGATGAAAGTAAGGACAACAGAACAAGACGACAGTAAGGACAACAAAATAAAACGACAGTAAGGATGACAGGAAAGACGACAGTTAGGATGACAGTAAGGACGATAGAATAAGATGACAGAAAGGACGACAGAACAGGATGACAGAACAAAACTAGGACGTCAGATTATGACGACACCAACAGACAACATACATGGCAACATATACTGATTTACCTGAACAAGTAGTACAAGTTGGAGCCCCATACTTCATAGGACTTCAACACCCATTTACTGCCATTATAAAGATAGGAAAAGCCAGGACATTGATATGACTCTGACTGTATTCATCAGAAAGAAGAAAGTCATATACACATAGGATGGCTTGAGGGTTAGTAAATCATGGGATAATTTTCATTTTTGGGTGAACTATCCCTTTAAGTAATGTTTTAGAAGAGTACAATACCAAGAGTACAACTGGGTTTTTTAATGTTTTTGAAACAAGTCTCTTATTCTCACAAAGGCTATATTCATTTGCTCAAAAAATACAAAAAATGGTATGTCTTCATTGTCACATAATCCTTTAGAAATCAATCTAACATGTTAATTTGGTGCTAAAAAAAAAACCCATTTAGAATTAAAAATTATTTGAAATAACAAACAAAGCATTTATAAAAAAAACAGGATTTTCTGTAAAATCACAAAGGCCTTTACTCTCACTTTGATCAGTTTATTCTTTTTTTATTCTTACTGACCCCAAATTTTTGAACGGTGAGGGTATATTGTTGTATATCATACTAGAAAATTCTTAACCTTCTGATTGCATTAGGTGCCGGTAACTGACTATCATCAGCAAAATGAGGTTGCATACAATAAGTACCTATACAAGCACAAATAACTCACTCACATATCAAAGCATTCACCACTTCTAAATATCTCCTTGTACCCCTTTCCTTAAGCCTGAGAAATAAAGGCTTAGCTGAGTCTGTACAGCACGCAAAGTGCTATCTCTGCATTTAATGCTTGTGAAAGAGAGAGAAAAAACACTTAAAGTAAGAGGCCAAAGTCAGCACACTGCACTGCACTCAATGTTTGTGTGCGTGTGTGTGTGCTTGCACACTAGACAGAGTAAAATAAGGATGGTGACTGTATAAATAATATATCTTCAGAACACACACTCATGTCGCAGGCTGAAGTGGGAGACTTCTATGAGGGTTGCATGACAGACAAAGAGCAGACAAAGACATTTACAGCCACTCAGAGGATCAGACAGCTTATGCTCCAGGATCCATGATACGGCCTGAGGTTATGATGCTGCATTATGACAGATTGGTTTATAGGCGTCATAAGAGATGCATGAATCTCAAGACATTTGCGTTAATGGAGCACTCTGGAAGCTCTATGTGTTTCTAAAAGGCTACAGAAAAAGTGATGCTATGCCTTATCTTAAGATTCAATCAAAGGACCAATCTCATCTCTCCTGTCTAAAATACTGAGTGATTTGTAAGTGTCACAGTTTGAAACCAATCCTATAGGATCTTAATGGATCTTAAAGCTTCTGGTGGGTTCCATCATGACACAAACAAACACAAAATAGTACTGTTATGAAACAGTACTGTTATGATTACTAATATAACAAAAAAGGAATTTAAAGAAAATCTTTATAACTTCTGTTGAACGGTCTAAACAATTTTAGCTCCTTCCCGACAGAAAAACATTATTTGGGGTTATAATGATTACACAATATCCAATAGGCTTAAAAACAACTTTATACAAGAACTTCGGTTTCACCATCTTATTTGATTTTCTTCAAATTCCCATTGAAATCCTTCAGGACTGGTTCCAAATTACTACAGAAGTTTTAATCTGTAAAGATTTTTGTTTAGGGACAAGCTCAGCAGGGTAGTGAAGGTGAAAATATAATTCAGGCCAGTGTGGAAAATAAAATAAAGTCTCATAAGGATTCACAGTAGTTCATAACACAATTTGGACAGGAAAAAATGTAAATCTAAACAGAGATGCAATTAAAGTAATTTAGCACCTCTGTGTCTACAGAATCAAGTTAATGTTGCCAGGTAGTTTTCGTCAGGAGCATTTTTAGCATTAAGTAGATCATCAGTACTGCTCATTGCTAGGCTACTCATATTTTGTAAGCAAACAGTAGCTACAGTGATTTACTTTCCACACATTTACAGCAAACCCTACATGTCCAATAATAGTAGTAATATCATGGTACTTGATACTTCCGTGTTGTGTATTGTTTTGATACTCATTTGGTTGGAACTGCATTTACCTGTGGTTATCCTGAATTAAGGCTTTCTTCCTCACTGGCAAACCTACATAGGCTTTTCTGGTTGCGTTTCAGTTGATTTTAGATAAATATCCATTTCATCCAGTGCTCTTTTCCGCTATCTGACTGTATCCTGTACTTTTTAGAGCGAAAAAACTCACCACACGATTCAGTGTGAGTAAGCTGTTCGAATCGCGAACCGATTCAGACCGACTTACTGACGACTCATTACGCACAACCGAACCAAAACAGTGACAACCGTGGTTTTGATATAAACAGCAGACAGAAAATATAAGACATCACGTAAAAAAAAAAACGCGTTTTTGTGTCTATCAAAGCTGTTCTGTTTTTATGAAAACATAGAAAAATGCATTTTTTATAGTCTAGGGTCATGACCGCCACATTTAAGACACCATACGGCAAAGTAAAAGTACTTAAGCTTTTAAATTAAGTCTCAAAATAACATTACTCTGGTTGTTTTGAACGCAAGAAGGTTGATATGGACTCACGAACTGCCTTTCAGCCAATCACTTACCCGAAAGTTACGTCACTTCATTAATATTCATAAGCCAGGCTAAGAAGGTTTGAAACGTGTACCCTCACTTTCCAGATCGTTCCTACACCCCTGTGCCACAGCAAAGAAGCCAGCAACGCCACCGTTCGCATGCCACCGGCGTAGCCTTGAACCGCTGGCAGTTTCCCCGCCTTGGCAAGCAAGACGAATTTGTTGCACCGGAGTCTGAAAGCGGTTTAGAGCAAACACGAGCGCACTGACGCGGTACTACAGGAGCTGACCGGTGCTGAAACCGCTGCCTAATGATACCGTGTGCACTGAGTCTACAGTATGCATCATTAATAATCTGTGAACACTTTCCAGCGTCTCAGTTTATGAAATATGCACAGCTGTGAAACGCTTATTTGGCGGTTTGAGTCTGAATAAATCTTCCTACACAGGCAAAACTTTTACATATTTTCCCACTGTTTGACTGACGCTCTGCGACAAAAGCTGCAGGCAGGCAGGCAGGCCGACAACATTTCAAACTTTCAGCATTCTGGGCGGTGCAGCACAGCAGCATCTCTGTCGGTAAAGGTGGGTGATTCCCACGCCACGCAGTAACGCAAATCACGGAGCACATACTCACACATAAGCGTGGTAAATAAACGCCCAGCCGCGGGGTCTTTCCAGCGCATTGTAAAGGAAATTTTGCAGTCTGCGATAACGCGCGTTTCTTTTGTGAGCGATGCTCCCCCTGGAGATGCTGGACCTCGGTCTGCACAGGATGCTGCCCCGTTTTGTGCTCTCCGAACCGGCGATAAGAAGTGCCCCGTCTCGGCTTGTCTCCGCAGCCCCGGGGTCCAGTCCCACAAAGCCGACTTTCAGTTTCTTCTCCCCAGCCGGAGGGTGATAAACTTCACCGTTGGCGGATTTTTTCACCATCCTTACAGTTTGACAGATCCAAACGAGTGTATAAAGTAGTCGTGGGCAGACATTGCCGAACCGGGGTGTGTTCTGTAGTGCGGTGGTCTCGTACTAAAAGCCAATTGAAACGCTAAGGCGAAACTGCAATGGGTAGTCCTTTATCTTTACGCCTTCCGGCTGCTGTACAAGCCTCTTAATGTTTCAGCAGTCGGATTTGGGATGAAGGGGCTGATGTGACAAATTGTTGCAAGTGGTAAATAATTAGAAAGCTAGTTAAATCATTCATAGAAGGAAAGGAAATAGAACTTTGCAATGCTGAAATCTTAATGCAGCCTCACGACGGAGACAAGGTTGTTGTCACGATAGAAAGGGTGATGTTTACCTGAGGTAAAACTGCAAAACGTTATAAAATCTCTTAAAAAGGGTTAATTTATGCACTGTTGTGCAACTAGACAGTCTAAAAGGGAGACCAATCAAAAGCTGTGGTTTAATTGAAAGTGCAATGGGATGTTTCACTGTTCTTAACATCTCTCCATGCCCACATACTATAACCTGTTAATATCTAACAATGACAGGTCAGAAGTAATTTATAAACAGACACTTTTTTATTTCGATATTAGCAATGCATTAAATACAGTATAGAGACAAACCTATGGTTTACTCCTGTCAGACTGAAGGGTGCTTTAAAATCGCCACACTGCATTCGGAAATGAGGGTGACATACTGAGCTTTAGGGTACAAGGCAATTTTACATCTCTAATTAGACAATTCTGAGGCTCCGGGGCCCTGGGTTTACTGCAGGTCTTCAGTTTTACCTGAAGGTGCACTCTTGGAGGATCTAAATTTAGATATAAAATTACATTAGCTCAGAAAGAAGAACTTTATACAATGCTTTTAATTCAACATTGAGTTAAAAACAAGTGGATATATGCTTACATTACCAGCAGGAAAAGTTTAAGAGCCATTTTAATGTATAATTAACAGTTCAGAACAGCATGAAGACAGAGACTTCACAGTCAAACATTAATATAAACTATAAGTTAAATATATTTGCAGATTAAAATTAGATCTACTCCTTCACTCCACCAGTGATGTTTTAATTAAACTACTCTCAGTAATAAAACAGAATCTGTAAAATTAAGAAAATAATTTTAAAATGAAAGAAAAAACAAAGACCAAAAAACTATAAGGCCCTCAAAAGAAAGACTTGATTTGTAAGCACCATTGAATTTTTTTTTTGCTCTTTTGAGCTAAGAGTACACTTTGATGCAAGATGTCAAAAATTGGCAATATAAACTTGAAATGATACAGGACAGCAGTTAGAGTTAAAAAAAAAAAAACATTTGAATACATGCATATCATGTTTCAGCTGACTGATTAGTGATGTTAAATTATGCAGTCATAACTTTTGAAAGGGGACTCGCACAATAATGGACCGAGATGGTGCAGAAACCTGAGATTTTAATATACAGTGATAGGAACATGCTAATGCTAATGCTAAGTCTTTGGGTTTTACTAGATTTAGGTCTATCATACAGAAATGATAGGACGTGAACATTATAAAGCATAGTAACAAGCAACATACAATCACACTGCTCAGATTCTGTGGATTAAAACACTTGTTTCCAGTTTAAAAACCATTTGATTTGAGGACCAAAGAAAATGTTAAAATCCAATTAAAATAAATCAACATTTTACCAGCACTAGGCTTCAATTTGGATAGATATGAAGAGAAAAACAACACTATTTATTAGCATAAATTCAAGTATTATTTAAAATGTTTTATCATGGTTTTAAATTGCAGCGTCTAACTTCCGTGCTGAAACGTAACAGACAACGACGTGTTATGAGCTACAATACAAACACGATGAACGCCTCATTAAGGTTTCATTAAGACATTATGCTTTGTTGCGACCTTAGTGACCTTATATACTCAAATCTATTAATTTGAGCAAATACTGTCAGGACTACTGAAGGTAAGATATATATATATATATATATATATATATATATATATATATATATATATATATATTAAAGAAAATGAAATGCAGACTTCGCATGTTACAAAAGCCCTCGCAAACTGTACATACTAGATTAACTAGTCCAAACTACTCCGAGAACACTGTTAAAATTTCCAGGCCTTCTTGGTTACTGACCACAAAACTGAAGTTAGAATTTTAAATATTGATCGTGTAAAAGCACAATAAAGATTCCTATCCAAATATACACTAAGTATACAAAATGAAAGATGTACAATATTATGTTTTAACATTATTAATACTCTTTAAATTATAGCACTGCTGTTCCCAAAGAGTACATCCCTCTGAAACATACATATATATTTACCTAAATACAAAACTTCAATAAAATCCTACTATATCTATTAATTCTTCACATGATCCCTTTGCACTTCTCTGTTTTCTAATGTACAGTACATTTAATAAACACTGAAGAACACAAGCATTTTTTATTGTGCTTTTCCAAACAGCTGCACAAAGCAGCTCTGTAGAACTGTCACGCACTGTAACAGCATTGATTCATGCTTAAAAAGTGCTATACACCAGGGACGGGCAGACATTATGATATTTTTTTTTTCTCTCAGTTGATCAATAACAGTTTCAATCTTCAATATCACTAGTGAAATCTTGTATTTTGTATGCAGGCCTATGTTTTTATAAGCTGATAGCCTCCATCTGTTTCTGTTATCTTTCAAATGCACCGCTGATGGAACTTCACAATAAAATTGTGTTGTTAAACAGACTCAAACTTATTTTAAACACAGTGACGGATATGAATTAAGATTTTGAAACTGGTCCATGTAGGCTGGAATGATTTCAGTACTTTTGTAATACCTGATACGAGTGAGAGAATCGCAACAGCTCTCCGAGGGCACCACCTCCCATGACACAGTGCAGACACACTCATGCTAAGCTACAGTAATTGCACATAATCACCACGTATCTGAACTTAACGACTTAACGTCACCATCCAGACCGAACCACCCTACTTGCTGACGCAAGACTGCAGTCAAGAGGCGAAAGGAAGAGATAATACAGCCTTTTACAGTTAGATTTAGCCGTTCACATGCCAGTCCAGATCCATTAGAAGACCAAACAATGTAGCAATGTGGGCAGACACTGCTAGCCAAGATTAGCATCGTTAGCATTAGCGATTTTCTCAGCTGCCGGAGCAGGAGATAAAGGTAGCCGGACGGTTCTCATTCCTTGTCGTGTTGACCTCAGCCGGACCTCTCTCGATGAGGCTGGCCGGCAGTTGAGATGTGCTGAGGCATGGTCTCAAAATGATAAGCCAGTCTTGATATCTCCCAGCAGCTAGAAGGTCTGAGAGACTGACATCACCTTTTTCAAAGATCTCCATCAGAGGGGGGTAAACACAACCTGAAGAGCCTGCGATGAAGATTTAAAAGGATTTGGTTACTGTAGAAGATTCATTCAACTCCAAGGCCAAACCAGGAATAATAACTTTCAATTTTTAATGCCAGAGAGGTCTTTAAATAGCAAGAATCAGTGATACCTGGGAGCACAAGGTGGCATCTGGTGCATTACTCTGAGATTTTTGGCAGAAATCTCCACTCTGGTGCCCTGTGAATGACGACAGTTATTAGTGCCTGTTGGAATACTGTTATAATAGCTAAAACATCAGAATATTTAGTTTTGACTTCGCCTGTTCCTGAGTATTACTAGTTCAGTGTTTCCCCTACCGTTATATTAGAGGGGCAGCCCAGCCCATTGAAGGTCAAGCAAAGTTTATTTTCTATATAGCGCCAAAACACAACAGACGTCATTTAAGTTTACCTTTCCTAGAACAGGTCTATACCTTGTTCTTTTATTAAACAAACGAAGTAGCCTTATGTTATTTATCTTATTTACACAACGGCATGTCATTTCTGTCTCAAACGTTACGTTGTCACGCGTCTACAATTTCTCCTCCGCTAAAACGCGGACGTGATCGCGGAGTCCATTCATAAAAACGGATTTACTCTATAGCACGGGATGCCACAGAATTCGTCAATTTTTGGATTAATAAATCAAAAGTAGGTCTCTCACGTTAATTCAAATCGCGATATGGACTAGTGTCTGTGAATATTAAAACGCAAAAAGACGGTTTAAATATGAATCCTCCATGTTCCGCTTGGCTATGTATGAATAAATGGCGGAGACGCGGCTTTGTTTACTACACAAATACTGAAGCACACGTGACGCTCGCGGTTATTTTCGGCCTCCGCGTCTCATTATATGACGACATAAACGCATAAACTTAATGTCCAGAGCTGCTGTGAGAGTCACTTCATGTAAATGTTACCGTTTCATTTGAGAAAATTAGCATCATATCATAGTGTGTAACACACAAAAACTAACCGGCAACCTGTCAAAATAAAAGTAATGTTTAACATGTAACAGAAATGTATTAGTCTTGTATTACTTTTGTACAGTATAATGTAGGTGTTTAAATATTCCTATTTCTGGTGAACTTAAAACAATTAAATGCAGAAATTATAATAATAACAGAAATAACAACAACAACAACAACAAAACAGTTTGGCAGCAAATAAAGGGGTTTAATTTCAATTCATTAAATATAAATAAATGTTTAATGTCTGTATTTGATTATCAGAAAAATTAAAACAAGAACTTCTGGGGAAAAAAAAAAAAAAAGACTGTAGGGCTTTATTGTTCAAAATGTTGAAATTTAGATTTTGAGACTTATTTTTTCACTGAAATAATTGTTTGAAATATAGTACCGTACCGTTACCTCAAATACCCAATATGATGCTCTTATTTAACAACTTGTGCTGTACTGTATGTGTCATTGCCATAATGCCTTAAGGATGCCACAGTACCACCTACTGGCTAAATCAAAAGTTTATGGCCAAACAAATCTATTCAGCCATAAAACATGCATGTGATTGGCCCCGAAGTTGCTACTTGCAGCTATAAAATGTTTCAGTGTTTAATAATTTGTAATGTCTTGTGTATATACATTCTTTTCTATTTAAACTGTATTTCTCTTGTCATTAGACATCAATATATTTTAAGTGAAATAGAATTTAAATAGAAAAGAAAAAGTAAATAAAACAAATATATACAATAATCCTTGACGGAAAATCTAAAACTAAATCTGGTGTTACTACAGTACCAGCCAAAAGTTTTTGAACAGTAAGATTTTTAAAGTATTCTCTTCTGCTCACCAAGCCTGTATTTATTTGATCCAAAATACAGTAAGTAATATTGTGAAATATTTTTACTATTTAAAATAACTGCTTTCTATTTGAATAATTAAAAAAAAAAAAAAAAGCTAAATTTTCAGCATCAATACTCCAGTCTTCAGTGTCACATGATCCTTCAGAAATCATTCTAATATGCTGATTTGCTGTTAAAGAAAACCTTTTATTATTCTTATTAATATTTAAAACAGTTGAGTACATTTTTCAGGATTCTTGATGAATAGAAAGATCCAAAGATCAGCATTTATCTGAAATAAAAAGCTTTTGTAACATTATACACTATACCATTCAAAAAATTAGAGTCAGTATATAGTTTTTTAAATTACTGAAATTAATACTTTTATTTAGCAAGGATGCTTTAAATTGATCAAAAGTGATGATAAAGACATTTATAATGTAACAAAAGATTTCTATCTCAGATAAATGCTGTTCTACTGAACTCTATTCATCAAAGAAATCTGAAAACGTTCTACTCATAAATAATAATAATGTTTTTTAAGCAGCAAATCAGAATATTAGAATGATTTCTGAAGGATCATGTGACTGGAGTAATGATACTAAAAATTCATATTTGAAATCACATGAATAAATTATAATTTAAAATATATTCAAATAGAAACAGTTATTTAAAGTAGTAAAAATATTTCAAAATGTTACTGTTTTTGCTGTACTTTGGTCAAATAAATGTAGGCTTGGTGAGCAGAAGAGACTTCTTTAAGAAGATTTAAAATCTTACCGTTCAAAAATGTTCGACTGGTAATGTACATGAAAAACCGTTTTATAAGAATTAAGTGAAAATTAAAGAGACAGAGAGTAGTTAAATCCATTACCGTCCATTAAAATATACTTTAGAGATACTGAACTCTGACATAAGGGGCATAGACGAGGATCTTTACCAGTTAACAAAAACTTGTGAGTAAGCTGTACCTGTTTACGCATGATGTCCATGGTCTGCATTAGGCAGCGGGGCATGAGGCCGTGGTTTCTAGTTAAAGTAACAGCCTGCTCCAACGACACAGTCAGAGTACACCTACACAGAACAAAAACATTAGTCAACAGGCAGTTTAGACAATCTGTTATATCTGATTTACCACAGTGTAGCGGTAACCTAGGACACAAATTACCTGGATTAGATGCTCATTTGAGCAAGAAATAAATGAAAGTCAAAATAAAACTAAGTTTACAGTAGAAACTTGACTGTGGCTCCACTTTAGTAGTAAGAGGCTTAAAGATGCGAAGCATGATTTTTTTTTTTTTTTTAGCAGTCACTCAATAAAACCTTACTCCCATCTGTGGATTCACGATTGACTATTGGATCTAGAGCAACATGAAAACAACATTTCACTGCAGGTACCTCTGCATCCCAGTGGCACACATGGTAATGTGACAGGCTCCCAGCCGGTTGCAGAGTTCGGAGGACACCACAAGAACACTGACTCCAGAGGGCTGACCCCCACAGCCGGGTTTTACATTCATATACATCTGCATGAGCCGACAGAGGTCGTCCAAGGTGTTAAGCGGCCGGAGAAGCTGGAAATTAAAATAATTAAATGAAACTTTCTCGTTGTAACTTTAATAAGAACAGTTCTATGTATTGATTTCTTAGCATTTTGATTGTGGCCTGTTTGTTAGAGTTAATTAAGAGAAGTCTTAATAAAAGAAGTCTCTTATGATCATAAATGATACATTTGTTTGTTTTACAATATATTTAATGCCGTAATACTGTGGAATATTATTACAATTTAAAAATAATTATTTTCTGTTTTAATATATTTAAAAATTAAGTTCGTCCCTCTGATGGCAAAGCTGAATTTTCAGCAGCCATTACTCTTCAGTGTCACGGGATCCTTCAGAAATCATTCTAATATGCTGATTCAGTGCTCAAGTAACATTTATTTTAATTATTTTTGGAATTGGTTGTGGAAACTGTTTTTTTCAGGATTCTTTAATGAACAGAAAGTTCAAAAGAACATAATTTATTTCTGTAACATTGTAAATGTCTTTACTTTCACTATTGATCAATTTAATGCATCCTTGCTGTATATATACAGTATATACACACTAATAATCAAATGAACAGTAAGATTTTTTTTTATGTTTTTTTTAATAGAATAGAAAGATCCAAAGATCAGCATTTATCTGAAATAAAAAAAGCTTGTGTAACATTATACACTATACCATTCAAAAGCCTGGAGTCAGTATAATTAATTAATTAATTAATTAATTTATTTATTTTGGAGAAGAAATTAATACTTTTATTTAGCAAGGATGCTTTAAATTGATCAAAAGTGATGATAAAAACATTAAATGTAATGATAAATGCTGTTCGTCTGACCTTCTATTCATCTAAAAAACCTGAAAAAAATCTACTGTTTTCAGTATAATAATAATAATAATAATAATAAATGTGTTTGAGCAGCAAATCAGAATATTAGAATGATTTCTGAAGGATCATGTGACTGGAGTAATGATGCTAAAAATTCAGATTTGAAATGCAGGAATAAATTACATTTTAAAATATATTCAAATTGAGAACAGTTATGTTAAATCTTACTGTTAAATTTGACTGTCCTTGCTGTACAAATAAATGCAGGCTTGGTGACCAAAAGAGACTTTTTTTAAAAAGACATTAAAAATATTACTGTTCAAAAACTTTTGACTGATAGTATATAGTATTTGACTGATATATATATATGTATATATATATATATATATATATATATATATATATATATATATATATATATATATATATATATATATATATATATATATAAATCTTATTGACCAAACAGTTGAACGGTAGTGTATCAGGATATTACCTGGTCTATTTTCATTGCAGTGGAATTTGAGTCTGAATTTGATTTCTCCAGATAAAAAGCCCTGAAAAATAAAACACATTATATAAACAATGCTTAATGAGGTGTTTAACCTATACTTTTAAAGTTTTCTTTTTAAACTATGTTATTCATTTTAAAAAAATAGTTTGCAGCAAAAAAAAAAAAAAAAAAAAAAACTACTTTCAGCAAAGGTTACTGTACCTGAGTTTGCGGTAATAACCTTTGACCTTTTCCAGTGACAGAGCATTTGTGCGCTGCTGAAACTCTTCCATGGCAACAAAATCCTGAGACAACACACCCTCTGGCTTCTCCAGCCCTGATAAAAAAACGAAGAAAATGCAGATAAAGGTCATGTTTTGCCCACTGCTGTAGCGCTCTCCACACACCACTAGATGGAGACCAAAACTCATCAAGAAAACAGAGTGGCTTTAATTAGCTCTAAATGAACACATGTCTAACTCTGGGCTGATACACACAAAACACTCTCTCACACTGAGTAAGCATTGCCTTTAAAAGTCTAGAATTTAAAAGTTTTAAAGGGAACCCTGGGTTTCAAGACTTGTATGGCTTAACATAATGTAACTGATGTCTCATACTGAAATATTCAGTTGAAAACACATCAAAGATTTACGTTATATAAAAAATCCACATTGTTTTATACGTATTTTGGACTATGGGGGGTGCCATTATTTCAATGTCATGAAATGACTGCACTCTGTGAATTACTGGCGCTACTTTTTAAATCACAACGCAACTCTGAATACACAACTTGGAAAATAAAGTACTGATACGATGACCACAGCCACTGAAAGAGCCAAATGCTGACACAAATAAATAAAGGACACTTCTCTTGCCTTGATTTATTCTCATCACATTATATTATGGGATAGGCGTTTCCTCAAAGGAAGCATGCCTGGCATCTTAAGAGCCTGCATAATTAAAATGGCAACCTTTTTGAACAGCCTATAGTGCCTTAAAATATAACCTCAGTAGGTAGCTCTTAAAGTTTAAATACTGTAAATTACAAATGAAAAACACTTTTAGAATGAAAATAGTCATGTTCCTTTTGTCTGTTCCCACCTCTAGTGAAGAGGACTGATTGAAGCTTCAAAGAGCCTCCGTTCTGCAGTCTTGTTGGCAGCTCGCTGAAATGACAGCTGTCCAAGAACATTGTCACCCTGATGGCCTGCCGACTGCCTTCCACCTGGTAATGCACAGATGTATCTGGGAAAAAAAGTGCATTAAAGCAGACATGAGTCACAGTGATAAGAGCATTTAAAATTCTATTCAATTTCAACCCTTTTCTTTCAAACTATTGCATTTAAGTCTGTCCTGTACATATTCAGTACCTTTGATGTTTGAGGTCACACTAGGAAACTTGTGAGGTTAATTAGGTTGCAGTTAGACTCATAAGATGAGTAAAGGCAGAAACCTCACAGAAGTGTGAAACGGAAAAAAGCCAAGCTGTTCAGCATTTGTACAACACGGAGATGACCTTGTAAATAAAACACCTTTGTGGCAGGAACAAACCACAGAGCAGAACATCCTCCCTCAGATTCACTCAAACCAAAGCAGACGAAGACGGCAGATAAAGCTGTTCTCGTATCACAACTAACTGCGCTGACATTCCTGAAGAGGACATCTGGAGGGTGTGTGTATGTTTGTGAGGAGGGGGAAGGGGTGCTGCTATATAAGGATGAGAGTTTTGGCTTTCACTTTTTAGTGGAATCACACACAGCTTTTATCAGAGAAAGGGAGGGACCCGGGATGTAACTATTTATAAAAGGAATTTGTGGTCATTGTAGCTGGCGCTTAGAGAATGTATTTTAAACCATTCATGTACTCATAATTTAATATATATATATATATTTTTTTTTTTTCTGTTGGCACTGTGATTGACAAGCTATTACTTGATGTGCTAATATATGTGGTGTGATGTCATACTTGGGACGAGGCACTCGTTCTCCAGTGGGCGGAACAGTATGGTGACTTTCTCCAGATCCTGCAGTGCTGCTTTTGTATCTTCCAGCATGATTCGCTCTTCTTTCTGTTAAAGAAAACAGAAAGATAATCAGGATTTTCTTGCTGAAGCAGGAGAGTATATGACTGAAATGATTCTGCACACATATCCTGGAAAATCCAGGATATGATGGCCTTGGTTCTGTATTTAGTCTTGAAATTCAATTCTGAAACACTATTATCATGCTTGTGTACATTAGTAGAAAACACTGAGACATTGTGGGATGACTGTCATTGAATCAGCTATGAGAAGAGGTAACTTCTGGTAATGTCTTACCACATGTGGAGAGAGTGTTGACTGGAAGTTAAAAAGCACTCCGATGGTGGCGATCTGCTCCAGCCATTTCCGACTGACCTCTTTACTGTCCTCCTCATACTCTCCGTTGTTGTTGAAACGCAGGTTTAGCGCATTCACAAGCTGCTCCGCCAATGCACACAGCGCCCCCACTAGAGACTGGCAGAATATGACATCCCGCCGCAATTGGAGTTCTGTGTCTGTGACAAAAGAGAGGAAAAGAATTCATCATGTATGTATAAATATATGTATATATGTTTGTGTACACTCACATTTATTCACTATGCATGGAAAATATTTAAGTATTTTTTACTTTTTGTTTGTTTCACAGTCAATAAATTATACAGACAAATAAAAGTATGTCTTTGGCCCAATCATTTATTTAAATTATAATATAAAATATAATATATTATATTATTGTATATACATAGGTCCCGATCAGACAGAATGCATTTTTGCAATGAGAGGCACCTTTTTTTAATTGTTTTCTATGGGCAGTGAGTGTTATTCGTGCTGTTTATGCGCCCCGGGCCCCTCATGTTTTAACTGCTCGCTGTGTGTTTTAGCCGGAGTGCTCTGAGCGCCTGAAGTTGAAAAAAAAAAAGCAACTCTGAGCAGCCCAACGTCGGCGTGTTTTTTTCCATTGTCCAATCGAATGAATGGAGAGGCGGGCCTTCCGTAGTGGTGAAGAAAGTTTACCGTTGCTTAGAAAGTCCAGAGACTGCAGTGATGGAGGAGAAAATTTTGGTGTCTATCGCGAGTTACCTGGAGCTGTATTTTTTTTTTTTTTTTTTTGCTAATATGACAGTTTACTTAACAGCAAAAACCAAAGATTTTAGAGCGCTCGCACTATAATCCTTTGATTAGACTGACAGGACTGCTGATTTGATGGTTGCCTAGCAACATAAAAAACCGCAACGCATTGCTCTTTTTTAAAAGTCACTCAAAAAAGGCACCTAAAAAAACGCGTTCAGTGTGATTGGGGCCATATTCAGTACTCTGATGAAGAGATAGACTACTTTTCGAAGCTGAAGTTACTTGATCAGTAAAAATGGCAATATTGAGAAATATTATTACAATTATTAATATATTTTAAAAATGTAATTTTTTTTTCCTGTGAAGACAACTGAACTTTCAACATGCATTTCTCCAGTCTTAGTGTAACATTTTGTTTTATTATTAATGTTGAAAACAACTGTTATTAATATTTTTGTGAAAACCATAATACATTTATTTCAGGATTCTTTGATAATTGGAAAGATTATACAGCATTTACACTACCAGTCAAAAGTTTTGAACAGTATGATTTTTAATGTTTTTTTTTAAAGAAGTCCCTTCTGTGCACCAAGCCTTCATTTATTTGATCCAAAGTTCAGTAAAAACAGTAAAATTTTGAATATTTTCACTTCGTAAAATAGCTGTTTTCTATTTGAATATATTTTAAAATGTAATTTATTCCTGTGATTTTAAAGCTGTTTTTTTTAGCATCATTACTCTAGTTACATGATCCTTCAGAAATCATTCTAAAATTTTGATTTGCTGCTCAAAAAACATTTATTAATATGATATTGAAAACAGATGAGTAGAATTTTTTCCGGTTTCTTTGATGAATAGAAAGATCTGAAATAAAAACCTTTTGTAACGTAATAAATGTCTTTATCATCACATTTGATCAATTTAAAGCATCCTTGCTAAAGAAAAGTATTAATTTCTATAATTTCTTTCACGAAGAAAAAAAAAAGAATTATACTTAATGCAAGCTTTTGAATGGCATAGTGTATAATGTTACAAAAGCTTTTTATTTCAGATAAATACTGATCTGATGAATTTCTATTCATCAAAGAATCCTGAAAAAAATGTACTCAACTGTTTTAAATATTGATAATGTACTGAAAATGTTTCTTGAACAGCAAATCAGCATATTAGAATGATTATTGAAGGATCATGTGACACAAAGACTGGAGTAATGATGCTGAAAAATTAGCTTTGATTACAGGAATAAATTACATTTTAAAATATATTCAAATAGAAAGAAGTTCTTTTAAATAGTAAAAATATTTCAAAATATTACTGCTTTTGCTGTACTTTGGATCAAATAAATACAGGCTTGGTGAGCAGAAGAGACTTCTTTAAAAAAACATTAAAAATCTTACTGTTCAAAAACTTTTGACTGGTAGTGTATTTAAAATAGAAATCTTTCTGAATGTCTTTACTGTCACTTTTGGTCACCTTTAATCAATTTCATAGTTACAATAAATGTATTAATTGCTTTAAAAAAATCTTATTGGCCCCAAACTTTTGAACAGCAGTATATACTCTACAGGTTTTCAATCTGATTACATCTAATTAATGATAATAAGTCATAATTAATTGCATATAACAATATTTGTTGAAAAAACACTCCAAGTGGTGATGATAATTCAAAGAGCTTTGAAATTTATGAATGTGTCAGAAGCCATTACTCACTGTGCTATTTTTTACTGTTTTAACTACCGTTTTATAGCTTTTAATTGCTCTAATTTCAAGTTTTATTGGCAGATGTCACTAATGCTGATTAATCTACTGTTAACAGATCAGCATATATCCCATACAGTGGTCTGAGGGGAATCCTGAATGTCCTAAAACAGTTGTAAGCTGTGCTCAGAGTGTGTAATACTTTAAGCAGATGGTGGGTTTCACAGCAGCGCTGGGTGGGAACAGGGATTGGAGCTGCTGTCTGCGTGAAGCAGTAGGGATAAGGGCTCTAGATCAGGTTCCAAAGCAAACGCTCAACAGCTTCCATATGTCCCTTACCACAGACCCCACGGGACAAACCCACTCTCTCCATTCTCTGGTTTTATCTGTGTCTACTGCTCGCTCAGAAGCTCACAAACAGACACACCCCACTGCAACTTGACTGCACGCACACAAACACAAGTACACACTCCCTGCTAGAGAATTCCAATAAAACACTCCCTTATCACAGCACATAGAGGTGTCTGTAAATACAGCACAATCCAGAACAGTAGTAGGGATGATAAATCACACTCACTGCAGTTGCTTTTCTGAAATCTCACACAGATGATGACGCAAGTGCATGACCATGTAAACATTCAGGGTTGACTTTCAATAGCTATTTGAAATGATCCACAATGGTCAAGTTCGACAAGGGGAAGGTTCAAATCTAGAGCAACTTACCAGTGCATTTAAGCAACGCCAACAAGAGTTGACTCCTTCCATCTGCAACACAGTTACAAACAGACATGAATACATGAATACAGGATATAATAGCTGTATTGCTAGTCTTGGGAAACCTCAATATGAAACGGTTTTGTACAGGGGCGTCGTAGTTGGGTGAAAAGTGGGACTAAATTACCAGGGCCCCAAGTGGGGGGAGGGCCCCTGAGGAGTGAAATTTTATTTTCTTGCAGGCCTATAATGTTAGGCTACCTTTGGTGGCATCTACTGTTAGCTTTTAAGCATTCTGCAAATAAAACAGAAATTCAGAGAAGTTGTGTAATTAAGTTTTTTTTCTTATACATATAAGAGTTCTTAGATTAGTAGTAAGGTTAGTTGTAGGTAGTTGTGAACCTCGAGCTTACGGGGGCCCATGGCCACTGCTTGTGCATAGGGCCCAGAATTTGGTGCTACGCCCCTGGTTTTGTAATCCAAGTGTTTTTGCATATCCGCTGCACTGCTTTTCCATAGTTTTTTTCATGGCAGACACGTTATGGCAGACTTTTGCAGCGTGTCGCACAATACCGCAGTTTTTATTGCATGAATCATTATTAAAATTATGTACGCAGACAATTTGTGTACTATAAAACCAGTAGTTATACTGACTTTAAGGAACATTCAGGCTTGAACCTACCCTCTACGAAGCGATGAAGGCTGTTAACTAAAGATTTGATTGAACTAGGCAGGTTCCATGGGTCCTCCTGGATGTTCTTGTGCAAGACATACCGCCAACGTGCAGTCCAGTCATCTGTATGCCGAAACTCTGTTAATGAATAAAAGTGAGTTAATGAATATTTATATTTATATAGGACTATATACAAAAAAACGGGCAAAAAGTTTCAAGAATGTGCTTTGTAATATCTTGCAAATGTCTGACTAGGTTTTTTCTAGATTTTTATGGAAGCCCGTTTCCGCCACTGAATAAAAAATAAAAAAAGGTAAATGCAGCTTTTTATCTCGCAATTCAGATTTTTTTTTCTTGCAACTGCAAATTTACGTGTCGCAATTCTGACTTTTTTCTCAGAATTCTGAGATATAAACTCGCAATTCTGAGAAATAAACTCCCAAATCTGAGAAATAAAATCAGAATTCCGAAATAAAAACTCACAATTGTGACAGAATTGCAATGTCTTGTAAATCTAACTTTATAACATACAATATAAAGTTATTGTCAGAATTGTGATATACAGTAAACTCGCAATTCTGAAAACATATCAGCCTTTTTCCCCTCAAAATCTAAATATATATCTCACAATTCAGCGAACATCAGAATTGCAAGAAAAAGTCAGAATTGCGAGGTACAAACTAGTTTTTATCTCACAATTCTGACTTTATTTCTCGCAATTGTGGGTTTACATCACGCAATTTGAGAAAATTCAGAATTGCGACTTTATCTCACAATTCTGACTTAACTCACAATTGCAGAATTGTTTATCACAATTCTGAGAAAAAAGTCAGAACTGCAAGGAAAAAAGTAAGAATTACGAGATACAAACTTATTTTTATCTCGCAATTCTGACTTTGAAACTCGCAATTGCGAGTTTATATCAAACAATTCAGAGAAAAAAGTAAAAATTGTGAGTTTATATCTTGCAGTTCTGAGAAGTCAGAATTGTGACTATATCTCGCAATTCTGACTTTATAACTCGCAATTGTGAGTTTATATCACACAATTCTGAGAAAAAAGTCAGAATTGCAAGGAAAAGTGTCAGAATTGTGAGATACAAACTTTTTTTTATCTCGCAATTCTGAGTTTAGAACTTGCAACTGAGTTTATATCATACAATTCTGAGAAAAAAATTCTGAATTGTGACTTTATATCTCAAAATTCTGACTTTATAACTCGCAATTGTGAGTTTATTTCGCGCAATTCTGAGAAAAAAGTCAGAATTCTAGCAATTCTGTCTTTATTACTCAATTGCCAGTTTATCACAATTCTGAGAAAAAAAGAAACTTGTTTTTATCTCGCAATTCTGACTTTATGACTCACAATTGCAAGTTTATATAAAAAAAGTAAAAATGGTGAGTTTATATTTCGCAGTTCTGAGAAAAAAAGTCAGAATTGTCAGACAAAAAGTAGCAATAACCTTTTCTATTTTTTATTCAATGGCTAAATGGGCTTCCCTAGTAATTGGCAGGGTGAACTCACAAAAATTCACAAAATACGTAACTGCTGTCAGACCCCTATATTTAACATAGAGGCTAATTATAAACACTCCCCTAAAATACATAAAACACATAGGAGAAACTACTGTGGTATCCTCGCATGCAGAGGTAATAACGTACAGATGCAAACAGAAACATTCACACACCCCTACCCACCTATAAAGCCCCCCCCACACACACATCCCTCAAATGAGTTTCCAAACATAGCTTTCAAATATAGCGCACACGCACACCCGACCGGGCGTTACCTGGCTGACTGTGGTCGGTGTGAAAATGCTTGGTTTCCTCGCAAGCTTTGCTCATGATAGAGCCCTTTAGGAGACTGTTGATAGAGTCAACCTGAGAATGAAAAAGACACAGTTAAACCTGTCACCACACACGCATCCTGCGCTAACTGAAGAGTGGCAACACGCCCTTCCTAACGGCATGCCTGCTGCTTTCAGTCTGTCCATATGTAACCTGTCTGCACTGGATGAAAGAGCTCATTATTGATATCTAGAAAACTGGGGGGGGGGTCAAAGTCTGGTGACCTCCAGAAGACGATAGATTTTGAGGTCAAAGAGCAGGGGTGCAGAGGTCAAAGAGTGCTCACTAGAGATGATGGTAATGTGATAAATGATACTGTGGGAGTTAGAGAGGAAGAAGACAGGGACACTCAAGAATGGAAGTATTGATGAAGAGCAAAAATAGAAGACAAAATAAGGAAGTGAGTAGTGTCAGACAAAGGGCAACAGTTACAAAGGGAATATCAAGTTTAAATTGGCGAAAGAGGCTAGAAGTTTGATTTATGAGAAAGGGAAATCAATATACCTGATTGAAAAGGTGTTCCAGACATCCGTGAAGTTTATCCTGCTTGTCTAAAGGGATCTGCATATCACATGGCAACTCATCTCCTGAAAAGCAAAATAAAAGTAACATGTCCTTTCAGTTATTGTCCTTAATTTCAACATTGTAACCGCATCTGACAGACGACAGTTACCTGAGCCCATCTCATCACTGCCCAAGTAAGAACTGTTGCTCCGGACGCTGGTGTATGACAACACTGAGTCCCGGTTACTGTTACATTCACTGTGAACACACACAAACACAAATGTTTTTATGTGATGAAAAGGACGCCTGTAGAAACAAGTCCCAATTTTAACAACATTTAATCATGTACAAAAAATGTGACCCTGGACCACAAAACCAGTCTTTAAGGAGTACACTTCCAGAACAAAAATGTACAGATAATGTACTCACCCCCTTTTCATCCGAGAGGTTCATGTCTTTCTTTCTTCAGTTGTAAAGAAACTGTTTCTTGGGGAAAACATTTCAGGATTTCTCTCCATTTAATGGACTTCTATGGTGCCCGTGAGTTCCAACTTCCAAAATACAGCTTCAAAGGGCTTTAAACGATCCCAGCCGAGGAAGAAGGGTCTTATTTAACAATCTAGCAACTGTGTAATCCGGGTCAATACAGTTCGCATGTTGAAAAACTCCCATCTAATTTTCTCCTCCAACTTCAAAATCGTCCTACATTGCTGTACCTTTTTTTTTTTTTTTTGTAAAAGGGCATTTGATCTTCTTTGCACGTTCACTTTGTACTCACTGGGTCGGTACTTCTGCAGCAATGTAGAATGATTTTGAAGGAGAAATTGAGAATTTTTTGACATGCCCTAACTGTATTGACCCAGATTACACAGACTACACACACGCACATCGCAGAGCTAGACAAGACAAGCATTTGAGGTTAAAAAGCAAATAGATCGTAATTTTATTTTTAAAAAAAAATGATCGTTCGCTAGATAAGGCTCTTATTCCTCGGCTGGGATCATTTAGAGCCCTTTGAAGCTGCATTTAAACTGCATTTTAGAAGTTCAAACTCAGGGGCACCATAGAAGTCCACTATATGGAGAACATTACTGAAATGTTTTCCTCAAGAAACGTAATTTCTTTACGACTGAAGAAAGAAAGACATGAACATCTTGGATGACAAGGGGGTGAGTAAATTATGTGTCATTTTTTGTTTTGGAAGTGAACTTCTCCTTTAAGCAGCACGGGTATATTTGTAGCAATAGCCAAAAATACACTGTATGGATCACAATTTTTTCTTTTATGCCAAAAATCATTAGGATATTAAGTAAAGATCATGCTCCATGAAGATATTTTGTAAATTTCAAAATTATCAAAAGTTAATTTCTGATTAGTAATAAGCATTGCTAAGAACTTCATTTGGACAACTTTAAAGGTGATTTTCTCAGTATTTAAATTTTTTTTCACAACAGATTTTCAAATAGTCATATCTTGACCAAATATTGTCCTATCCCAACGAATCATATATCAATGGAAAGCTTATTTATTAATTTCAAATCAATTTCAAAAATGTAAACTGTTCTCAAGGCATTATAGTTCGTCAAACAGATGTGAATTTCAGTAATTATACAGTAAGCTGAAGAAAAATGACAAATATAAGGGAAAACTTCATTGAAACAAACAACTTTCCAATATCTTAGTATGGCCGTTTCATTCCTGTTCATTTCATGATTATATTTACTGCAATACAGTGGCAGGGCAGTGGTTGAACAGATTAATCAATTTGTTTAGGCTCAAAATGATTTTGATTAGCTGATAATGCATAGTTTAGGCTGCACAGGTTAACTTTTTTTTTTTTTTTTTTTTTTTTTTTTAATAAAAGCTTCCACAAATAATGTGGCAACTGGTTAAATTCACATGAATTTCTACGATCACAAAATTGCAAAATAGCAAAGGGTCTGGCCTATGACTTTTTCTTTTGTGGGACAAATGAGATATTTAGAAGACTTTCATTGCATAGACATAAAAATGCTGAGAACTCTTTTTTCTTTCCTACAGAAGAAAGAAAGTCATTAAGGTTTGGAACGACAAAGTTAAGTAAATGATGACAGAAATGTAATTTTGGGGTAAACTATCTCTTTAAAGGATTAGTTCACTCTAGAATTAGTCCATTCCAGACGCGCTCTGCGTGTGGTTGGTTCTTCGCCTGTGTACTTCGGTTAAAAATGGTAGGGTAGGGCGAAAAACTCCATCTCAGTTTTTCCTCCAACTTCGAAATTGTCTGACATCGTTTTACCTTTTTTTTGTACAGGGTGTTTGACTTTCTTTGCACGTTCACTTTGTAAACACTGGGTCGGTACTTCCACCTACATCATGTGTGACATTTCCAACGTGATTACGTGATATTCCTTGGCTGGGATCCAGTAGAGCCCTTTGAAGCTGCCTTGATACTCCAATTTAGACTTTCAACTCATTGATCCCCATTAAAGTCCACTATACAGAGAAAAATCCTGGAATGTTTTCCTCAAAAACCTTAATTATTTTTTAACTGAAGAAAGAAAGACATGAACATATTGAATGACGGGTGAGTGAACTAATCCTTTAAGACAATTTCACACTGATCGTAAAAGCTGGAGTCATTTCACAACAATTTAAACATCAACAAGCTTCATGAACTATTTCAACTTTTATCCACTTAGATCAACAATTTTAGGTGGAAGTTTTCTTGGCAGCCTTGAAATGTTTAATGTGAGACAGAATGAAACTTTCGAAATGTGCTCCAAAAAAGTTTGAGAGGGTAAACAGACTGTACTTCAACCCACTAGTAGTAAAAAAGACTAGAAGTAGTTACCTTTCCCCACCCCTCAATGAGACGCCAAATTTAGTGCTGCCACAAGCCAAGAATGGAAGCAGATCGAGCTCATGACCAGGAGGTTGCAACACTCCCAGAAGTTAAAAGAGAAAAAAGGAGCATTCCCTCGTATTTTACCATTCACCCTCCTGAACTCTTGAAAGTTCACGTTCCCTAACAGCCAGCCCTTTTCTCATGATAACAAGAACAGACGGCCTACCTACATCCCACAGACAAATCCAGTTACTTACTGTAAGAGCCTAAAAAAGGTTTCTATCTATAAAACCTGACGGCTGCAGCTGTTCATGAGCTCACCCTATCACAGAGCAGCGGGATTTTAGAGCGGAACGCCACATAATGATAGAGGGTGCAAAAGCAGGCATCCGTTTATCCCGACAGAAGCATAAAATCCACTCGACTGTGGTCAGCTTCAGTTTTGCCCTGCTCCGTCAGGTCTAGATCACAACCAAACAAACTTTGCTCCATATAATGATGACATAACAACGGTGACTGAATGTATTCTTTAGCGGTTACAGAGGGCGTCTGGGTTGCTGTGGCACAACAGGTTCTTTGTAAGGGATGTTTATCGTCTCCCTACGTGTCTGTTTTAGCAACATCTGTTGGACAGGAGGAGCAGACAGGAGCCCAGAAGCCCCGTCTCGCTCACTCTCTCTGCTTCACGGGTGTTGGAGGAAGACTGGGATTTTAAATCATCTTTTATACATGTCACTTCACAGAAAACAAAATGTTGTAAAGTCACAAAACAGATAAAAATTAGTGAAGAACAGAGAGGTACACTCTTAAAAAAGCTCTAAAGTGGTGTTTTCGCAGAAATGCCATAGAAGAAACATTTTTGGTTCTCCAAAGAACCTTTCAGTGAACAGTTCTTACAAGAACCTTTTTGAATAAAATCTAAAGAACCTTTTTTCACTATAAAGAAGCTTTTCTCCATTTGAAAGGTTCCATGGATGTTCAAGGTTCTTCATGGAAACATTAATGCCAATAAAGAACCTTTATTCTTAAGAGCGTAATGGGATCAGGATATGCTGCAGGTTGGACTCAAACCTTTGTTACTCATTTCATAAACATCATCTCACAATCTTTTCCCAACCTGTAGGAGTCTCTGTAGCTCATGGTGTCGTGTCCAGAGTCCTCCTGGTCATCTTCGTTGACTTTGAAGCACACTCTCTTGTTCCCGCCATGCTCTGTCTTGTCTTGGTCCGTCTCCTCCGGGATGGGAGAGGTTGAGGGGGCGCTCTCAAATGATGGCGGCTCTGAGCCCTGCGGCTGGGTCGGTCCAGTTATCGATGACAGAAGTCTAAGACGAAGCATATTTAGAGAGATTTGGAAACAGACATGAACCGTTCTAATGAATTATGAGAGTGTTTTGACACTAAACATGTGAGTTATGAGTTGATTTGCCCACTTATGTTATTAACATTGGAGCAGATCAACGGCTAAAAATGATGAAAATAAGCGATCATTATCGGATGATTTATTTTTATTGTAATTAAAATTTGGATCATAAATTTGAGCAATATCTCAATTATATTTAATATTATTTACACTACATTTCAAAATTTTGGGATCATTAAGATTTTTTGTAAAGAAATGAATACTTTTAATCAGCAAGGACACATTAAATTGATCAAAAGAAATAGTAAACACCTTTACATTGTTACAAAAGAATTCTACTGAATTTTCTATTTATCAAAGAATTCTGAGAATTCAGCTTTGACATCACAGGAATAAATTATTTATCTACAGTTTTTATATTTATCTATATTATTGTTCTTACTCTATTTTTGGACAAATTAAACCAGTCAGAGTGTGAAACGTGTTTAACAGAAGTAGTTCACTTCCAGAATTTAAGCTTCCTGGTAATTTACTCATCCCCATGTCATCCAAGATGTTCATGTTTTGCTTTCTACAGTTGAAAGGAAATTAATGTTTTTGAGGATTTTCCAGGATTTTTCTACGTATAGTGCATTTCAATGGAAGCTAACACACTGAAGGTCCAAATTGCAGTTTCAATGCAGCTTCAAAGGGCTCTACACGATCCCCGACATCGAAGAAGTGTCTTATCTAGTAAAACGATCTACCATTTTGTAAAAAAGATAAATATTTATATACTTTTTGACCTTTTAACTTTTTAATGCTTATCTTGCACTAGCTCTACAATGCGCGTCAGCGACTTCGCACATTACATAATCATGTTGGAAAGGTCACGGCCAGTCAGTTCTTCGTCTGTGTACTTTATTTTCATCTCCAACTTCAAAATCATCCAACATTGTTGTTTTACCTTTTTTGTAAAGGGAGTTTGACTTTCTTTGCACGTTTGCTTTGTAAACACTGGGTTGGTACTTCTGCCTACGTCACGCATGATAATGTGACTACGCAATGCGTAAAGTCGAGCTAGTCTTTTTTTTTTTTTTTTTTTTTTAGAAAATGGCAGATGATTGTTTTGCTAGGTAAGATCCTTATTCCTCGGCTGGGATTGTGTACAGGCCTTTAAAGCTGCATTGAAACTGCAATTTGGACCTTCAACCAGTCCACTACATGGAGAAAAATCTTAAATCTTAAATTCTTTTTGACTGAAGAAAGACATGAACATCTTGGATGACATGGGATAAGTAAATTATCAGGAAATTTTTATTCTGAAAGTGAACTTTTCCTATAAAAGAGCTTATTTTTTAGCTTATTTTAGGGGTATTTTAAGACAATAAGGACAAAACTGTCTCTATTTGAAGAAACACCCTTTTATTTTACTAATGATCTTTGTTCTTTTATAGGACAGGGAAGGGTAGACTGACAGAAAGGCACTGGGAAAGAGACGGGGGAACGGGATTGGGAAATGACTCCATTTCACTGACAATTAACTTCCACATCAGCACATGCTAGCCACTGAATAACAAACATTCGTTCCTCCTGAGAGGCTGTTGAAATGTCTCCTCTGCAGTCGTCTGTTATGGCTTCACTCTCACATTTTTCTGTCTAAGCCGTAAATATTTTTAGATTGTTATAAAAGAACATCCTGAAGTTTTGAACTATAGGAACTCAAAGAAGAGACTACTAAAACCTATTTTAAGCTTTCAGATGAGAATTTGAGAAAGTTTTTGTAGCTTATTAAATTTTTCAGCTTAACGATTAGATTAGATGTATAACTATAGGAATTTCTTATTTTTATTCATTTTCAACGTTTCAAGGGCTGACTATTTTGAAATGTTTAATGTTAAATCTATTTTAAAATTGCTGTTGTACACAGTTCATCACTCACACATCTATCTGGGCCACGTATTGCTTCATCTCTCGCACTGATATGTCCAGCCGGTTATAAAGGCAGATGTAATTGTCCTGGCTCTCCGTGTCTTCCTGTTTGAGGAGGAAGCTGAGACCTCCCTCTTCATACTTCTTGCCATCCTCTGTGCTCCCTTCACCCTCCTCAGTCTCTTCATCTGAACTCAGGCAACTAAAGGAGGGGGCCGCCATGCTGGTCACACAATGCACGGCGTGGGACATGGGATTCAGATGGGCTGCAGGAAGAAAATAAGTGACATTAACCAAGTGCCAATTTTCTTGATTCATACAGCATCCTGGATATCTTTTGTCATTGAGTTCGCAATCTGATAAGTAATACAATTTGTCCTAAAGAAGGCATCTTAGAAGACATAATTATGGTACTCTGACTTTGCAACAGCCTTCATGCAGGGCGCATGCCTTGAAATGCTGTCTATGGACGCAGTAGAACTAAGTTTGGAGTTTCTGTGGCTCAATAAAACAGGAGAATTGAGTGGCTGAAAAGCAGCAAGGCAAACTTTTGGACCATGAGACTTTAGGCTGCAGAGAAGTGTACTGGAGGAATTTTAAACATCTCTGACCGTGAGACAACTGCAGAGCAGATGTGTAGCAGAGACTGAAAAATAAAAAGCTCTCGTGCTGAGCAGCATAAGAAACAAAGCATTATGTGGTTCTTTTCCCAGCTACACGTGGCGGCTAGACAGAAAGTTGGGCCGCAGCGATCTGGGCAGGTGAAGCCAGAAATGAAAACCAGATGCTTTACCTCTAAGTTTCAGGGATGCCCTGTTGAATTTTAAATTGCAGCTAAATATTACTGGTCTTGAAATTTTTGGACAAGTGCAGGATGTCATAGATTTGAAAGTCAACATGTCCCGAAAATCAACAGAAAATCCAGAATTTTTGGTTTAAAAGGTATATTAATTTATAGATGTAAAGCAGTTTCACTAAAGTTGTATCATCCACAGGTATTGCTGCTAATAACAATTTTTATAAAGAAAACTAAAATTAAAAAATAAAATAAAGCAATATGAAAATTGCTATAAACTGTATAAAAGAAAATCTGGACAAATCTGAACAACTGCACCAACCAGGCCAGCAAAAACAGAAATCATTGTTGCTGAGCTCTGGTGTGCTGAGTTTGCCAGTTGGTTGTATTTGATAATAAATGATAATATGACTTACGGTTTATCTTTTTGAATAAAGCATCAGGCCTCATAAACAAAATAATAAGTGAGAGATGTGGGCGTTGGGCCACAGGGAGTGGAAGACTATATAGACCTATGGGACAGTGAGGATGACATCACTAAAAGCTACTTATAATGGTCTAATGGTGTCTTAATGGAGGTCTGATGGAAGTGCTTTAAAAGGTTCTGGATCACTTTGGGAATAGCAGGCCATGACTTTTACAAGACCTGGGAGGTTTTCACCATAAAGCTTAATTACTATTTTACAACTTCCAATAATTGTAACATGGAGATTTGGTTAACTGAGCCAATGAGCTGAATCCACAATGACTGAGTGATTTTAACACATTAGTATTTAATCAAAGTCATTTCTCTAACATAAACATCTTATAAAACATATTTCATTCAGTTTTGTAGCATAAAAGAATATCTATTATTTCAATATGATATACTATTTAGTAATAAATCCCAGTTATAAACGGTAACATAACTATTTGTACCTTGATCAGGATCAAGACCAAAGAAGGAGTTCTTGCGCCCGAAGCGGATGCTGAAGGCTCGGCTTGATGAGGAGGTGTTCTTCGGGCAGGACACCTGCATCAGGTTCAGATGACAGTTGGTAGGGACGAAGTCCATGCAACCCAGAACATGAGGTTTTGTGCTCGCCTGCTTAAACATGGGCGAGGCTTTTGTCTGCAATTCCTCCACAAACTGATAGGAAAAGAATATTAAAGAACCATGAGGTTTTCAATGCCTTTTATTCCATTTTTATTCATATCTCAGAACACTGTGATATTGTCTACCTGTATCTACCTGATCTCATGATGAAAACGTATCTGTAGGAACTTTTGGAATCCTTGGGTACGCATTCCATGACAAACATGACTCACGATGAAGGAGCCAAAGGATCGAAAAACAATCTAAAATGGCTTGCTTGCGATTGCGTTTTTACGTAACATTCACATGTGTTCATACTATCGGGTAGGTTTAGGTGTAGTGCAAATGATACGTTATTTTAAAACGTCACAGAGCATTGGAGTTGTAGTGCCACTCAACGGACATTTCAAGTCAGAACTGTGGTGTACAAAAACAATGTCACATAAAACGTACCATATGTACATTCATCTGTTCCGGAAAGAAAAAACAAACACTTTTAGTGCCACTTAGTGGACATTTCACATCGAATATGTCATGAAACGTACATCCAATACGTATTTTGCATTTGCGAAAATGTTCCCACAGGTACGCTTTCTTCATGACATCAGGTTGGATATTGTCTAATAAAATCTGAGGTGCACTAGGGAATATGACAAAGTGATAAAGTAGTAACAGAAAGACAGATGTCACACCTGTTTGTAGCTGCAAATGCGTTTTTCTATACTCTCCAGTTTGGTGTCACAGATGTTACGAAACTCAAACTGTGGCATGGTCACCACCTTCTCATTCTGAGACATTAGATGTCGGCAGCTCTTCACAAACAGACTGTCGTCCTTCACAAAGGCTTCCAGTATCTGAAAGCATTCAAAATGCACACAGGTTAGAAAAAACAACTGCTTTCGAATGTCCATCTTGAAATCTAATATATACAGCAAATGGACAAGCACAGTTATGGGTCATCAGAAACAAAATTCTAAAAGGTTTTATTGTTTTACCTTTGCAGCAAGGTTGAAGCAGCCCTTGGGTTCCACCATCTTCTCCAGCACACAGTGTTTGATTCCTGCCGTGCTGACGTACTCGTACACAACCCCATGCTCCACATGAACATTATCCACATTCAGACTGACTGAAGGAACACCATCAGAAATGGACAACTGTTCCAGCCTTCTTACAGAGCCTAGAAAATCCAATGAAGACACAAGTGTAAAGAATCTAACAGGAACACAGAGAAATGTGACCAGGATTTTTCATTGCATTGCATTTCAAAGACCTTCAAAAGGTAAATTACCTTTTGAAAATGTCACCTGTTTTTATTTTTACATCAGTGTTCAGCTATACTTTTAATTTCAGTTTAGTTTTATTTTAAATTATTCATAAATGGTCACATATCAGTGATTCTTTTAGACAGAAAATGCTAATAGTCAAGTCAGGTTAAGCAATTTGTAATTTATTTAAAAAGTCAATGACGTCTACCATTGGTAAAATGTCTTTGCACAAGTTCATCACTCATGAACTTCAGTACAAAGCCAAGGACAAAACTTGTGCATATGAGACTAGATCTACAGGTCCCATGGCTTTTGCATTTACGATAGTTTCAGTTAACGACAATATGTTTTTTGGGTACACCTGCCACACTGGATCATTTGCCAACACACACACACTACCTGTTCCATTAGTGCAGCCGTCCTCTGAATCTGAACCATTCTCACACCCCCTGAAAGACATCTGCTCTTCCACATCCTCATACACACGGTACGCCCACTGACCACAGCTCTGCGCCAGAAGAAAAAAACAATATCACAAAGAGAGGAAACGGATATTAGAGTGTCAGAAGCAAATAACCTCTGGGATCACCATATGTGGGCCACATAGCACATAAAAACAACACATAATGCAGAGTAAAACACAATGCAGTGTTGATTCTCACAGTGTCTTGCTGCTCCAGGACAGGCTGATGGCCACTGAAGTGCTCCAGGACTTCCTGATAGCTGCTCTGGTTCATGTTGTTGCCGTTGACTTTAAGCACACACTGACCAGGCTGAAGACCCGCTGCTGCTGCCTCAGAGCCTGTATACACAAATATCATGTACAGCGACCTTACCAAACAAATTAAAAATCTCAAATGGATGATATTGAAGTTGAAAGGTAGTATTTTTTACATGTAGGCAAATCCAAACCAGTCTAGTCACTTTCTCATCCAAATGTGTATAATGTAATGCTAGTGTCAACTATACATCATTTTGTATGTGTACATAACAACCTAGCTATGTGTTTGTTGTACTTCAATACATTTAAAATGTTTTGGGAGTTTTTGAATGATTTTGTTGTTTAAACAAGTATATACTATACTCTTGAAAAGGAAACTGTAACATTAAAAGATTTCCTGATAATTTACATCTATGCCATCCAAAATGCTCATGTCTTTCTTCAGTTGAAAGGTTTTTGAGTTAATCATATACAGTAGTGAATTTCAATGGGGATCAGAGGGTTAAAGGTCCAAATTGCAGTTTAATGCAGCTTCGAAAAGCTCTACATGATTCCAGCTTAGGGTCTTACTAGCAAAACTATCTTTCATTTTCTAAAAAACAAAAATAAATGAATAAAAATGTATATACTTTTTAACCACAAATGCTCATCTTGCACTAACTCAACTTCACGTATTGTGTATTCCTGTTGGAAAGGTCACGTGTACGTAGGCGAAAGTCCCGACCCAGCGTTTACAAAGCGAACGCGCAAAGAAAGTCAAATGCTCTTTACAAAAAACAGGTAAAACAATGATGTCAGATGATTTCGAAGTTGGAGGAGAAAATGAGATGGAGTTTTTCGAAGAACTATCCGTGCATGACCTTTCCAACGTGATTATGTAATGTGTAAAGTCAGAGCTTGTGCAAGACGAGCATATTGTGTTTTTTTTTTTTTTTTTTTTTTTTAGAAAATGGCAGATCGTTTTGCTAGACAAGACCCTTATTCCTCAGCTGGGATCCTGTAGAGCCATTTGAAGTGGTACTGAAACTGCAATTTGGACCTTCAACCCATTTGCTCCTACTGAAGTCCACTATATGAAGAAAAATCCTGGAATATTTTCCTTAAAAACCTTAATTTCTTTTCAGCTAAAAAAAAAACATCTTGGATGACATGGGGGTAAGTAAATTATCATTAAATATATTTATTCTGAAAATGAACTACTCCTTTAATGGAATCTTTGCATTCCATAAAAGGTTCTTCATAGTGGAAAAAGGTCTTCAGATTATTAAAATGTTCTTCAAACTAATAAAAAATTGGTTCTTGTGAGAACTAACCATTGCTAAAAACAACTCCTGTATTTTTAAGAGCATATGTTTTTATATGTAATCCCAGGTACCTGTCCTAATATATCAGCTCAATGAAACAAGACAGATCATACATTTATGTTCATAATGATAGCGTACGAGACAAAAAAAAAAAAAAAATCTTGAGTGCTAAATAAAGCAAACCGTTTGATGTATAGATTTAAAATATGCCATTCAAACAAGTTGCAGCAACGAAAAGATTTATGAGACTAGAAGAACTTATGATTATTGTTTATTAACAGGGCGATTTCACATATTCTTACCTCTGCTTTGAATAGACCTTTATTCTGGAATTTACACCCCCTACATTCAGGGGCACTTGGAGTGATGAAAGCTCCCATAATGACACATCATAAATCTCTACTTTTGTCTAAGTGCCTTGAAGAGGAGCTAAAGGCTTTGACTTCAAAAAGCTCCTAGAGTGTGCTTTTTAAATTCAGAAAGATGTGCAGGGATCCTGAGTTTGGGTTCAAATGCTGTAGAGCTCCAGATGTCGATCATACGACCACAGCAGCCTGGTGTCACGAATTTGGTTTATTTAAAAGCTTTTTATAGTATATTAACATCTGCCTGGCAGGTGAGACTGAGGGAATGCAAAGCATTCCACGATTAACAATAACACATGTGAATTTTTATGGTAAAAGAATGTCTCTGGGTTTTGAGGCCATAATCCCTTTGCATATGAATGTGACAAGATGTGCATGTTTGTTTTGATCATCACAAACAATAAAAACTCACCTTTCTTTACTGCATGAACGTAAGGTGGACAAGAACCGCAGAGAACAAAAGGAAGAGTGCCATGAACATCTGGGATCTTCACAATCCTATCATATACACACAAAAATATGAGATAAGCAAAAAAAAAAAAGCTTTTTTTCCTCTCTTTTATTCAAGCAACATGACATTAGCAAGTGTTGCTTAAATGGATGTATTCTGTGTTGCTTAGTAGAATATCTTTTTTCAAGAACATCATTATTTGGGGCACATAAAAGTGTCTATACTGAGGAACAAGAAGTGCTGGCACGTTTAAACATTAATGAACACTCAATAAAAACAACAGTGTTTTGCAATGTGCTGCTCTCCTGCATGTAACTCTAACACCAGTAGTGTCCGTTTACACTGTACCCGGCTGCATTTAACACGTCTGTGTGTTTGTGCATAAGTATCTGATTTCTGCCGTGAACGTGGACTCACTCTTTGTTCTTGGTGGCAACGAGCAGTCTGAGTGAGCGACGTATACAGAAGGACTGGTTGATCATGGTGTCAACCTCAGAAAAGGGCCTCAGGAACACCAGGTCCTCATTAATGGAGTAGATCTTTCTACCCGGCTGTAGGCCTGCCATCTGCACCAAAGAAAAAGAACATGAAAACAGGAAATAAATACCAAGAATAACAAACACCATAATAAATACCAAGAATCCAGCTGACAAACAATCAAAACAAGAGGAAAAATAAACTAGGGTGTCACTCATAATAGTTTTCTTTGATGTGCATTAGGAATGGAAGAGAGGCAGAGGGAGAGAGATGAGTGATATCTTAATGAGGATTAAAGGATTGGCAGACGGAATTGAGAGAATCTCACACCTTTATGGCAAATGAGCTTTATATAGCTTAAACCTTTCAGACCTTTCAGATTACCAAGCAGTTCATTTGAAGGTGCAATTAAAAATGTGTGATTGCATAAAGAAAGGAAGCAGAAAGGACAATGAACAAACTAATGAAAGGCAGGAAGCCAAAAAGGAAAGACGGAATGAAAGCAGGAAAAACAAGGAAGAAAGGATGGAAGGGAAGAAGGAATGAACAAATTTATTAAAAGCAGTATAGAAGAAAGAAAAGAAGGAAAAGGATGGAAGGAAGGAAGGAAGGAAGGAAGAGAGATGGAAAGTACAAACTAACAAAAGTTGGGCAGAAAAAGGAAAGAAGAAAAGGGGGATGAACAAATATAGCAAAGAAGGAAGGAAGGAAGAGAGAAGGAAAGTACAAACTAACAAAAGTTGGGATGAAAAAGGAAAGGAGAAAAGGAGGAGGAACAAAAAAAGCAATGAAGGAAGGAAGGAAAAGCGGGGAAGAAGGAAAAAGGAAGGGGTGAGGAAAGAGAAAGACAAGAGGAAGGAAAGGTGGAAAGAAGAAATGAACAAACTAAAGAAAACCAGGAAGGAAGAAAGAAATGGACGGAAGGAAGAGAGAAGAAGGAAAACTTGGGAAGAAAAGGGAAAGAAGAAAAGATGGAAGAATGAAAGAAAGAAAAAGGGAAGGATGAAAGAAAAAAGGAAGGAAGGAAGGAAGGAAGAAACAGGAAGAAAAGTACAAACTAATGAAAGCTGGAAAGAAAAAGGAAAGAAAAGGAAGGAACGAAAGAAGGAAAAAAACGAGAGGGAGAAAGGAAGGGAAGAGAGAGAGGGGATGAAAAAAAGGGGTATGGAAAGAAAGTCGAGAGGAAGAAAAAGGTAGAAAAGAAGGAATAAAAATAATGAAAGGCAGCAAGGAAGAAAGAAAGAAATGAAAGGAAGGAAGGAAGGAAAGAAGGCAGGGAGTGAAGAAGGAATATACAAACGGAAGAAGAAAAGAGGGAGGAAATAAAAGAAGGAAAAAAGGCAGAAAGGAAGAAAAAAAGGAAAGAAGGAAGGAAGCAAGCAAGGAAAGGAAGAGGAAAAGGGGATGAAGGAATAAAGGAAGAAGTGAGAAAAGGAAGTCGAGAGGAAGGAAAGGTGGAAGAAATGAACAAACTAATGAAAGGAAAGAAAGAACGGAAGGAAGAGAGAGAAGGAAAAGTACAAAACTAATGAAAGTGGGGAAAAGGAAAGAACGGAGAGAGGAACAAAAAAGGAAGATGGGAAAAAAGAAAAAAGGAAGGGGTAAGGAAAGAAAGTAAAGAAAGTAGAGAGGAAGGAAAGGTGGAAAAAAAGAAAGAAAGAAAGAAAAAGAAAGAAAGAAAGAAAGAAATTAAGGAAGGAAGAGAGAGAAGGAAAAGTACAAACCCAAACTAATGAAAGCTGGGGAAAAAGGAAAGACAGAAAGAAAGAAAGAAAGAAAGAAAGAAAAAACAAAGAAGGCCTAAAACCATTGTAAGCCATAAAAAACACAAAAAAACTAGAATGAAGAAAAGTTCTGAAGAAAGAGAAAGAAAAAAGTGTGAGGACTCTGTGGAGAATATGATGGGACATGCTTAATTGCTTCTCCCTGATCTCCAGAGAGCAGAGCTGTGAAGACAGAGGGAGTGGAATGAATTAAGCAAGCGAGTCCTGCAGCCGACGCGTGATCTGAGCGGCTCGTGACGCAAGTGTCAGGACATACAGTGCTTCCACTCATTCACTGCATTAATCACCATTACAATCACACTTATCTTCTGCAGATGCTCCTGTGAGCAGCAGTGTGACACTTCAATATGGACAAAATGTCTCGTATCAGGCACAGTGGGAATAAAATTAGCAGTGGTTTAGATCTTAACCATAATTATCTACCAATCCTCCATAAATATCTAGCAGAGCTGTACAGAACATGAACACAAATAACCCTGTGCACATCTGAGTTGAAGAGGTCCTCCTTCAAATGACAGATAGTGATCAGGGGTTTATTTCCCAAAGGCCTTTTTTTTCAGATTAGATCCACACTACACATCCAACAAAAGACCAGGGAAACAATCAGGGTTGGATTAGATGCAAAAAGAGTCCTTGAGAGATCAGGCTATCAAGAGGAGTTTAAAAAAGGTGAACACATTATAAGACAACCCCACACCAGATAAAAATAAAGAGACATCTATCAGATTGTATTACAGCAGAGCGTGGCACACTTTACACTATATTTATATATGCAAAACCATGTGGGCTGTGAATAACTCAGATAAGCACATTTATACACATGAACAGCAAAAAATTGTTGCATGAGCAAATCTAAATTTTTCTTCTACATGGGTGACTCTCACTAAGCCATTTAAATAAAATAGATATTATGTTCTCCAAAATCAAAAGAAAAATATAAGAACTCATATTTTGCATAAAAAATATGCTTGATCATTTACATTTTTTTTTTTGTACTGTGCAGTGTTTTCAAAATAATTAATCATATTTATCTCCCCCTTGTAATTATCATTGGTTTTACATAAAATTTGTGGTGAAGGACAATTACTTTTACTATTATTTGTGACCCTGGACCACAAAACCAGTCATCATTTTTCAAAATTGAGATTTATACATCACATGGAAGCTGAATAAATAAGCTTTCCACTGATGTATGGTTTGTTAGGATAGGATAATATTTGAAAAATATTAATATTAATATTATTAATATTTAATATAAAATCTAAATATTGAGAAAATTGCCTTTAAAGTTGTCCAAATGAAGTTCTTAATCAAAAATTAAGTTTTGATATATTTACAGTAGGAATTTTACTAAATATCTTCATGGAACATGATCTTTACTTAATTTCCTAATGATTTTTGGCATAAAAGAAAAATCACTCATTTTGACCCATACAATGTATTTTTGGCTATTGCCGCTAATATACCCCAGCGACTTAAGACTGGTTTTGTAGTCCAGGGTCCAGGGTCCAGGGTTTGGGGTCAGTAACTGAGATTAAAGACATTTATAATTTTACAAGAAGACATTAAATAAATGCTGTTAAAAAAGGGATTCCTGATAAAAAAAGTTTTCCACATGATAATGATAATATGTTTTCAGAATTAAATTATTTTAATTATTTACTTACTATTAAATCATTTTTACCATATTATTGTCTTTCCATTTTGGAGAAGAAAAAAAACTACTGGGACATTTTTTGATTTTGATTTTTTGTTTTATGAAATTGCATTATATTACTTCAGTGCTAAATGTGACTGATGATCAGACAGTGTGAAAACAGTTGTTTAGTATTTGTTACTCTCTTTGGAAGGCTACCAGCTCACATATATGGATAAAATTAGCTTAAAAATGCCTTATAAGAAAGAAAAAACACAGTTTACTAGGGAAAATCCCAAATGTGTCAGACTGTGGGACTCAAGCCAACCGTTGGCATGTATTTTGGGTATGTTCTGTCACTGATACCTTTTGTATAGGGCAGAGAAATGTAGAACTAGGATGCAGTTATTCAAACTCATACCTCTGCATATGAGCCTCTGGTCACACTCTTTACTATGATGGCCTTGTTCTTCTCTTCAATCTCAAACCCATAGTCCTCCTCTTCAGGATGGATCTGTACACAAACAAGAGAAACACTATATCAGGTCACCAAAAATCAATGATGATGGCTGCATCTTAAAAATAAATGGAGAACGGAACAAAAAAAGAAGTGTTACTTTCAGGACTCGGTGCCATATAGGCAGCAGCAGTGTTTGTGCAAATGTGTGAACAAGCTAAGCATCCTCTAGTCCTGTAGCTTTTTGAGGTGTTAAGTCAGTTCTTCTAAAAATAATCTTCAAACAATAATCTGCTCAAATGTGCCACATCTGCATGCTAATAGGTCAGCTCAGGTGCTAAAGGCGTTATCATGGATGAAAGTTACACTTGGCTTTAGGCCATCATATCTGGAACATAACAAGGCTATATACTAACGCTCGGTTTCCCCACAGCTACACATGAGGTAGGCTTTTATGTGCTTTTATTATCTAAGAGCTAAAGCAGAACATGTTTACCAACCCTGTAAATGCCTGCCTTTGTTTTATTTCTATCCATCAACCCTTATTTTCTCTGAAAATCGGCAGTGGCGTAAGGTCTTGACGTCTGAGAGGGCTGACTGAGGAGGGTAAATCGAGAAGCTCTTAGCATCTGAACAGAGAGCAGACAGTGCATGGTTTTCATGCATTTGGTGATCTGGAGGAGGAATCTGTCAGTCTATAAGGGATGAAAGAGTAGTTTATAAAGGTCAGGGTAATTACTTATGGACAAGGAGGGTCTTAATTGGCACAGAGGAGAAAAATCAATGCATGGTTGATGGTTGTGCTTGAGTGTGTGTAGTAGGGTGAGTATGTACCTATAAATATAGGGCTGTGTTTTGTTAATGTGCTACATTCAGCATAAAATTACTAGGTTTGCTATTTCCTTTTATATCAGTATTGTTTATATGGGCACCAGTGGGTCTAAAATCTTGTGTGTCTTGTCGAGCTACAATTTAATTTGAGCTACAATCTCAATTAGCATCTTAATATTGACTAAATACAACTAAAGAGGCAATGGCTTCTATTCATAGGCATGTAAATGTCGAGGTACTCTCCTTAAAGTTGTTATTTTTGTTTTTTGCTTCATAAAATTACGGCTGAACCACTGATGTCACATGGACTATTTTAATGATGTCCTTATTACCTTTCTGGGCTTTGAGCTTGTCAGTTGCATTGCTGTCTATGCAGGGTCAGAGAGCTCTTAGATTCTATCAAAAATATCTTAATTTGTGTTCTGAAGATGAGTGATGGCCTTACAGGTTTGAAACGACATGAGGGTGAGTAATTAATGACAGAATTTTCATTTTTGGGTGAACTATTCTTTTAAGATGCAGGTTTTCAGAAATGCAAGGTAAAGGGTTTTCAACCACTTGATTTACATGAAACAAGCAAACTGATTTACAAGAATGAATCAAACTAATCAAAGCTACAGTTGAGGTCAAAAGTTTGCACCCCCCATTCAGAATCATTAACAATGTTAATTATTTTACAAAATGCTTGTTATTTTATTTAGTACTGACCTAAATAAGATATTTCACATAAAAGATGTTTACATATGGTCCAAAAGAGAATATAATAGTTGAATTTATAAAAATGACCCGGTTCAAAAGTTTTCATACACTTGATTCTTACTGCTGTGTTGTTACCTGAATGATCCACAGCTGTTTTTTTTTTTTGTTTGGTAATAGTTTTTCTTGAGTCCTCTATTCAACCTGAACAGTTAAACTGCCCACTGTTCTTAAGAAAAATCCTTCAGGTACCACAAATTCTTTGGTTTTCCAGCATTTTGTGTATTTAAACCTTTTCCAACGACTGTATGATTTCGAGATACATCTTTTTTACACTAAGGACAACTGAGGGACTCATATGCAACTATTACAGAAGGTTCAAGCGCTCGATGCTGCAGAAGAAAACACCCGGCATTAAGTGAAGAAAAATGCACACATCTTCATTTTGTTCAAAAGAATGGAGATCTGGAATCCAGCCCCTAATGCATGGTTTTTCCTTCTAAAGCATCAGTGAGCGTTTGAACCTTCTGTAATAGTTGCATATGAGTCCCTCAGTTGTCCTCAGTTTAAAAAGATGGATCTCAAAATCATACAGTCATTGTTGGAAAAGGTGCAAATACACAAAAATGCTGAAAAAACAAAACATTTGTGGGACCTGAAGGATTTTTCTGAAGAACAGTTAGCAGTTTAACTGATCAGGACAAACAAGAGACTCATGAACAACTATCACTAAACAAAAAAAAACAAAAAAAAAAACAGCTGTGGACCATTCAGTTAACAACTTCTGAACAAATTCAACTAATATTTTTTGTGAACTATATGTAAACATCTATTGTGTGAAATATCTTATTCAGGTCAGTACTAAATTAACAATAATGTGCATTTTGTATGATCCCTCTTATGTGGGTAAAATAATTAACATTTTTTATGATTCTGAAAGGGGGATGCAAACTATTGACCTTAACTGTCCATATGAGAGAAATTACAGGAATGAACCATTAATCATTTCAATGCCCTAGTTCACCTGGGCTATAAAGCTACAGCATTTTGAAATAAGCTCAGCTACTGTCACGCTACTGAAAAATGTGGTTAAGTTAGTAGCACTGCTAGTTATCCCTGAACACTGCTCTCCAAGGGGGAGAAACCCCTGCTGTGTGTGTGTGTCCGTGTATCTTACCACTAAGGATTTGGCAAGGATGTTCTCGATGAGTTTGAAGTCACTGCGAAGCTGTTTACTCTTGGAGCTCGTACCCTCCGTCTCCTCATCGGCATAGAAGCGGAAAAACTGTGACTCATCCTTAAATTCGCTTTTCTCCAGAACTGCGAAGTTAGAATTGAATTTGACTGAGATTACAAAACAGTTTCACACTTTTATAGTACAGGTAAAACAAAACACGTAACTCAGTGCTGATCATATCTGCTGACGGCAAAACGATTTGACAGTGTGAAATGGGCTGATTGCATCACCCTTCAGTTCCCGTCAAAACAACTCATGATGTCTGTGGGACTGATGTTTGGGCAAATCTGAGGTGAAGGATGATGGCAGAGGATTTAATAGGAGGTCTGGCGTGTGCGAGTGTGCTGTTTTTCCCCCTCACAGGAAGACGGTGACGGAGAGTATGTGTGTGTGTTTTCAGAAACTTTGTAGGGACAGGCTGTTCTGTCTGTGAATTCCAAGCAAAATATTGTTGTGGATTGTTTTGGAAGTTGAAATGCGACATGGCCGCAAGACACTTCTATAACTCTGACAGGGAGCTTGTGTTTATGAGCATGTGTATCTCATCAGAAAATGTTCTTTTCTATTATTGCGACTATTTGTGTTCCATTAGAGGTCCCAGATGTTATTGCAACAGCTGTTTACATCTAAAACACAGTCATCTCTCTTCATTTTATTCTTTACGTCTCTCATACAAACAAACTAGACCTCTGGCAGACACATTCAGATTGTCATGTTAAAAAGCCAAAACTGTTAAACACTGTACTATAAAACTGTGCTGCACTTAAAGCACTGATCAATAAATTTAGAGAGAAAAAGGTATACAAAATATAACACTAGGCTGTTAAATGAGCATTACAAAACATAGACTTTTGATCTTGTTACTGCACTGCTGCATCTATGTGTTCCTTGACAACCATTATGCTAAACATCGTTGAAGAACTACATTGCTACATCTTAAAAATTATTATTTGTTATCAAGTAAGTTTTTGTTGCTGTGTGTTTATTTTATGAAACCTTGCCTGTTATATGTACAAGTCATTTCATTGAAGCAATAAATCTGTGAAGCCATGGTTTACAGTGATTTTAGAACAGCTAACATCACTATAAAGAAAGGCCCCTTAACAGTTCAAAATCACTGTAAACCATGGCTTCTTGGAGATTATTGTTTTTTTTTAAAAAAAAACACAACCACAAGATTATTGAATGTTGCATTATAATTCCAATGCTCTAGGGCTGCCATGAGTCAAAACCCTTTCACTCTCTCTCAAACAAACACTGCCACGCTTCAAGGCTTTGCTCTGGACACCACGTGTTCCATGTGTAAACAGAAAAGGCCACGAAATAGCAAAATGTGTTTAGTTTATTTAAAGAAGACACTTTTTGTTTGATATAATTTTTGCAATTCCACCTGATGCCACTAACAGAAACATTTCACCTTTAAAGCCACAAAGAAATGCAAGCATTTCCTTATTTTTTTTTTATATCCTGAGTGAAACAGATTAACGAAAAGAACAATGTAGGCATGGACTTGGTTCAATCCAGCATTTGTTGACTGGATGGATTGTTAAAATAGTCCATGTGACATCAGTGGTTCAATCGTAATTTTATGAAACTATTGCAAAGACAATAAAAATACAGACTTTATTCAACAATTTCTTCTCTTCTGTGGCAGTCTTGAGCACAGAAATTATTCGTGACTTCATAAAATTACAGTGAACCACTGATGTCACATGGACTATTTTAACAATGTTTTTACTACCTTTCTGGGCCTTAAACGTGTCAGTTGTGTTGCCGTCTATACAGGGTCAGAAAGCTCTTAAATTTTTCAAAAATATCTTAATTTGTTTTCCGAATATGAATGAAGGTTTTACGGGTTTGGAACACCATAATTAATGGATAATTAATGGATAATTAATGACAGAATTTTAATTTTTGGGTGGACTATCCCTTTAAGTGTTTAGACATAGCAGCTCTTGGCAAATCTCCTAACATTATAACAATAACTGACCCAAAACCCTCATCATGATTTTATATGAAGACTGTCAATATGTGGACATAAAGACTGACCGTGGTGCATGAAACCAGCATTGCAGAGTCCGACACCAAGTGTCACCGCATCTTCACGGGTTGTGCTGTCTCCCTGAATAAGGAAAATCATGTTAAATGACTTCAGTCTTTGGAATGAAATTTCATAATGAAACAACTGAGAATATGAGACTGCAAATAAGTCAAGCTTAAATTGAGCAGAAATAGGATATACAGTTGCAATCAAAATTATTCAACCCCCCAGAGACTGCAGTACTTTACAAATACAAGGTTTTCTGAAGATCCAGGACTTGCATCTACAACAGTTTACTGGCATATTAAAAGTGATAATGTCAATATATAATGGAATGTTTTTGAGTTATGGGATTTTTTAATAACACAGCGATGTCATAATTAATCAACCCCTATTCAACATTGCTGTTTTAAGTCATTTATTTTTATGGTAGGAAATAAAATTGTCTTAAAACACAATTAAGCTTTTAGAAACTCCATTTAAAAACAGAATTAGCTTGGGCTGTTACACCTACATACATTTAGCCCATGCATGTGCTGAAGTTGAGTAGCAAATATAACAAAGTCAACAGAGCTCTCACAAAAGCTACAGAGAGGAAATAGTTTGATTATATTAGAAAGTCTAAGGCTACATGAAGATTTCCAAAACATTAAAAGTTCTCAGCCTTATTCCTTAGTTTAAAATTTGTTGTACCAGAAAACCTTTGAGGGTGTTGAACAAAAGCACAATATCATAAAATGTTTGATCAGAGCAACTGAGAAAAACAGCCAAAGACTTTCAAGACGATCCGACAAACAAAGGGAAAACATTTCAAGAAGAAAACTAGACAAGTATAGCCTTCATGTTGAGGCAAAGCTTATAAGCAGAAGAACACCATCTCCATGGTCAAACATTGAGGTGGACCAGCTCTGTTATGGCGTTGTTTTACAGTAGCAGGAAGTGGAAATCAAGACCGTATGAAGGATTTTTTGAAACATCAGGGCATTTTGGCAAGAATTGTGATGCCTTTGGTGCAAAGACTGAAGCTAATGATCAGTGGACTTATACTGCAAGACAATCAGCCCAAAGTATACATCCAAAATCTACTTATGCTTGGTTCAGGGATCAGTCATAGAATGTTCTTGAGTGGTCTGTTCAGTCTCCAGATTTAATTCTCATTGAAAATATTAGGTTTAATTTGAAGGAAGAAGCTTCTAAGCACATCCAAGCAGTGTTTATTGGTGGTTTTAAAGAATAAAACATTCTGCCCCAAATTGTACCTCTGGGGGTTGAATAATTTCTAAACATGAATGTTTAGAGTCAACTTTCTTTTTTTATTATTCATTATTTTCACCTTGCGTTCTCAGAATTACTCAAGTGTGTATTAAGCTTTCTCCAATAGTGTACTGAAGCTTTTGTTGAATTGCAAAATCACTAAATTTTGCTCTCTACAGGAAAATGTCTTGCAGGTCAAGGAAGTTGAATAATTTCGATCGCAACTGTGAACTGTGTAAAGAAACCCAGAAAAGATAAGCTGAAAGATGAACAGGAAGTGAAAGAAAGTGAGTGTGTGTGTCCATCCTCACGTTACCTGTGACACAAGCCATTCCACCAGTTTGCTAGCTGGTATGACAGATTTGAAGGTTTTCAAATGATGATCTCTGTCTCTGTATATAAAAAAAGAGTTTGCAAAGGTTCACAATTATGTAGATGTTAACATAAAGCACATCTGACTACAAAATAAACCACTGGAGAAACCCAGATCAGTCCTTTTACTTCTAACATAATTGATATGACAATGGAAATGTCAATCCGATGATTGTGTTGAAGCAGGTACTGAACAATTTAGTAGCAGAGGTTGTAGGTTTAAGTCTAGCTAATATAGATCAATGATCTGGAAATATCTTCTTTCAGCTGAGATATTTTATTACCACTAGGTCCCGGATTGCTCCAGGGTGGTCTGTCCTTGCAATTACTGTAGTGTAATTAGTGACCTGAACTGTAAGTCGCTTAAAAAGATGAAAAGCATCTGCTAAAGGGCAAGTAACTAACACGTTCTGTGTTAATATGTGCATCTGAGATCAGACTTGGTCCCAACTGCAGTTCATTGGCCTCTCCTCGCTCATTATGTGAGATATCAACGGTGACTGGTGACAGAAAAGCAATACGACCCTGCAGTCCTCACACACGCATACACACACAGTTTGTGATGTGCAGCTGGCCAAGGTGAATCCATGAAGCACAGATGCGTATCATCTTCTACAACAGTTCAGATTAAACTGTTGTTTATTAACAACCATTTGCATCTGCTGTCAAAAGATGTTTAAATATAAACCGGATTTAGTTATAAAAGAGACAATACATAAATGGTATACTACTGCCCATGTGCAAGAAAAGGGTGTTGACACAAACACATTGTCTGAAACTTGAATACAAATCATCACAGCACTCAATGACAGTGCGAATTAAGTAATGGTTTTGTCTGTTGAGTGTAAAGAATGTCACAGAACATGCGTCACTTACTTGATAACAGGTGTGAAGAGACTGTGGAGACGACAGTAAAGTCTCACTCCCTGTCGGATACACATACACTCATATAAAGCATTTGGACCAACAGCTGCGTCTCTTTATGCATTTCATTTCCTGTTGAAATCACTTCTTGATTGATTTGTTGACAACAATTGTTAAGTGGACCATTTTGTAGTTCTTATTTATCGAGATGGATCATATGCACTCAAGATTCTGTAAACTGTCTGGTGAAACTGACCAAAACCTAGAGAGCTGGCTACACAAACAATTTTTCCATATAAGCACACACAGTGCATGAGAAGTTTAGCATAGCACACACACACACACTGAGTGAAATAATGCATTTTATACACTTTTTAAGAATAATTTTCAGTATTTTAAGCTTGTTTTTAAATCACACTTCTCTCGTCTTGTCTGCCACTGGATTGATTTTTTTCGCTGAGCTCATTTCAAAAAAGGATATTTACCTTATCTCATGTATCATTTTTTTCATCATTTTAGCAAGTATTCTGGGGGAAATACCTTTGAGATGATATCCTCCATTTCACTCCTGGCCTTATATGTGCCGTCATCATACCGAAAGCGATACAACACCTGCTCGTTCTTGAACTGATGTTTATCAGACACTACGGTGGAAAGCACACACATAGAAAGAGTTAAATGACTTGCCTAAAGAGTAAACTTCACCTCATACATAACACAGCACCATAAGCTGGATTTGAGCTTGTAATGTATTTGTTTCTCTCACTTTGCTGCTCACGGACTCAGGCTGATAAACACGTATGTGTGATTAATTGAAAGCGCGCGAGTGCCATCGCTCCACAAAAGCCCTTTTGACCTCTCCTTGAATGCTGCCACCATATTGATCGAGCGCCTGAGCCCTTATACTTGAATTTATAACTCCAATCCCTTCTGGTGTTTGTCAGGTTTCACTGTTACAATCCCCTGGCTGTAAAATAGAGGTATGATGCTCCCCAAATCTCAGGCAAACACCACACCTCTTGAATTATTCAGAAGAATCATGTTCTCTAGCAGCATTTCATGTCACGTTATTATCCAGACTGCCGATCATCTGTAGGGGATCTCAGTGAGTGCTGGCCAACAAGTATACGTGCCAGATTTGTAGAGTGTAAATCTGTCAAATGGTGATTTTTAACAGTCCAACATTTGTATAAACAGTTAACGGATTGTGTTTCATTTGGCAAGGCTGTATCAAAAAAAACAGAACACAGACAGCAGTTGCATTTGGTGATGAAACCAAGCAATGCTTGAAAACATGATGAAATATATTGGAGGTGAGGGAGGTTGAAAGAAAAAAAAGGATGGAAAAAGAGAGAAAACACAGAGAGAAAGAATAATGGATTTGTATGAAGTCATTCAATCTAGCCAATCATTAGTCTTGTTTATGTATAAATTTAGCTATTTATAACCTATTGATATAGGGTGTCCAGTATGCCAACAGATGTTCATGGAACCCACCAATTGATGGATTTTGAAAATATGTAGCTGTACCATAGTATTTGGATATATACTATAGTATAACATACCCTAAAGTAATTCTGAATTATGCTGTTGTAATACCGTGGTCCATGCCCAATTTTCTTCAAGGTAGAATCTTCTCTTACCATGATGGATGATGCCGTTCTCCAGAAGAGCTTGACCCAGGTTGATTCCCTCCTCGGCCTTGCTGATCTCTCCACTCTCCAAGAGCCATGAGACGAACTCGCTGAGGACACACAGAGACAAAAGCTGTGTCAGTCTGCACATAACACAATGCCGCACGCATGATAAAGAAGGGATTTATGAGCCACTAGTCAAAGGTACTTGGGAACTTGGATTCACTCAATCCTCCAGAGTGACTGGTCAAGACTGGTAAAAAGTTCAACAAGAGCACAAATCAAGATGATATCAAGCTGCATTCCTTTCTTTAAAGGACTTCAAACATCACAAGTGGGGTTCACTTACTGCTTTAGTTTAAAAAAAAGGTTTGAGGAAATGACTTCAACAACCAAAAATGCAAATAAAAAGTAAATAAATAAAAAAATATATGGTTATTAATTAAATATTTCAGATATATACACAAATATATTACATATTAACAGATTTTATGTTTATTTTGTTCATATCTAATTATATCTTAATTTTGTTTTGTTTATATCTATAATATCATTTTGTATAGATAGGTACAGTTTTGGGGTCAGTCAGGGTAATTTTCTAAAAAATAATTTGTTCAGTAAGGATGCAATAAATTGACCAAAAGTGAGAGTAAATATAATTATAATGTTCAAAAATATATACTTTTTTATTTCAAATAAATGCTTCTTTGGAACTTTCTACACATCAAAGAATCCTGAAAAAAATCTGTCATGTTTCCACAAAAATATTTAGCAGCACAACTGTTTTCAAGAGATAGTAATACTAAATGCATCTTTTTAATTTATTATCTATTTTCTGAAGAAATGGCTGTTGAAAATTGTTTAATGTTTTTTTTTTTAAAGAAGCCTCTACTGCTCACCAAGCCTGCATTTATTTGAACCAAAGTACAGCAAAAACAGTAACATTTTGAAATATTTTTACTATTTAAAACAATTGTTTTCTATTTGAATATATTTTAAAATGTAATTTATTCCTGTGTTTTTAAAGCTAAATTTTTTGCATCTTTACTCCAGTCACATGACCCTTCAGAAATCATTCTAATATTCTTATTTGCCACTCAAAAAACATTTATTGTTGAAAACAGCTGAGTAGAATTTTTTCAGGTTTCTTTGATTAGGGCCCTATGAAATCCGTTTTATTTTTTCCCAAATTCTGTTTTATTTTTTCCAAATTCCGTTTTTTCCGTTTTAATTTTTCTCAACTCCTTTTTAATGGTTAGATTAAATTTTATTGATCAAAGAGGATGTCTAATTAATTAAAATCATGAAACTAATACAATTTCACATCAATTTAATAAAGGTTTAACAAAATGAAACGAAATGTTTTATTTTTTCTCACCATATGTTTTATTGTTATCAAATTCTGTGTTTTAGCATGTCTAATTATTTGAATGCATACTTAATTTATTCAAATTTATTGTTAAAATAGCCTTACGAAAGGTCTTTTTTTACCCTCAGAAATTCTGTGTTGTGTATTTAAAATGTTCTGGTTATCAAATGAAGGCATAAAACATTCATTTCATTCATTATTGAAAGTTAAGCAAACTTTTTTTTTTTTGGCAAACAAAGGGGAATTTACTATTAAAATTAAAACATGGAAGAAATGTTGTGTGATTACACACTAAAAAATAATGTTCGTTTCATTTTAGTAGTAGTAGTAGTAGTAATAGTAGTAATATATATCTGGCACAATGTCTTCAATTTAAACCGGATTTTTATTTTGACGTGTTGGCATGTTTACCTTTACATTTCTGTGTGTTTATAACATAACGCTAGTTTTCCTACAATGGAACGGTCAAATGCTCATGAAGTGACTCTCGGCAGATATTGTTCATGTATTTATGTCCTCATTTAGTGAGACGACATAAGCGCGTCATGCGCGCTTCAGTGTGTGTAGTAAACAAAAACCGCTTGTCTGCTCCATTCATTAAAACAGAGACACGCAGAACATGCAGGATTCACATTTAAATTATATTTTTGCCACGTAATATTTACAGATACTAGTCCATAGTGTGGTTCGATTTAAGTGTAATGACCTACTTTTGATTAATTAATTTAAACTTTGACAAATTCCGTGACATTCCGCATTGTGGAAATCATAGGGCCCTATTTGATTAACAGAAAGTTCAGAAGAACTTTTGTAACATTAATAAACATTAATAAATGTCTTTATCATCACTTTTGAACAATTTAAAGCACCCTTGCTAAATAAAAGTATTAATTTCTATAATTTCTTCATTATACTGACTCCAAGCTTTTTAATGGTATAGTGTATAATATTACAAAAGCTTTTTATTTCAGATAAATGCTGATCTTTGGATCTTTCTATTCACCAAAGAATCCTGAAAAAATATATATACTCTCAACTGTTTTAAATACTGATAATAATAATAATAAAAACAATGAAAAATAATAATAATAATAATAATAATAATAATAATAATAATAATAATAAATGTTTCTTAAACAGCAAATCAGCATATTAGAATGATTTCTAAAGGATCATATGACACTGAAGACTAGTAATGATGTAAATTTAGCATTGATCACATGAATAAATTTTATTTAAATTTTTTTATTTAAATTTTATTAAAATGTATTCAAATAGAAATCAGTTATTTTAAATAGTAAAAATATTTCACAATATTACTGCTTTTGCTGTATTTTTGATCAAATAAATGCAGGCTTTGTGAGCAGAAGAGACTTCTTTAAAAACATTAAAAATCTTACCATTCAAAACTTTTGACTGGTAGTGTTAATTTCAGGGTGACCATGTGTCCACTTTTTCCTGGACATATTCTGCCAAGGATTTATTTTTTTCTTTAAAGATTTATTTGGGTGGGATCAGGAAAGGTCCTTAAGCCAGGATTCGAACTCGGGACGCCTGTAGCAGAATGGCGCTATATGTTGGCGCACTGTCCACAAGGCTATCGGCACTAACTGGTCAGGATTTCTATACTGCCTAAAATATCTGATCTTTGAATGACATCAAAGTACTGCGAGAGCTATAGAAAGCAGACGGCTCCTTTCAAATCAGTCTTGTGGTACTTTGACATCATACACAGATCGGTCTGCACAGTGTCGCTTCAAGTCAAACATACAATACAGTATGTACGTGTATTTGCACTGCTTTGCCCGTTTTCTAAAGATCCCATTTTCTCACATACCACGACTGGTCGATTATATATATATATATATATATATATATATACACACAAACACACATACACACTTGTATATGTGACTAGCTAGTCTGATCAACTGCCAAAATAAATTTTCAAGAGGAGTAATTAAATTATAAATGGGTTCTGATGAGGGCCGGTGGGGAGGAATTTCAGCAGTTGCATGTGTGAGGTGGTTTAGTGGTGAATCTAACGCTGTGTGTGATTGCATGTGTGTGACTTCTTGCCTGAAATGTGCATGACTGCTGCGTGAGAAGCTGTAAATCCCATTAGATTCAGGGACAGAAATAAGCAATGTGTAAACAGTTATGACGCCTTAAAGGAAATGTGAGAAGGGTGTGTGTATATGCGTGTGTGTGTCCTTGAAATGTTGAACGACAGCAGTGAGGGGAGAGGGGTCGGATGAAAGGATGGGTTAACAGATGGAGCGGGAGGAGAAGAGAAGATGCGGGTGCCAAAGGCGCCCCTCATCCACCAAGTACAGTAAGACGACCAGATTCTCCATTGACGTCTCACCCGACTACACAACTGATCTGCCCTCTACATCTCCTCCAAATCAGCTGATGACATGAACAACTTAATGAACTCTTTTAAAACACTTAACCTTGATAAATCTTTACCCTTCAGCATCAAACACTTAACAGCGATAACACTAGCTAATACCACTTGTCTATGTAACTAAACAGCACTAGCAACAACAATATATGAGAGAAAATGAGCAGAAGTGTGAATAATTATCATGTGGATTCTGCGTTTGGTTTCCAAACTTTAAAAGGTTACTCCACCCCAAAATGAACATTTTGTCATTAATCCCCCATGTCGTTACAAACCCGTAAAAGCTTCGTTCGTCACAATTTAAGATATTTTGGATGAAAACCGGGGGGTTTGTGACTGTCCCATTGACTGCCAGGTAAATAGACCGTCAGAATAGTCATCAGTGGTTCAACGAAGCTACAAGAATACTTTTCGTACGCAAAAAAAAACAAAAATAACGACTTCATTCAACAATTCGTCTCCTCCGCCTTACCGTGGTGCCATTTAGGAGAATATCCGCTGGACGCAAACTGCGTACGCTGTTCTGTCAACTGCACCACACGGATATGTTTTCTACGTTTATTTACGCTTTGATTCGAATGAAAACAGCGTATCGCGTGATGAAGCTGACACAGAACGGCGTACGCAGTTTGCGCCCAGCAGATACTATCCAAAATGGCGCTACGGTGATGCGGAGGAGACGAATTGTTGAATAACGTCGTTATTTTTGTTTTCGTTGCGTACAAAAAGTATTTTTGTAGCTTCGTAAAATTATGGTTGAACCACTGATGGCAGATGAACTATTTTGACGAAGTCTTTTATACTTTTCTGGGCCTTGACAGTGGTGTTTACTTGGCAGTCAATGGGACAGTCTCAAACCTCCCAGTTTTTATCCAAAATATCTTAAATTGTGACTTATCAAACCTTCTTTAATAATGTATAGTATAATGTATATGAGATATCCATTGGGTGTCATTTGCGACCACTGTGTCAAGTTTGTGGTCTTTGCAAGTACAAACTCTTATAAACAAACAATTTTAGAGCAGAAAAATAATGCTACCACAAAACAAGAGAATATTAACATATTACAAATCCATTCCAGCATCTGCAAGAGACCACTAATAAAAAAAGCTTATGTCAATAAACGATAGTAATCACATAATAAACCCTTTGCACAAAACACAAACAATAAATGTTTATGATGTGGGTTATGCGGAGATTTTACGGACTGCTTACAAAGCCTTTATGTGCAGTTTTGCAGAGGAAGTTCACAGAGGAGAGGGCAGTCAGGCCAATGAAAGAGAGCAGTGAAATGAAACAGACAGTGAGTCTGCTGTGATTACATAAGTCTCTAATTCAGATTGGCAGGAAAGGGAAGGGGTGGAGGTGGGTGTCCCTGGGGTGAATTAATTAGTGTTTATGTAACTCATTAATATTCTTCACAGCTAACACACACAGTGCCCTCTCACATGCCAGAGATGTGGGTGTGAGAATTTCTTATGCTTTTATCTGTATCTGTCCGATGTATGTACGTATGCGTGAATGTGACAGACAGGGATATGATGAAATATTAGTTCACTGAATACAAGTGAAACTCGATAACCACAGCAAATCATTTTGCCCCTAAGTCCCTTAGTTTGTAAAAAATAAATAAACGAATAAATAAATGAAATATAATAATAATATAAATGTTTACAGAAATACACTTAAGAGTTCAGAAATGCAAGACAGAAATGTGAAGCTTGGATATGTATAAAGGCACTATTAATTCTTTCATAGAAAAATGTGTTATGCGAACTGCAAAAAAAAAAAAAAAAGTTCTGAATGGATGAACTTTTAGTTATGTTACACCAATGTTTTTCTTGTGGGTGGATTTTTCACTTATCATTCACCTTCATCTAAAGGTCAGTGAACAATTTTATCATACCAGTTTCATAAATGCAACTTTGTTTGTTTTTGCAAACTGAGGGACAAGTCAAAATGATTTTCTGTGAATATAGACAGCAGATGCTTTCAATAGAGCGTACAATGTACTGAACCAGAAACATTCCTTTAATGCTTAGGCCATTTTAGCATGCCAATAAAGCTTTAGGTTATTGCAGCAAGGTTAAAAAAATAAAATAAAATAAAATAAAATAATATAAAATAAAGTAGAATAAAATAAAATTAAATACATTTTTTTAATAAAGTAGAATAAAATCAAATAATAAAATAAAGTAGAATAAAATAAAGCAGAATGAAATAAAATAGAATAAAATAAAATAAAGTAGAATGAAAAAGTAAAAAAAAAAATAAAGTAGAATAAAATAAAATAAAAATAATAAAGTAAAAAATAGAAAATACAGTAAAAATAAAATAAAGTAGAATAAGATAGAATCAAATACTAAAATAAAGTAGAATAAAATAAAATACTAAAACAAGTGTAGAATAAAATAAAAAAGTAGAATGAAATAAAATAAAAAAGGTAGAAAAATAAAGTAAAATAAAATAAAGTAGAATAAAATAAAATAAAAATAAAATACAAGAAAATGCAATAAAATAATAAAATTAAATGAAAGAAAAATCTAATCAAATCAAATAATAGAATTAAATAAAATAACACAACAATACAAATTAAATAATTTACTTTAAAATATAATTGAGATGTTGTGTCATGATCATATTTTGAAGTAAATTCTCCAAAATAAGCACAACAGGAAAAAATGAACTGTGGTTCAAGCAGGACAAAGAAATAACCAGAGATGAGAGAAAGAGCCAGAGTCTGAGCAGTAGCAGAGCGTTTGTCCATATTAACAGCTGAACTGCTCGGCTGTTCCTGGAAGGAGCGGGATTGTGTTCTATTCTGAGACGGATGCGCAAGCCAGCGAACAACAGAGCCAATCACAGCTGCTTTCACCTGGACCACCGAGGCTGAAACGCACAAATAATTGTGTTCTGAGGGAGCAGTGCGAAATTCATCCAGTCAGGTGTTGACAGGAGAACAACAGCACAGCTGAGGCCGTGAGGCCAGCAACAGTTCGTTTTTTTAAGCCACTTCAGCGGAAGTCCTACTTCAACTCTATTTGAACTAGTCAAGCTAGCCTTAAAAAAAAAAAACAGCTACTGTACACAACAAGATGCTAACAAAGAGCGACTACAATAAAGCCATTTAAGGGGGGCTACTGTCAAATCAAATAACACACTATTGTTTGTAAACTAGCACAAAACCAATCAAACTCAGAGTCAAACTGTGTAAACTGAAAAGATTACATACTATCAAATTAAATACTAGAACACTAAAACTAGATCTATAATTGAGTTGGATAAATAAAACAGCGGCATCTAACCTGGAGTCTGGAAATGAGCTAGGCTTCCCAACTGTGAGAAAAGTTTATGAAGTGTGTTTATTTTCATCATGTTAAAATAAAAAAAAAAAGTTGTGACAAACACTGCCCAGCGGAAAGACCCAGCAGATTTATGAATCAATTTAATGAGGCTCATATCTGAACTTGTGAATTTTTGCGGCCATTTAAACCAGACAGCATTCATATAATAGCTTTAAATGAACCACAGTGTTTTTTCCCTTATCTACAAGTGCAGTGTAAAAAGGGAATTTTAATTGGTGTGAGGAATCTCTCCTCTCAACTCCCAAACACACACACACACACACTGTATTTGGAAGTTTAATGGCGTACATAGCACTCATTGTTCATTCATGGTGTTGAAAGACTGGGTGAGCGAGCGACAGAAAGAAAGAGAGAGGGAAAAATGAAGAGAGATACACAGAGAAAAAGAGAGAGAGAGACTGAATGCAGATTTCTCTCTAATGAAGGCTTTTTTGCTGGGAATGTCTGTGTCCAATGGGGTGCTTGGCAGTGAGCTTGGGAAAGCATTTATAAGCGCTAAGTGAGTGTGTATGTGTGTGCGTGTGCATTTTCATTCATGCAGGGGCCTCTTGGATTAGGATGACTTGCAAGATATTCAGGAGACAGTCAGACGGTGTAAAAGCAGCCGAGGGAAGGTGCCACACTCAGCACGGAGCGAGCCAATCGACGGCATGGGAACTGACCGGTCATAAGGCGAACCCCTTGGTAAACGAGAATTACATAACGCTCAAAACTTACTTTCCCAGGAAGCACTTGGGTACATTGGTGAGTTTCCTGCGACGGTCTTTGATGAGGTGGCGGCTCTTGGTCATCATCATATGGTAGAGCTTCTCTCCCTTCTCTGCGATCATGACGTAGGCGTCGCGCTCCATCCCGAGCTTCAAACCTGATAATCAATGTGAGAAAAAAAAAAAAAAAAAAAAAGTCAAGAAACCCTAATAAAAGTAGAAAAATCTGCAATTTAGTGTTGTTTAAAAAAATAAAAACAAATGTTTTGAGATAATGGTTTAAATGTTTTAAGAACAACATTTATACACACTGCCATTCAAAAGTTTGAAAACAGTAAGATTTTTAATGTTTTTTTTTTTATTGGAGTCTCTCAAGCTCATCAAGGCTGCATTTATTTGATCAAAAATACAGAAAATTTGTAATATTGTGAAATATTATTGCAATTACCAATATTAGTTTCCTATTTTAATATATTTTAAAATCTAATTAATTTCTGTGACAAAGTGTTGAATTTTCATCAGCTATTACTCCAGTGTTCAGTGTCACATGATCCTTCAGAAATCATTCTAATATGCTGATTTATTATCAGTGTTTAAACCGTTGTGCTGCTTAATGATTTTTTTTTGGAACCTGTGATACTTTTTCCTTTGATACTTTGATAAAAACAACATTTATTTAAAATAGAATTCTTTTCTAACAATATGTTTATGATCACTTTTTATCCATTTAACACATCCTTGATGAATAAAAGTATTAATTTCATTAAAAAAAAAAATAAAAAAACCCCAAACATTTGAATAAAAGTGTGTATTGTAACACAACATTTTTATTTCGAATAAATGCTGTTATTTTAAACTTTTTATTTATTCAAGAATTCTGAAAAAAGTATCACAGGTCCCGAAAAATATTAAGCAGCACAACTGTTTTCAACATTGATTACAAATTAGCATACTAGAATGATTTCTGAAGGATCATGTGACACTGAAGACTGGAGTAATGATCCAGAAAATTCAGCTTTGCTTCATGGGAACAAATTCTATTTTAAAGTATATAAAAATCACACTGTTATTTTAAATTGCAAAATTTAAAAAATACACAATTAGCATTTAGGATCAATTGACCTTATTTACAAAACATACAAATTGTTTAATTAAATTGTTTAATCATATAATTTTGTAAAATCATTCAAAAAGTTGTCACACTGTTAATTCTTTTGTTAAAAATAATACAAATTTATGAATGACTTTGTAAAAAATATTTAATGAATATATCACAATGTGCAGGAATTTACATTCAAACCCAAATTTATTCAGACACCTTCAACATTTCTCACATTATCACAGTTTATTCGCTATAGTTTAGAAAACTATATGATAAGATCTCAGAGTTAAACTGTGTCAGAACAAATTCATCTCGATAATGTCAGGTAACTTGGTAACACTTTACAATATGGTGTCATTTGTTAACATTTGTTATTGTATTAACTAACATGAACAAACTATGAACAAAACATTTATTACACTATTTATTAATCTTTGTTAATGTTAGTTAATAAAAATACAGTTGTTCATTGTTAATTCATGTTAGTTCACAGTGCATTAACTAATGTTAACAAACACAACTTGTGATTTTAATAATGCATTAGTAAATGCTGAAATTCACATTAAATAAGATTATTAAATGGTGTAGAAGTATTGTTCATTCTTAGTTCATGTTGACTAATGTAGTTAACTAATGAACCTTATTGTAAAGTGGTACCGATAACTTTTATAGAAAGGTATGTAATGGATTACAATCAACCAAAAATTCAGACATCTGTTACACAATATTTACACAACTATCACTACTTTGTTGACCAATTACCAAGCAATGCTTATATTATATTATGCTTATATATATTAATATTTAGTTCAGTCTGTGGTGTAAAAAGATCGCATTAGCGATTAAAGAAAAAACACTTAAGCAAAACATGGTCAGGTCACAGTGTCTGAATAATTTTTGGTCCCAAATTTTTATAATTTTTACTGGTAGTCCACTGTATGAAGAATTTTTGGGTATAATGTCACAGTTTACTTTATTTTGCTATCCTCACTTACATAAATGAACTATTTCCTGCACTCATTATTAAAAAAATAATAATGATAAGAAAAAATTATATCTGGTGTCTAAATAATTTCTGGTTTGACTGCATTTCTTTTCCCTGAGTTTACTGCATCTGTAACCCAAGTTAGATGTGCACATTTCTTCATAGAAAATCACAGGTCTTATTTGGCAAACATAAGTTTTTTTTTTTTTTTTTTTTTTTTGGGTGGGGGGTGGCGGGGGGCATTATAGATTGTTCTGCTGTATAATTATGCTTTATTCCTCACACGTTACTTACTATCTGTTTCTCTAAATCAGTGTGGGTGTTGCTGTGTCGGTTAATGTTAGGTGAGGTCGAGAGGAAACACTGGTTTAACTGATTTTATTCTAAGACATGGGTTTGCATGTGTTGGTGTGTTCACACATGCAAATGCATTCTGCTATTTGAGGAATTTCAGTGGGTGAAGCGCTGACTCACAAAATTGGTATCAGCATTAAACATACAAATGACACACCACACGCAAAATAAAAAAAATTCCAGGTTAGTTATAAAGTACCATTAGCGAGTCTTTAAAAAAAGGTATTAAACTGTGACAGAACTGTGTGAGATTAAAAAAAAAAAAAGTGCTTATCACATATTACTCAAGGCAGCTCACCCCCAAACAATACTCATAATCATTCGTCTTCTACGCTTCTGGGTGAATAACATGATGCGGTTAATAAGGTGAGAACAGGCGCAGCTATAGATGCAGATAAAGACCTCTACGAAAAAGTTTGCAGTTTCCTGAAAAGACCTGAAAACGACAGCACTGCATATTAAAAACTGTGCAATAGTGCAATGCAGCTCGGTCACCGATGAAAGCAGCCTTGTTTGTATTAGCAACACAGTCAGAGTCAAGCTGCAGCGGAAACAGGAGCTTGACACGAAGTAGGTTGGCTAAAATAAACCCACTTTATCAGTCGTCCGAGGCTGTTTATATGTCGCCTAATGCAAGGAACCCTTCAGTCACTTTTAAACAAAAGGTGATGTTAAAGAGAGAGTATCAATGGGATTGCAGCTGATGCAGGAGGTGGGACGTGCTCAGATGTGCCGGCAGCTGGCATGGCTCTCATTCAGAGCTCTTTACTGTGTCTGAGACCCCAGAGAGAGGGAAGCCACCGGCAGCTGCAGCTCTCGCTCACAAAGAGTTTTTTGAGGAGGTGTTCGTGGCAGCTGTACGAGGCTCCAATTCAATCAAGTCTGAGCAAAGAGGCAACACATCATTAAAAATGGCTCCTCAGAAATAACCCTGCTGAAGCGCAATTTCCACCATGCCATCTGAAGTTCTGACGCCGACTTGCAATTTCAGAAATGAGCAAGCCTTCACTTCAAACCCTAAATCTTGAATTTCTTTCCTCCCTTTTTTTGAACAGTGCACACCAACATGAAGTGGATGAATATAGGTATAAATTCAGGGAATGTTCACCCACATTCTTTATATTATATATAAACAGTGCTGTAAAGGTGCTTCAGCTAAGTACTGAGTTAAGGGTATGAATACTTATGCAATGTACTTTAAATATATATATATATATATATATATATATATATATATATATATATATATTAAAACACGGTTTTATTTTTAATTTATTACTAGTAATTATTAAAACATTATTAGTTCATTATTTAAGGTACCTTTTAAGTATGTTCAACAGGACTGCATTAAATTAAGCACTTTTCAGATGACTGGAATTCCTAAATTGGAGCCAAGGGTATGAATACTTATGCAATGTACTTGTTTCAGGTTTTTTCTAATTTCAGGTTCTTTCTGAAGTTGTGACAATTCTGTTTTTGCTTTGACATTATGGTGAGTGGACTGTAGACTGATGTTGGAAAAAGTTATTTAAAGCAGTTTAACATAACGTGAAGAAGGGGTATGAATACTTTTGCAAGGTATATATATATATATATTTAATTAAATCAAGGTTTTATTTTTATTTTAAATATGTTTTTATTTTTTCATTAATTAAAAAATATCAGTAGTTATTAAAACATTATTAGTTAAATATTTAAAGTTCTTATTAAGTATGTTCAACAGGACTGTGCATTAAATTAAACACTTTTCTTATCTTGCACTCCAGATGACCGGAATTCCTAAATTTGGAGCTATTTTTGCATGTCAAATTCTATATTAATTGGAGCATGTAATTTAATGACATCTTCGAGTTGTACAGAGGAACGAGTGGGGCGCTGGCTGAAGATCTGGATGGTCGGAGAGGTGTGACTGATGTGGCACCTGTTGAAATGGGCTCCGATTTCAAACGCTGGAAACCTGATACGCTCCATAAAACTTCTGCTTTCATCTGGCATCGCTGCATTAAAGTGACGTCTCGCTCTACCGCCAACTCACACCGCATTACAACACTCTGACCGAGGTCTTTGCCTTGGACGCTGGTAACTGATCCTACAGACTAATACTTCATGCTGAAACATAAGAGCGGCAATCAGAAAGACCTCTGCGGTATATTCGGGGTTTTACTGCTATGATCATGTGACCTAACAATCAGAAGAACCCTGTAGTAAAACACAAGCCTCAAAAGCAGAGATAACAAGAACAGGTGTCCAGCAGAGGACAGGTGTTTTGTATCGCAATAGAACAAAAGAAAAAACGACAAAAACATACTAGGGATAGTTGAATGCTAAAATACAAAGCACAGTGGAAATGGGTTCATTCTTATTCATCACTAGATGTGAATATTTGCTTTGACAGTAATTTAATTCTAGTACTAGACTAGAAGCAGCTATTGATAAATTCTTTGAAGAATTTCAAAAATTTTAAATAAATTTATTGTACAATAATTTCAATGTAACTGCAATGATTTTAAGAATTTTTAGACAATAAATTTTTACTAAACATGTAAACTGACAGCCTATTGTACAGTAATTGCACCATGCCATCTGAAATTTGTTAAGTCTTCATGAAATCACAATTTTTGATTTTTTTTAGTATGAATATGTTAGCCTTAAGGTCATCTATAAGCTAGTGCACTCCAAAACAATGACAAATTTCGCATTTTGAAAACATAAGCAGTCAAAACGTACAGCCTCTTACTTATACTAATATGAATCAATGATTTTCATGATATCATGCTGGACTTTAGCTGTCCGACCAAATTCTCTCTAGAATCCACAACGTCCCGCCCCCTACACTATGAATTGACGCTGAAGCTGTGGCTGAAATCAATCACTTGTTCATGGAATTAGTATTTTCTGTACGACGAATGGCACATGGTGCACTATATAGGGGATAGGGAACAATTCAGACAGTGTAAATATGCTTTCAGTTGGGGAGAATGAAATGTGGTTTCATGTTAGTATCACGCAAACCACTGCAGCATGCACGCAGTCAGCTCCGGTCAAGAGACACGATAGCATGATTTTAAACTACAGCATCAATATAATCACTGTTTTGCTTTAGCAACAGTTTCATTTTGTCTGTGACTCTCATAAGATGTCAAATGTGGCTTCACCGATCTCAACAGCTCTGGCCCAAGCTGTGATAAAAACGAAATGCTATTGGCCATTTTAAAAAGATTGCTTGATATGTCCCGCCCTGTTTTCCTGTTGTAGTTGAAATTACATTAACACAGAATAATGCTGAGATATAGTGATCTATATATAATGACTGGATTGCTCATTGCATTCTAAAAACCCATTAAGCAGGGAAGCCACTGGAAGGGTTCGATCCACCATCTTACTATTTCCTACCGGCAGAGAGCACCATTGACCATTCATGTCTTTCTTTCTTCAGCTGTAAAGAAATTATGTTTCTTGAGGAAAACATTTCAGGAATGTTCTCCAGATAGTGAACTTCTATGGTGCCCACGAGTTTAAACTTCCAAAATGCAGTTTAAATGCAGCTTCAAAGGGCTCTTAATGATTCCAGCCAAGGGAAGAAGGGTCTTATCTATCGAAACAATCAGTTATTTTCTTAAAAAAAAAAGAAAAGATATAATATAAAGTATAATTTATATATTTTAATCTCAAATGCTTCTCTTGTCTAGCTCTGCAAACCGCATGCAAACTCTGTGTAATTCGGGTCAATACAGTTAGGGTAGGGTAGCATTTGAGGTTAAAGAGTATATAAATTGTACATTTTTGTTGTAAAGTGTACATCGTTTCGCTAGATAAGCCCCTTCTTCCTCGGCTGGGATCATTTAGAGCCCCTTTGAAGCTGCAGTTAAACTGCATTTCTGAAATTCAAACTCACAGGCACCATAGAAGTCCACTATCTAGAGAACATTTCTGAAATGTTTTCCTCAAGAAACAATTTCTTTACAGCTGAAGAAAGAAAGACACGAACATCTTGGATGACAAGGGGGTGAGTAAATTATGTGTACATTTTTGTTCTGGAAGTGAACTTTTTTAACCGAGCCAACACAAAATATTTTCTTTATGTATGTAATTATGCAGGAAATAATAAACATGAACATATATCTGGTATTAATATCTGAAATGGATTCGAATACACAATAAATAATACAATTCAAGCCTCTGTTACTATATTGCACATTTCAATAATGTTGTATTGAAATTCGAATCCTGAAAATAAAGCCTCATGTCTTTAAATCCATACCATATGGATTCTCCAAGCATTATTTCAAAGCCCTTTGGTGGATCTTTAATGATTTGGTTTGATTTGATTCAAAACTTTTTGTATGCATTTAACTGTTACTTCATGCTTTATGTTCCATATTCCACAATGACAAAACAAAGTAAAACGACTCACTCTCTCTCTGTTCACGTTCCTTTAAAATGGCATCAAGCCATTTTTGCTTGTCCTCAGCATTCTTGGCCATGCACACAAACCACTTGTTTTTGGCCGTGTTGTGAATCTTCCAGCCATTGGTCACCGTGTAGTTGTTACTGTGATAGTCCGCTAGAAAGACGAAGTAAAAGAACACAACTGGTTAAACAATATTCATAAACGCTAATAACATTAGTACACCATCTGACAACTAAATCATTACTTATATGGCATGCAAACAACAAACACTGTAAACAACTACAGAAATGTGTTAAAAGCTGTTCACAGAGGGTCTACACAGATCAGATCAGATCATCTATCTAGCCTTAAAAAAAACATGGCGGTTTCATTTCCGCTAAGATGTAATTTTGTCAGCTTATTACTAAGGTTAAAAAGGTTCCCTCTTACCACTACTAAATGAGTTACTGACCCCAACACAAATGCTGACACAGATAATAAGATTTTCTTCAACATTCTAGAAGCATTAATAATGTAAAAAGGTTAAACTATCCCATTACTGTAAGAAATCGTTAAAGATGCATTTTAGCGTATAGCAGTTCTCTCCCACCATTAAACCGAAGCCTGTGTGTGAGTAAGGGGTTTAGACTGTTACTCATGGTCCAATTTTAACCCAGACATGACAGCAGGAGAATTATATGGAGAAATGAATGAGGTATGGAATAGGTAATGAGCAGTGGTTAATGTTGAAGTAGTATAAATAGATTTCAGAGCACTGAGAGGATTTGACAAAGGGTTTTAGCTCATATAAAACTGGAGAGAATTTACAGGTAATCGTATTTGGCACACAAGTCTGGTTCAGTAATAAACACCACCTATTACCAAATAATTTGTTACGCTGCTGCCTTAAATTTTTAAGTTCAGTCAACTAAAATAAGTTTAGTCAACTTGAAATGTTAAGTTGTACTAAGTAACAACTTAGATATTTGTGTTTGCTAAACTTAACAGATGGGTAAGTAACCCAGCTGCTTTAAAATTTTAAGTTGATTCAAATCAAATATCTAAGTTGTCACTTAGTATAATTTACCATTTCAAGTTGAATAAACTTTTTTTTGAGTTGACTGAACTTAAAATTTGAAGGCAGCCAGGTTACAAATTATTTTAAGTTGACTCAACAAATTGTTTTTTACAGCGTAAGCTTGATCTGATTGTTTTACAATTAAAACAGCAGCCCAATCAAAACAAGCAGATCAGATTGCCATGAAGAAACATTGAATAACATGAAAATATAGAGATTCGGTTTTTCCCTGTTGCCACAAATGATGTGCCATTTTATAACTGCTTCAAAAGTGACTGATCCAATCAAAATGTAGAATCAGAACTATACATTTTATATTTCTTTTACTGTTTTTTTCCCACTTAAGACATATTACATATTATGACCATAACATATTATGATGCTGCTTTTGCAGTAAAGTCAGTCTTTTACTGTAATTTCTTTACTAAAATAATTAAAGTTTCCAAAAAAAGATGATCTGTAAAATATTTAATATTTAAAATAATAATAAAAATATTAATTATAATATTTATAAATAAATATTTATTTAATATTTTCTGAAAAATATACAAATGGTATATAAAACAAGATTAAATTATTATTTATAAAATTATTATAAACGTATTTCTAAACGTTATATTCCATATTATGTAAATTTCCGGCATAAAATATTACACACTATGACTAGGACATCAAATTACTCAGCGTGATATAAGATTATGGTTACAACACCCACCCCTTCCAATCATTATTCATCACTAAACTCCCCTGAAATATCCCTTGAAACAACACTGTAATCATAAAACTGCAATTAGTCCAACTATCTGAATTCCAAACTCATTATCTTCAATCTTCACTCCCAGCATGTGAGTCATTTTATCTGTAACCATATCCATTAAGACAAAACACAGCAGCTAAATGATGCATTTACACAGATGTGGAGCGTCATGTGACACAAGCCCTGATAAACATGACACTGAGAGACTGAAACACAGAACACAGTCTCACATTGGCCGTATCGACTGAAGGCACGTGTGGTTTAGGCTGGTACTGTGACAGGCCTATGGTTTGTTTTTCAGAAAGGATGTTTTTCTTTGTGGCTCAGAGAAAAAGAGAGAGAAGTTGCACTTCCACCCTTCTACTTAAGGTGTGGTGAAAGACTAAGAGCAAAAGGTGAGAAGAGCAGCCGTTACTTCCCCAGAGAGTTGAATTACACGCTCGGCCCGACAGCTGAATGGCACCTTTGACGAGGGCCCCATGACGGTCAGCGCAGCAGAGGTGCTAAATTCAAAGCGCTCAATTCTAAGAAGCCCTGCCTGATCTTATCTTCAGGACACAGAGGCGCTAATTTCTACTGCATCAGCTGAAGTTCCCTTTAAATGGTTTTGTTTGTTACTTGTGATGTTTGTAAGTATCACATGGTGATCAGATGGAGCGAAAAAGGATATCATACAGGAAACTCTCTTACACATGCCTAGAAAACATTGCTTTGTACACTATTTTCCAAAAGTATGGTGTTTTTTTTTTCTTCCTTTTAGCAAGGACATATTAAATTGATGAGAAGTGACAGTAAAGACTTGTATTGTTATTGAAGAAAATGGCTGTTTTCAATAATAAGAAATAATTACTGAGCACCAAATCAGCACATTAGAGTGATTTCTGAAGGATCATGTGACACTGAAGACTGGAGTAATGGCTGCTGAAAATTCAGCTTTGCATCACACGAATAAATTGCATTTTAATTATATAAATGTTTTATTATTGATCAAATAAATACAGTGGTGAGCTTAAAAGATGTGTGTATTTGTGTGGCAGGATACAAACAAACTAGTTTTAAAATGACTTAACTGCACAGGAAACTCAACTCGCTGATTTGAATAGACTTTGAAGTTAGCATGTTGCTAAGCTAACATTTCAATACTCTAAGCAGCAGTGACACATGCAAAACTAGGTAACATAATCTATTTTTAATTACACTTTAAAAGCACTAACAGGCTCAAACCTACCAGTTCCGTCTTCCACATTCTCGACCTCCATGACCTCCGTGTTGATGCGGCCTCTGAACACGTACTGCGGCCCGTTGATGGATTTCGTCCTTTTGGTAGATTTCTTCCCAGACACTCTGGATTTTTAAAGGGTGAAAAAGTGAGACCAGTATTGTTTAAACGGGTGAACAACTGAGAAACCAAAATTGTCTTGATCTTTTGACATATAAGAGGTCACTGTACTATAAAAAATATCCTGCAAGTTTCAGCACTCAAAACTATGTTGTTAGTCTAAAAACAGCTTAAATTGAAGGCAGTCATCCAAAACCGCAGCTTTTGGAATATTCCTATGTATGATGTAATGGGTAGATCTTCTCCCTGCCCCCCTCTGAAACCATGAAAACCTCAGCCGCCTCCTCCCCCCAACTCTCTAAAACTGCTAAAACTGCTGTATGTATAGTCAAATGGTTAACCATTGTGTAAGTCTGTAATCGCTTCTCTTATTCGTGTACTGTTGTATGTTTATATTGCTTAACTAGTATGTAGCACCGTGGTCCTGTGAGACACGACATCTCGTTCTACTATATGCCAACACATGTAGCAGAATGACAATAAAGCTCGACTTGACTTGACTTGACTTGAGAAGAAGATCGACATCGCCGCCTGTTTAGCCCCGCCCACAGATTCGCACATAGTGTTTACCAGAGAGCCGAACAGAGCAGGACAGAAAATAGCCTATTACTTCTAAATTATGATGTTTTTTTTATGTAAAAAGCTTGATAACATTATAAGTGGACCTCATTGAACAGTACAAATTAAAAAACAAAGGCAGTTCATGACCCCTTTAAAGGAACACTCCACTTTTCTTTTGAAAATAGGCTCATTGTCCAACTCCCCTAGAGTTAAACCGTTGTGTTTTACTGGTTTCTAATCCATTCAGCTGATCTCTGGGTCTGGCGGTAGAACTTTTATCATAGCATAGATCATTGAATCTGATTAGACCGATAGCATCTCGCTCAAAAATGACCATATATAATGACGATATTTTTCCTATTTGACTCTTCTGTAGTTACATCGTTTTAAATAGGAAAAATATTGAAACTCTTTGGTCATTTTTGAGCGAGATGCTAACGGTCTAATTTGATTCAATGATCTATGCTAAGCTATGCTAAAAGTGCTATTACCAGACCCGGAGATCGGCTGAATGGATTAAAAAACGGTAAAACTCAACTGTTTAACTCTAGGGGAGCTGGAAAATGAGTCTATTTTCAAAAAAAGTGGAGTGTTCATTTAATGTCCACACATGATTCTCATGGCTGTTTCAGTGAACTACGGATAACAGTAATCTACTAGAAAACATGTTTATGCATATGGTTACCAATATTTCAGACAAAGCTCAAAAGCATCTTTAAAGCCTAACCGTGACTTCCTCTTGCAGTAGACTAGGAGGTTGTCAAACAGGAAGAAGACCCGTTCCTGGATGTTTCCAGCTGATATCTTCAAAAGGTTGCCTTGGAGCAACAGTTCGGTGCAAATATCAGTCAAGTTTGTCCCCTGGAGAACAAAACAAAAGAACATTTGTATTGATTTGGATAAAAAAAAATGAGCCAATATAAGAGTTTCTACTATAAATGTTCCATGATAAACATTTTATTCAGAAGTGATTAGCTGCCTGTGTTCATGTAGCAGAACAGCGCCAGTTGCAAAAAAAAATATGAAAATGCTGCCAAAATCTGTTTATTCAATCATATTCAACAAGTCAACATTAGATTTGCCTTTGCTTGCAATCTCTTTGTGTTTTTTTACAGCAAGTGTGTTAAACAGTTCTTCAGGTCGCACAAATTCTTTGGTTTTTCAGGATTTTTGTGTATTTGAACTCTTTCCAACAATGACCGTTTGATTTTGAGATCCATCTTTTCACACTGAGGACAACTGAGGGACTCATATGCAACTATTACAGAAGGTTCAAACACTCACTGATGCTCCAGAAGGAAAAACAATGCATTAAGAGCTGGAGGGTGAAAACTTTTGATCAGAATGAAGATGTGTACATTTTTCTTATTTTGCCTAAATATCTTTTTTTTTTTCCTTTTTCATTTAGTACTGCCTTTCAGAAGCTACTTACATGTTCCCTCAGAAGACAAAATAAGTTAAATTTACCCTGATCTTCAAATTCAAAAAGTTTTCACCCCCCTGCTCTTAATGCATCATTTTTCCTTCTGAAGCATCAGTGAGCGTTTGAACCTTCTGTAATAGTTGCATTTCAACAAGTCAACACTAGACGTGCCTTTGCTTACAATCTGCTTGTGTTTTATTACAGTGAGTGTCTCTAATTTCATTTCAAATAGTTCAAATCTGTTCATTAATCCAGACCTTCCATCTGTGTCTAAGAGCGGCCCCTCTCTCTATAAGGAGTCGGAGGAAGCCCGACAGGTTTTGGTAACCCAGACGGTGTCTTGTTCAATATCCAGTACCATTAAAAATCGATTCCACTCCGACGCTGCGGTTCGTGCTGACTCTGTACAGGATGTGATTTTCTATGCTCGGCAGGTGTGCGCGTGTGTGAGTGTGTTTGATAAGCAGACTCCATCTTCTCTGCTTAATCAATGGCGTGTCCAGACGGGTCAATTAGAGAGATGGGAATCTGCTTCCCGCTTGTTCTGCACTATTTACCTATAAAGGTGAAACACTCTGGACTAAATGGAAACTTAATGCATTTGCTTTTCAATCAGACCCCACATCTTGAAATACTCTATAACTGGGGTTAAATAAAGCCTGATTTAAAGCCCCTTGTTTTATGCTGCGTTAAAGGGACAGTTTACTCAAAAATTAAAATTCTGTCATTAATCACTCACCCTCATGTCGTTCCAAACCTGTAAGACCTTCATTCATCTTCAGAACACAAATAAAGATATTTTTGATGAAATCTGAGAACTTTCTGACCCTGGATAGACAGCAACGTAACTAGATCCAGAACGGTAGTAAGGGCATCGTTAAAATAGTGAATGCACATCGAAGACTGACACGGAAGAAAAATGGTAAAATAAAGACATAGCTTCGTAACATTATGGTTGATTCAGTGTCACATGGATTATTTTAATGATATCCTTACTGCCTTTCTGGGCTTTGCCGTCTTGCGGGTTTGGAACAACATGAAGGTGAGTAATCAATGACAATTTTCATTTTTGGGTGAACTATCCCTTTTTTTCTGAGAAAACTATGTCTCTATTAACAAATTTTAAAATGTTAAAATAAATCCCCAGCCTGTCATGCTTTGCAGGAATCTTAAATGTTCACAGAGGGATGATGGGAATGGAAAACAACAAAACAGGAGCAAGAATTCACTGTATGCACTAAATGGTGAAAATATTAACCATCTATGCAACACTTAAAGCTCACCGCCAGCTATAGAAAATGCCCCACTTTGCACAACCACTCAGTACTGCATCAGATAAATCAATAAAGAGGGTTAATGGAAAGGGTACAAAGAGTGAGAGAAAGAGAGGATGGAGACAAAGTAACTATGCTATAGAGAAGATGATAAAGAAAAGGAGGTGGGGAGAGACAAGCAAAGAAAGATGATAAAAGAAGAGATTAAGAGAAAGAGAGTGAGAAGAGGGGAAAGTGAGTTTGTGGTGGCACACTGTTGCATGTTACACAAAACTAACAGATCTCCATGGTAACGTGTCTTTGTGTTTAGACTTCCTCTTCCTGCTTGTGGCATGTCCTAAGAAAATGTCATCAGCGCAGACACAAGGCGACACCGATCATGCCCGCATCAGTGATTCTTTCGAGGCTACGCTTAAAAAAATGCTCATAAATACAAAGCATACTGTCAAAAGAGGAACTTCTCTAAAACAAAGAGGTTTTTAAAGAAATATTAAACCAAACTGGTGCTGGGCAAACCAAACCAACCACGGCAAATGACCAGTCATGCATCTAACTCACCTCCCAGCCCTCTATGTGTGACTGTAATATCTCAAGAGCCTCTAGTTTCTCCATCTGTCGCTTGGTCTCGTTGATGTTGCAGCACACGGCTTTCATGGCCTGCAGGGCCTCCTCTACCGCGGGGTAATCTGAATGCTTCTTAGGGGTCCTCTTCAAAAGTTCCTGAAGGACAAACAGCAGGTACATGCTTGTACTACACAGTTACACATCACAATTCTCTGCTGATATGCTTTAGATGCTGTGCACAAGCGACTGTAAAGGATTGTTACTTTATGGGGGATATGCTAATACTGGAAGTCCGTCAGCAGTTGTGGGTGGGGCCTGAGCAGTATGACATCATACGGCTCAGGAAAAAAAAAGGGTTGATAATTGAGACTATTTTGGCTTTTTGGGAATAAAAAAAAAAAGTTATGAATGGATATTTTTCATTGTAGGTTGGTTGTGTCCACACACTGCTAAGACACATTTATATGCAAACACCATGTAAAAGCAAATTTTGCATCCGATGTCCCACTTTAACGTCAACAGTAAATCAAAACTGACCCCATTTTCTATTGCGATATACATTCATGACCTTATTCCTAAGAAAGCCAATGTCTTTCTAATTGCAAATGTATACCACCGTTCCTATTTTTGATATAGTATACACTGCACAGCATAAATGAACGCACAACCTCTGAATAAATATAAAATATGTATTTTCTTAATGTTCACTAATATAATTTATGGAAAAATGGCAAAATTTAAATGTATTAAACATATACTTAATAAAAACAAAAAAATATACGCCAAAAAAAAATTAGCCAATTTTGTTTAAATGAAGGATTGCAGAAATGAGATTTAATTCATCAAATGTAAAATATTCTAGTGCTTAATATGTCCTCCAGAACTTCAAGTAAACTGCTCTGACCCTTCTTGGCACTGAGTGTACAAGTTCATTAAAAAAAAGCCACATCTGTCCTGTTTAACTCCTGGAGGACGACCTCCTTAAATGCCTTGGTCTTTAAAGGGGAGTGTTGCTCAAATAGTCTCTACAGAATCCCCCACAGCTGCTCAAGAGTGTTAATATTGGGTGAAATACATGTCCACTGAAGGATTTTCACCTTGGAAGAATGAATACCTTCATTGTCATGCTAAAAAAAAATGCCCAACAATGCAGGGAATAAGGAGAGGGTAGCATCTTCTGTTTCATGTTTTTGTATTACGTCACACAGTGGTGTGAGAATATATGACAGCATTGATAAAGCACAACTCCCTCACATATTCAACACTCATACATCCCAATATAAGAGCTTTAATACCATACTACTGCTGGAACCAGGTACTCCTCCTCTAGCAACAGCAGAACATTTTAAATGCTTTTGGACCTGAAATAATTGACTTGGTCTCTAAGGTGTCACTATTTTCATAGCTTTTGCCAGCTCTTGCATGATATTCACTCATCACTAAATGAAAACTTCAAGTGAAGACCTGACTATTTCAGGGGCCTTGTCACAAGTCCATTGTTTTTGAATGTTGGTGTTACTTCTGCTATATTTTTACACGTAAAGCAATAATTTGGTATTCCTCTTATACCACTGACTTCTCATTTATGCTGTGCACTGTATATAGTTTATATAGAAGAAACAGTAGTGTATATAGAAAAAATAAACAATATACTCATAGTGCTTATGCTAGTAAATGGCCATAGTTGAAAAAGGGAAGCTGTACCTTCAGTAGCAAAGGGTATTTGCAGATCCTCTGGATGGGAGAGAGAAGATACCCTTCAAGAGGAACATCTGTGCTCTTCTTTCCTCCTAACAACATGAGGTGCTAAAAACAAAACCAAACACACGATATAATTTGCACAACATCCCATTAAAATAAATAATTTCGCAAATACAGTGAGTTTCCATAGAAAGCATTTGAAGGCATACTCTCACATCCTGGTTTGTACAGTAAAATAAGTTCGGGTATCACTTTCACTTCAGTAAGTTTTGGAGATACATTTTTGTTTCCTTGGAAACTAATGAAATCTGTTGCAGGGCTTCATATGCGAAACTGATCTGTGACATGACCGTCACAGGGTGTGTGAGGGATCTTCATCAGAATATAAAGAAATGTATTGGACTTTCTGAAAAGGAAAGGTGCTTACCAGCAGGAAAGTCCGTACGTCAGGGATCTTGTTAAGCTCCATCAGTAGTCTGAGTGCTTTTTCATGGTTACTGCAGTACTCGCCATATACAGAGAAACGCTCCCTCTGCAGTGGAGAGAGAAGAGTCAAAACACTTCACAACACTCCTTAGTCAAAATATTTCTAAGGGTAAGACCCTCCGAACAGATTTATATAAATTTTTTTCGTTACAAAGGAGGTCTGTTTTTGCACATTCCCATTTATAAATCTCATGCTCAGGGACAAACTTTGTCCCAGGCTGGCAGGCCCTCTAATCCACCCATAAAATTTTGTCCTAGACAAAAGTTCATATGGGAAATCCTAAACATAAATATTATTATTATTTTTATAATAAATATTTTAACATCTTAAATAGCTCTTCCTGTAACCATTCTCTCAAACAATGAGATGCGAAGTGATATAAGGGGGTGATTTTAGGTAGTGAAACTGCAAGAGAAGCAACAAGGCGCTGTCATTCTGCCCTACATTATTCGAAACAACACAGGAAGTGAAATCAAAGTGCACAGGTTTTGCCTGAAAGCCACACCTTCTCTGTGTGGTACAAATCTAGGTGGAAATCTTTTATGATTAAAGATGTGCATTGTTCACTTTTTTAGGGTTTAAAGGTGAGTTGCTTTTCCTTGAATTTTAATCCCAGCATGCAGTAATTACAACAAATCTCTATTACTTTACCATGCAAGTTTTGACAGCAAGTCACTATTGTCAAACAATCTTCTTAACTGCTTTTCCTTCACAATATGGTTAAACTAAAACATTAAAAACTAAACTAAACTAAACTAGTGCTGGGCCTGGCTATAAAAAAAGTCCAGAATAAAACAAAACAAAACAAAACTAAACTAAACTAAACTAAACTAACTAAATAATCAAATAAAATAGTGCTGGGTCTGGCTAAACAAAGTCCAGAAGAGCTGTATATAAAATAAAATAATATAAAATAATATAAAATAAATAAAAATAAAATAAAATAAAATAGTGCTGGGTCTGGCTAAATAAAGTCCAGAAGAACTAAACTAAACTAAACTAAACTAAACTAAACTAAACTAAACTAAAATAATAAAAAAAAAATAATAATAATAAAATAAAATAAAATAAAATAAAATAAAATAAAATAAAATAAAATAAAATAAAATAAAATAAAATAGTGCAGGGTCTGGCTAAAAGAAGTCCAGAAGAACCACAAATAAAATAAAATAAAATAAAATAAAATAAAATAAAATAAAATAAAATAAAAAAAAAAGTTGGGCCTTGCTAAAAAAAACAAAAACAAAAAAAAAGTCCAGAAGAACTGTTCATTTGGATCAAATCAAGGCTGAGGTGACAGTTTATTAAAGATGCATGTGGTGAAGGTAGGATGTCATTTATCCGAGCTCAACAGGAACAGTCTGTGTAGGCACTGTAACCTTGACAGGGACGCTGCGAATCCTGACGGATGAGGGAGCTTGAGGCATCCTGACAGAGCAGGAAACTGATACAGGGATTCCACAGGCACTGTGTGGTTGCAGATCAGTTGTGTTTGTTTTCCTGTTTATGATACATTGCCAATTTCATGCTTTCTCAATTCACCCTCTTCATTTATCTATGCGTGTTGTCTATATGAAGAGCTGCACATTGTCTACATATGTTTGTGTGCTCATGTCTAGAGAGGGTCTGGCATTTGCATTAGTGCGAATACAGTGTGTGTGTGTGTGTGTGTGTGTGTGTGTGTGTGTGAGAGAGAGAGAGAGAGAGAGAGAGAGAGAGAGTACTCTGGTTGGGCCCTCAGGGCTCCAGACCTCAGCACCTGTAATGAGAGAGTTTGGCAGCATCACACACCCTCATCCATAAACGAGGCGAACATCTGTCCTGGCATATGCTTTATAGCACCGTTTATCCAAAAAAACACACACAAACATAGTCCAATTAAGAGAGAAATTCACTCCAGTTTGAGGTTAAAACCTCAGAATGTTTCAGTGAACTTGGTCGAAGGTCACATCCAAATGCCAAACCCTAAATGGCTTCTTGTGAGAGCCATACAAAGAGTTAAAGTACTAGAATTAGTTTGCATGGCTTTAAAAGCTACTAGACTACTGCTGGCAGCCAACACTCAGAAATGAATTAAATCACTGTTCAAATCACAAATGACCATTATTACCATATTTCCAGAGAGGCGAAAGTATTTATACAGAATTGTAGACAGCAATTTAGACAATATTACCAAGGTTTTCATAAAGTTGCAACATTATTGCATGTGAAAATCTGAATATTCCATTCAGTGTTTTTAATTCAATATCCCAAATACCTGAACTGAACATTTGTTGCTAAAATTGGAATTCTGAGTGAAACTGCATTCTCTATACTTACACAGGCAGTCTCGGGGAAGATAGTATTTTGAGAGAATGGAGGAAGTGACTGCATATAGATCTAGGATACTGGGAATGATCCCACACTGAGATGGATTAGGAATAACATTTTAATGGTTTGCATGACTAAAAAGCTCGATAAATCAGTTCCTAATCAGAAAAGCACTAGTTCAAAACTAATTTCAAATGCAATCTCATGGACTCACAAATTTGAGGAACACATGTCCGAGAGAATGATGCGCCTGGGGTTCAGGCTGCAAACTGGCATCCAGAGTGGAAAGAAACTCACGATGGACTTCCAAAATGGACTCGATGTTGGAAAACAAGATCTGTGTGAAAGGAAGAGACAATACTTGAGAAAAATCAACAAAAATAAATACTTCAGACACCATAGCCAAACTTCAACCCTAACTGGGAATTATTTCAAAGAAAGTTTATTTATTTTCACTAGGGCTGCCCTCTAATAGTCGACCGACCGTCAAGAGGCTTGGTCGACCAAAATTTTATTTTAAGTCATGCAGTCTGTGACGGACAGATTGTTAACGGCTAGTCTGTGTGGTAATATAGTACATCAGGCAGGGCATCCAAATGCTCACCTATCATTAATCGACCTCATCTGAAATACTGTATGTAGTAGCAACTTTAAATGGCAGCTCAATCTAATGTTAACCTAGAAAAATGTGCGCTATTCAAGCGTCTGTGTGGAGTGTGTAAGCTGAATAGTGACCGCCGGTGCTCTTGCTCTTAAAATACTCCATCATTTTTGGTCATACAGATAAAAGTAATACATCTTTTGAATCTGTAAACACTCTACGTTTATTTGCATGCACTCACAATAAAAACAAAATGTTGCACTTTTGTAAAATAATTCAAGCAAACAGGATGCGCTTTCTGCCTTCTAGGGCTCTGTGAACTTGAGCGCAAAACTTCGAAACTCTGTGTATATTTGCCTTACAGACATGTAAAATATATCTAGAAAGTAAAATGTCCAATGTCCAACCAATTCAAATGGAAAACAAATATTCTCAGATTATGTCATCTGTATGAAACACGCATACAGGCGCATCCACTCCTGTAGAGATGACGAGTCAGTGTCGTCGACTTCATCTCTTAAGACAAAAATATAGAAAGCACTAGTTTATCAAAAAATTATTAAAATGTTAATGCAGTCTCCTTGCTGTTTTGCCATGACATATATCTGTCGGTGCTTTTTTTTGCATGTGCTTGAGCGCTTATTAGCCTATGTAAACAATTAAAGGCTCATTATTATGATTTATATGGTTAATTAATAAACAAGCGACTAATAGCCGACTAATACTTAAAATTAATGATTGCTAGTCAACCAGAAAAATCTTTAGTCAAGGGCAGCCCAAATTTTCACATGGTTTGATCTTAAACACTTTATTTTAGAGGAACACTCCACTTTTTTTGAAAATTGTCCAACTCCCCTAGAGTTAAAAACAGTTGAGTTTTACCGTTTTCGAATCCATTCAGCCGATCTCCGGGTCTGGCGGTAGCACTTTTAGCATAGCTTAGCATTGAATCTGATTAGACCGTTAGCATCTCACTCAAAAATGACGTAAGAGTTTCGAGATTTTTCCTATTTAAAACTTGACTCTTCTGTAGTTGCATCGTGTACAAAGGCTGACGGAAAATGAAAAGTTCTAGGCTGATATGGTTAGTAACTATACTCTCATTCCAGCGTAATAATCAAGGAACTTTGGTGCCGTGATATCATAAATGATATTACGCAGCCGTCAACTCTGCCGGCTGCAACTCTGCATCTACACAAACTTAGTGCCGGTCACTTTCAGGCGCTGTGTAATATCATTGCACCTGCTGCACCCAAGGTACGGCAGCAAAGTTCCTTGATTATTACGCCGAAATGAGAGTATAGTTCCTAGCCATATCGACCTAGAAAATCGCAACTTTTCATTTTTCATCTGTCTTTGTACACGATGTAACTACAGAAGAGTCAAGTTTTAAATAGGAAAAATCTCGAAACTCTTTGGTCATTTTTGAGCGAGATGCTGACGGTCTAATCAGATTCAATGATCTATGCTAAGCTATGTTAAAAGTGCTACCACCAGACCCGGAGATCGGCCGAATAGATTCGAAAACGGTAAAACTCAACTGTTTAGCTCTAGGGGAGTTGGACAATGAGCCTATTTTAAAAAAAAGTGGAGTGTTCCTTTAAGGGTTTAAATATCATTGGAGCCACTGTATATCTTCAAAATAATAAAAGTGCATGTGTGTGTTGTGTTTTTTGGCGTTCAGTTTTTTTTTTACCTTGACCTGCTCTGGAGTGAGACATTGTTGGTTTTCTGGCGTCTGCCTTATTCTCTGAAGAAAAGCCTGTTGATTTACATAAACAGAGAGAGACACAGAGGGGGGAAAAAAAGTTAGTGTTTACACACACAATCACTGTGGTGTGAAATAAAGGTGGGGCAGATTTGTATCATCGGCACACTTATGTTCATCTTACGTAGATGTAACACTTCCTGTAAGTTTACACCCTCCTTCTGCCTGTAACTCTGACTGGAGAATCAACATTTATCTTTAGGTGACAAACACACAGTAATGTCAAGTCAAAAACACTCCACATGCACTGCACTGTTCCAGAAACGGTTTAGAAAGCATCACATCAAGCGAGAAAAAACAGAAGTGTCATACACAAGCTGTCAGAGGCTTTACAAAGAGATCTTAACAGCACTTTACCCAGCTGTGTCCTGAAACCTAAAGGACAGGAGGCCTTCTACACAAACATGTACATTAAACTGTCAAATCAGAAAAACAAAACTCAAAGTAATGATTTAAATCTGCATTCAGTCATCATCTGTGGAGGACTGCAAATCATCAACCTACATTGTATATACACATATAAAGCGGTGTTTCTCAACATTTTGACTCCCAGGGTCTCCAGGGACAAGCATTTGTGGTTAAAAAGTATATAAATTTTAATTTTTTTTTAGAAAATGACCAGTCGTTTTTACTACATTAGACCCTTATTAATTGTCTGGGATCGTGTAGAGCCCCTTGAAGTTGCATTGAAACTGCAATTTGGATCTGCAACCCACTGACCCCCACTGAAGTCCACTACACTGAGAAAAATCCTGGAATGTAATTTCTTTTCGACTAAAGAAAGAAAGACACAAACATTTTTAACGGCATGAGGGTGAGTAAATTATCAGGAAATTTTAATTCTGGAGTGAACTAATCCTTTAAAAGTTTGCTGAGGCCCAATGACGGGCCCAAGCCCCATGGTTGAGAACCACTGATATAGCCACATTTAGATCGTCTCTGAGAGTAAACAGTATATTTGGTGAATTTTAAATAGGCACATTATCCATAATCTTCATTCATCTTGCTGCGAAGCAGATACAAACAGAAGCAGAGAATTATTAATATCTTCATCACTGATCTGCACAGTTTTCAGAGAGTCTCCTCTGGAGAAAGACAGTCTGCCACTCACTGCCTGTTTCTAATTCTGGCTCTGTAAAACACTTCTCATCAGCAGCGGCGGCAGTAACAATGAGGCGATCTGCTAACAGTGCGCTCGACTCACTCCGCCCCAGTGTCTGTTAAATTACCTGTCACTCCAGCTATTGTCTCTGATGGTCTCCCACAGCAACACGACACAGCTAAAGACTTATCCTGAGCGAGTTCACCTTTGCCACCTCTGCTATTGTTGTTTTTTTCATTCCATCTTTCTCTTTGATTCTTTTATTAGCATGTGTGAGGTGATTTTGTGCGTCAGCATAGGGCTGATTGTTCTGGTAGAAAAATCTCTCATCTTCAGTCTCCTTCAACCTTCTCTCATGGATTTTAAATGCGAACAAGACCTTAAATGCAGGCCATCACGCCTCTTTTTCCTTTACCACATAACAGGATGAAAAGTTGACTAATGAGAAGCACTTGCCGTCCCACGGCATCCTTCTGATAATGACAGACTAACTCTCGGTCACACTTCTGTGTCTCTGGAAAACATTTACGATGGCAGCTTGTGCTCCTAAGAGTGTTTGTTTGTAGAAACTCTCCAAAACATTTAGCTGTAAACATGTGGAATGACATGCTTGTACTCAAGAAACGCTCAATTCAACTTAAAGGGACAGTTCACAAAAAAAAACGAAAGTTCTGTAATTTACTCAATTCTATTGTTCCGAACCTCTACGACTTTCAATTTTCTGTATAACCCAAAAGAAGATATTTTGAAGAACGTCTCAGTGTTTTTTGTCCATACGTCGTTTAGAACCCCATTGACATCTTTTAAAATACAGTTGAAGTCAAAAGTTCACATCCACTATGCAGAATCTGCAAAATGCTAATTATTTGACCAAAATAAGAGGGATCAGATAAAATGCACGTTAATTTTTATTTAATACTGACCCGGATAAGGTATTTTTACATAAAAGATGTTTACATATAGTCCACAAGAGAAAATAATAGCTGAATTTATAAAAATTACCCTGTTCAAAAGTATACATAACACTTGATTCTTAATAACGTCTTGTTACCTGAATGATCCACAGCTGTGTTTTTCTTTTTTTTTTTTGTTTTGTTTAGTGATAGTTGTTCATGAGTCCCTTGTTTGTCCTGAACAGTTAAACTGCCCGCTGTTCTTCAGAAAAATCCTTCAGGTCCTACAAATTCTGTGTTTTTTTTTAGCATTTTTGTGTATTTGAACCCTTTCCAACAATGATTGTATGATTATAAAATTCATATTTTCACATTGAGGACAACTGAGGGACTTATATGCAACTATTACAGAAGGTTCAAATGCTCACTGACGCTCCAGGAGAAAACACAATGCATTAAGAGCCGGGGGGTGAAAACATTTTGAATTTGAAAATCAGGGTAAATTTCACTTATTTTGTCTTCTGGGAAACATGTTAGCATCTTCTGTATCTTCTGAAGGGCAGTACTAAAAAAAAATACAATATTTAGGCAAAATAAGAAAAATGTACACATCTTTATTCTTTTCAAAAGTTTACACCCCTGGCTCTTAATGCATCATTTTTCCTCAACAGTTTTTCCTTTTGTGTTTTTCAGAAAAAATGTTCACGTAAACTATCCCTTTGAATGTCACGCTAATTTAGTACATTAAAAAATAAATATGTTTTGTAGCAAAAAGGTGCATGTTTAGCTAGTCTGCTTGAAGAAAAGATACATCAGATTTCCCAGAAGGGACTTGAGCACACTTGTAACTGACACTTAGTGTAATATGGATGGTGATGATGGTGGTCCTGTTGTTCATTGCAGTTCCTGGAGGCAAAGCAAGGGGCCCGTCCCTCAGGCGTGTGCTAATTTAATCTCTCATATGGCCCATCCACATTCATCTATTAAATGGACATCCATGTGACTCACCCCAAGCGCTGGTGGAGTTACAGACAGGATGTGGATCTCCAAACTACCACACAAACAGAATGAAGGGTGTGAAGGGTAAAATGAGTGTTTGGATGACATAGATGGAGTTTACGGAAAAGATTTCTAAATATTTTCAAAAATAATGAACACTTGTTTCCTAAACCCCCGCCCCCAAACTTATGCCACTGGTTGAGCTAATTTTGCTGTGATGCTCATCAAACAATTTTTACCAGCACCACAGAATCACAAGGTATACACTTATTTATAGGGTTACATTTAGCCGTCTCTGTAAGCTGGGATGTGAGAAATTGTTACATCGGAAAAAAGGCACGCTTAATTCACCTTGAGGAGTTTGAGTGTTTGTCAGTCCTCCCTATGCTTGATTTGGCCCTTCTCTGGCCTTTTCCAGCATCACTCTCATGCTTACGTCAAAAACATCACGTAAATAAACAAATACTACAAGGCTACATTGTGATTCCATGGCAACGGTTGCGGTTTCTCCGGGCAACGGAGAGTGTGAAGTCAGCAGCAGAGGATGACAGGTGCAATCGGGGGCATGTGTGCGAAATGAAAAATGAATTCATTCATTCCGATTCAAAGAGGCAAAAGGCACTGAGCTAATGAAATATTGCACATCAACCTTTACAAGCAATTTTGTTGACTTCAATCTCTTCCAGTAATCAGAAGATCCTGCGTTTCATGTCAGCTCAACAACAACAACAAAAAAAAGAGACCGAAACTAAACTAAATTGAAGGACTGAATTGTACAGATTCCCTTCTCATATGAAAACTTGAAGTGTGTGAGGTTTCAGACATTTTAGATGCAACTGACATGTAGAAGGAGAGTGAGGAAAACTGTTGATACCACAAATATCTGAGAAAAAAAAAAAAAAAAAAAAAACAACAACATTGAGAAGACACCCAGCCAAAAATCTGCCTGTCTGAAAAGAAAGGAGGGTGATAATCTAACTTATTTAAAAAAAAAAATAAATAAAAAAAAAAATAATCAATATAATAAAATATAAATATTTATTTTTAAACATAATATATAACTTTAACTTTTGGTAAGAGTTTATTTACAATTATTTTAAACTCTTTAAACAAGTCAAAATATGTAATTATCTTTTTCATAATTCATAATTATCTAATCTTTTAATATATTAATATATAAATATATTTTCAAATACATTATTAAGCTATAAAAATATATTTATAATGCAATATATTAGGACAGACAGACAGATAATTTATATAGTTCATTTGTTATTAATATCTTAATTTAAAAGCGATAGATAGATAGATAATTTATATAATTAATTTGTTATTATTAATATCTTAATTTAAAAGATAGATAGATAGATAGATAGACAGATAGATAGACAGATAATGTATATAATTAATTTGTTATCATTAATATCTTAATTTAAAAGATAGATAGATAGATAGATAGATAGATAGATAGATAGATAGTTTATATAATTATTTTTATCATTAATATCTTAATTTAAAAGATAGATAGATAGATAGATAGATAGATAGATAGATAGATAGATAGATAGATAGATAATTTATATAATTATTTTTATCATTAATATCTTAATTTAAAAGATAGATCCAGCTGTCTATCTATCTATCTATCTATCTATCTATCTATCTTTTAAATTAGGATATTAAAAATGATACAAATGAATTATCTATCTATCTATTTATCTATCAAATTAAGATTAATGATAAAAATTAATTATATAAATTATCTACCTATCTGTCTGTCTATCGATCTGTCTATCATGCAAATTAAGATTAATGATACAATTATAATTATATTAGTTATCTATCTATCCATCTATCCATCTCTCCATCCATCCATCCATCCATCCATCTTTAATTATATATAAACTCTAAAAATTAATAAATAAATAAACAGAGAGATTAACAGACATTTATATATTACTTCGTATTATATTATATCATATTTTATAATATTATATTATATTATATTATGTAGAAAATTAAATAAAATGTAAAGTTTAAAATGTAAAGTCTCCTTGACTGTACAGAATAAAAAATAAACCCATACCCAAAATTAAAAGCTTTACATTCAAAAGTCAGGCAAACTGACTAATTGTGAGCACTCTGATAAGTTTACATATCTGAAGACTGTGACTGTCTGTTCTGTCCAGCTGGTAAGAGGGACAGGGGAATAGAGTTACACACAGTAGAATAGCCACAGGCTATTAGATGTAGAAGAGCATGAATGTGTCCATATGTCCCCACAAAGGAAACAAGCTGTTCCCTGACTCTTTTTTCCCCCCTCAATGAAATGCTTTGCCAGGAAACAGACATTATAATTTTGCCACCTGCAACACAGGGTGACCTTAAACAAACACTGACACTAATTCAATGACAGGAGCGAGACCTTGGCCTCTTGCATTTCAGGAAGGAAAAGGCAGAACAAACCTTTTCCGTAACAAAAAGGCTGCTGTTTCCCACACACAATACATCAACACTGTTCATTGTTTAAATGGTTTTCCTTTAAATTAGCTCGTTATCAAACAATGATTGTCATTATTGAGATAGAAGGGTAAAAAAAAAAAAAGAATGGCTCGGAAGCTTGCACGGCCTTTCACCCTTGTATTGAGAACGGACTACTGCCAAAAAGCATATACCGCATGGAAACTGTGAAGTAAGAGTTGCACGCATAAACACTCACAATGCACTGAATATGCACTCGTTTGTGCATCTGAGAAACCACAGCCACAGCTTTTAACACCACACAGCATACACATTCCACTAACCTTCTTTGAAACGGATGTGCCTGGACAGAATACCAATGTAAAGTAAATGTACTTGTGGTGTCATTGTACGGCCCGTAGTCATGGCAATATCGTTCACAGCGGTGCCTTCTTTAATGTGTACATTAAAGGAATTTTCCTATATTGAGAAGCTCTATCAACAGCATCATTTTCCCCCAAACATTCATGTTAAATGCATTCCTCAGTACATTTTTTGTTTGTTTGTTTTCACAATTTGGGGAACAAGTCAAAAAATCTTCTCAGTGGAATTTAACTTTAGCACCTTAAAGGATTAGTTAATATCCTGATAACTTACATACTTCCATGTCATCCAAGATGTGCATGTCCTTCTTTCTTCACTCGCAAAGAAATGAAGGTTTTTGAGGAAAACATTCCAGGATTTTTGTCCATATAGTGGACTTCAATGGCAGCCAAAAAGTTGAAGGTCCAAACTGCGGTTTCAATGCAGCTTCAAATCCCAGCCAAGGAATAAAGGCCTTATCTAGTGAATGATCAGTCATTTTCCTAAAAAAAAAAAAAAAAAAGGTATATACTTTTTAACTACGAATGCTCGTTTTGCACTAGCTCGACTTCACGCATTATGTAGTCATGTTGGAAAGGTCACGTGTGATGTAGGTGGAAGTACCGCCCCAGTGTTTACAAAGTGAACGTGCAAAGAAAGTCAAACAACTTTTACGAAAAAAGGTAAAAAAATGTTGAAGTTGGAGGAGAAAATGAGATGATGTTTTTCACCCTACCCTACCTTTCTGAACCAAAGTACACAGACGGAAAACTAACCACACGTGACCTTTCCAACATGATTACGTAATGCGTGAAGTTGTAGACTTGCATCGCAGAGCGAGTGCAGGATGAGCATTTGTGGTTAAACAGAAACACTTTTTTATTTATTTTAGAAAATGACTGATGGTTTCACTAGACAAGAACCTTATTCCATGGCTGGGATCGTGTAGAGCCCTTTGAAGCTGCAATGAAACTGCAGTTTGGATCTTCAACCCGTTGGCTCCCATTGAAATCTGCTATATGGAGAAAAATCCTGGAATATTTTTCTTAAAAACTTTAATTTCTTTGCAACTGAAGAAAGACATGAACATCTTGGATGACATGGGGGTGAGTAAATTCTCAGGAAATTTTCATTCTGGAAGTGAATGAATCTTTCACTTTAGAACTAACCCATAATTTCAATAGCTTCACGAAAATGTACATTTTCTTAATTCTATCTCTCACTATGATTAATTCATATCCAGATTTGGGACAAAAGTCTATTTTGTTGGCCTGAAACTTAAACCGTGTTGCAACAAACACAGTTTGTTCACAAACATGTCAATACATTTCAGGAATACATAAACCATATTCAGTGTAGAAAATAAATATTTATTGAGTGCAGTAATTGCCCCTGGAATTATTATTATTTTTTTTTTATTCATGAAGATATGACAATTTATCTCAAATTTCAATTTAATTAAATCTCTGTATAAACAACTATAAATCAAAAACAGATCAAATACAAAAGTAGCTGTTAATAACGCACAAGATAAAACAGCACAATAAATTGTGTTAGGTTTAGGGCTGCAACAAAATATTATTTTGATAATCAATTAATCTGTTGATTATTAGAGTGATTAATCAGTAGACTTTGATTATTCAGCTTTTGCAATTAGTTAAAATACTGACTCATACATATTCTAACAACTAAATAAAGGTCACTGCAGCTTTTGAAAATCATTATGTAATTACAATTACTATAAAATTAATTTATACAAATAGATATATCTGGCACACAAAATAGATGACAGGCAGAGAAACGTTTATTCACCGTTTAATTAGCTATATGAAAAAGTAACTGAAAGACACACCATTCTCCCTAACATCTCCTTTTGTAAGTCATACGGATAAGAAACAAAATAAAGGTAAGTGATAAAATGCTTTATTTTTGGATAAACTACTTTATTCACAACATAATCTCTCTTAAAATACCTTATAGGGCTATGATAATCAAAACAGTCCTGAGCTAGATCTCTGCTTTGATCTCTGCAAACCAAACTATCACGTTAAATGAAATATTTTTTTCCCACTAACAAAAATATTTTATCATTAGTAGGGGTGGGAGAAAAAAAAAATGATTCTCAGATGCATCGCGATTCTCTCTTCAACGATTCTGATTTTTTTTTTTTCCGCATATGGCACGTGCGCGCTAGAGACGTGGCTTCATTGCAGAGAATTTGTACTGTGAGACGTGCGCATTGCTTGACAGTGTGTGCTTCCACCCACCATGTTTTACTTTAGATACGCTTTCATTAATGCCATTTGGAATGCAGTACTATTAGATGCACGAAAATCTCGCACTGACAGACCTTCATGTGCGCTTTGTGTTTGTTGTCCTGAAGATCGATTGCAGCTGTGATTAAATGCACTTGCATTTTCGAATACTTTCATATGAAATTGATGTTCACACAGTCAGTTATGTTTTCAGAGCAGGACAAAACATCCGATATATTGAAATAGATCTGTGCATTAGTGTGAATACAGTCTGTTAAAGCTGCCACTGTCTATGATCTCATCAGTAATAATCAAATGGCAATAATGCTGAGGAAAAAAGAAAAACCCGTAACTATTATCTGTAAACTTTCGGATACCTAAAGAACACTTATTTTAAATAAGTAATCGTTTAAAAAAGGTAGCCTGCTTATGTAATAAAAAAATAAAGTACACTTTGCAAAAAATACATTTTAGATAAAATTTATATGAAAATGTAGCCATGTGCAGTGATACTGAAAGCCGAGAATGTGACGCATCGTGATACAGAGTTGATAATGAAAATCGTAATTGAATTGAATCATGAAACCAGCGAAGATCTGCACTTCTACTTTTAAGATGTACTGACATACAGAGATTCCAACTATGAACAAAAAGCATAGAAACTGCATTTTTGGCTAAAATGTATGGTTGTAAAGACATTTTTGCACAACAGAAGAATTGGGGAAAAAAAAATGTAGATCAAGAACCGTTTTGGAATCAGATCGTGACTCCCAGAATCGGAATCAGACCGGATCGTGAAGTGCCTGAAGATTCCCACCCCTAATTATTAGCTAGCTCCACACTGGAGATCTTCTTTGTAACCGAAAATCAAGTTGTAATTCAATTTAATACAGTAAAACTGCTTGATGTAAGACTATATCGATTGCATAAAGTACTATATAACTACTGAAGTACCGAACTACTTGTGCAAACATCCACATTGCTGTAATCAGATGTGTTTTTAACTGCTGCTTTCACACTGCTGTCGATTTTTGTTGTGTTTGTTTGTACAAACGCTATTCATACAAATGCTGCTTAAAGGAACACTCCACTTTTTTTGAAAATAGGTTCATTTTCCAACTCCCCTAGAGTTATACAGATGTGTTTTACCGTTTTTGAATCCGTTCAGCCGATCGCCGGGTCTGGCAGTAGCACTTTTAGCATAGCTTAGCATAAATCATTGAATCCGATTAGACCATTAGCATCTCACTATAAAATGACTAAAGAGTTTTGATATTTTTCCTATTTAAAACTTGACTCTTCTGTAGTTGCATCGTGTACTAAGACTGGCGGAAAATGAAAAGTTGCGATTTTATAGGCCGATATGGCTAGGAACTATACTCTCATTCCAACGTAATAATCACAGAACTTTTGTCAAGTTTTAAATAGGAAAAATATTGAAACTCTTTAAGTCATTTTATAGTGAAATGCTAATGGTCTAATCGGATTCAATGATTTATGCTAAGCTATGCTAAAAGTGCTACCGCCAGACCCGGCGATCGGCTGCATGGATTCAAAAACAGTAAACCACATCTGTATAACTCTAGGGGAGTTGGAAAATGAGCCTATTTCAAAAAAAAGTGGAGTGTTCCTTTAAGTTCAGTTGCATTAGCTCTGAAGTGCTGTGTGTCGTCGTCTTATAAATTGCATCCAGGAGGGCTGAATTACAGTCGTGCACATACATCGCCACACTGCATTATTGCAGGCTCTTACATTAGGTCATTGACAATTTTTTTTAATAACTAATCGTTTCATCCCTAGTTAGGTTATCCAGCTTTATACCATCTACCGTCAAAGTTTTAGAGTTTGTTTTAACTATTGGGAGTGTTCTCTACACATTCCCATAAAAAAAATCTTTTCACATTAGCAAAACAATCAACAATATTTGCCATTATGACTGTGAATGTTCGTTCAATATCTGCATCAAACTAAACTAGAAAGGCTTAGAATACAATGCAATGCATCAACAGTTAGACAACACTAAAACAGGAATTCACCATCGGATCATTTAAGGTATATCAGAGATATTTTTACTTTAGGTGACATTTTTAGATACCGACTCCAACCAATAGTGTTAAATGTAGCACGCTTATCAGCAAACACAATCTTACAAACTGAACTCTTCAGATACAGAGGTACAAATATAACCAGCGGCAGTTCAGGTCCAACAATGGGACATGGGCAGATCTTACCAGAGTTTTAAAACTGAGAGGAGGACATGAGTGAAACCCATTCACTTTCGTCCAGCACATCTCTGTCCTCAAGAGCTTGAAGAGCCATTTCTGTCACACTTGCTTGATCCTGGAGGGGTCAGACACTGAACAGCGATGGGCCACTCTAATGACCTTCTTTACGGCCTCTCTCACAGACGAGAGTCTTTCATTATCATGCAAACAGACACACCACTTAGTCCCTCTCTGATAAACAAACACCACTGCAACTCAATTAACCGATATTAGCAATGCCAATGTGCTGCCTTCTGCAAGTACGGATAAATAAAAACGGATTATCGCTTGGGTTTGAAACAGTGCTTGGCAATGTGACTGACCCGACCTTCCATTTCCAGTGTGCGAGATGAACTGGAAGTATGAAAAAGTGGGATTTTTCATTTTCTTAACACATTATTTCATAAGAATACCAAATGTTAAGAGAAAACTTAAAGACTGCATATGCAATACCACAATATGTGATGGTCATGTGACAAACAACGGTGTTGCATAATAAATGTAGAATTCAGCCATTTGAAATGTTTATAGTGGAATGGCCACTGTTTCACTTACTACAGTATTTTAAGTAAAAGTGTATACTACAGTATACTTAAGCTATTATTTCATTCTGAACATACTGTAGGCAGTTTGTAAAACATTAGCTAATATTGCAGCGTGTATGTTCTTTTTTAAGCAAAGATGACTCGGCTTTCACTTTCAACTGATCAGTAAATGCTGAGTGCAATTGGGAAATGAGAATATTTCTCTAAAAATGATCATATTTTTAAAGAAAGAACGCCCCCGAAATCAAAGCATTGGACGAACTGAGGTGATACTTGTGAAGAAGGGGGAAATAAAGTCGAGTTCACTTTACGAAAAACAAAAAGAGGAAGGATATGACTCTAGATAGGAAACAGTGCGGTGTGAAGAAGCTTTGTGTGGTCAGCGCAGAGAAATAGGGCCACATGCATGCCAGCACGCTGCTAAAGCAGAGAAACAACTTGAGGCGGTGTGGACGAATTTGGCTTCTGATAAACATAGAAGTGCATCTCAGACTTGCAAATCCATTCGACATGTTCACTGAGGTAACGTTAAGGCCCAAAGCCTTCAATCCTTTAGGGAATAGTGTGTTTGTAGCCATTCCTAATGTGAGGGAAGCGAAGCTTCTGATCTGAGAGTAGCAAAACATTGTTTTACAGAGTAAAGAATCGTGAATCATTCACACAAATGTGCTAAAAGAAGTAAAAATCTGACTGACGTATGCTCTCACGTCGCAGGAGATCTAACCACCAGCCGTGCTGAATTTTGGAGTGACAGAAGGTCAGACATGGGCAACAAGCCTTTTGTTTGATGTGAAGCAGTCAGGCAAAGATGGTCAGACAGTAAGGTGGACCAAACCAGACTGGCCATATGCTGTCATGGACTTCAACCTCTCCCAACAGGACTGAGGGTCAAGAGCCTGCTGCCACCACTTCTGCCACCAGCAGACGTCGAGACTAGCACCGTTCTGGTTGACCTAGCAGCGCCAGGCCACAGACAGTGGAAAAAAGTGTGGTGGACAATCAACATGTCCTGGGATATGACTTACAATATTATCAAAAGCCAAATGTCAAATGGTTTCCCATTAAAATTTACCTTGGTTAATTTACTTTACAGCGAAACAGTGGGTAGTCCAGACACTCAGCTATTTGATTACCAGAATATTCTCTTATGTGACACTGTGATCCTGTTTTTAACCACACACACGTACATAAAAAGCATGTGAAGTCTGTCACACAGGGCAAATACAGTGGCAATTTATTGAAATAAGGGACAAGTCTGGCTATTGCAACATGCTCTTTTCAAACCTCTGGTTGTGAAACTAGGGTAAACTCAGCAATTTCTTTAAACGAGACGGCCCCTCCAAATCATTGACTAAAACAAGTGGACAAAAGGCACAGCATTTGGGATTGTTAGCTTTGCACCTTGCCAATTTATTGATAAAAGAGAGTTTTAAATTAAATTAAATTAAATTAAATTATTTAAATAATATTTTTTTAATAAAATAAAATAAAATAAAATAAAATAAAATAAAATAAAATAAAATAAAATTTAAAAAGACCCAAATTATGCAAGAATCTGTCAGATTCCAATTGAAATCACTCAGAAAACTGGTCTGGGTGAGCCTAAATTGCTTAACACCAGAAGGGAAGCTACAGATCAGGAAAAAAAGCAGAAATGCAAAAGCATTAGGCACACTTCTAAGCCTTCACTGTAACATGTGATTCCTACTAATCGAGCAAAGAAACAGAAGTGAGACACGCAAAAAACAGTGATGTGCTGTTTTTACAGGCACCACATAGAACAATGCGTACAAGTGCAAGTTCTGAACTTACAAAGCTGAACCCTAAGCCTACAAGCCACATCCTGTGGTCCAACAAATGATAATCTGGCAAAATAATCATCAGTTGAGCTTTCTGATACCGTTGATCCTTCAAATGAAAAGTATAAATGCTATATGGCCCATTTAAAAAGGATGATCATATACAATACTGTGAATTGAGGTAAATTAGGTCACTTTTTGACTTAAAAAAAAAAAAAAGTCTGCTCATACAGAACATAGCTGTGCAGGTTTTTACTGTTTTTATTTTTATACATGTAAGCTAGCACCAAACTGAACAATGTCTTACAACAGATGACATAAAAGAATGCCAAAGTTCTTGTGCCGTCAGGGTACAACTACTGTATATTGACACATCAAACAAGGATGTTTCACATTTACACACATCTTCACATTTACAACCACAAATCATCTATAGTAAATATAAATATAGTATTCCCTGAATATTAGCAACACTGTTTCCAGTGACAACTCATCACTGTCTGATTAAATAAGAAAAAAATTCAAAGTGTAGTCACTTTAGGCTACTGTACTAGAAAACTGAAGGCGTTTACTCAGCGTTCAGACAGCAGACATTTCTGCAGACACAGAGCTTTCTTAGCAGTCAATTTGCCTGACAGTTGCTTTCATTCAGCAGTAATTCTACAGCAGCAACAACGAGAAGTTTTAAACCCACAATGAAGCGAACTCAGGTATTCTGAAAAACTAGGACAGTTTGAAGGAAATACAAAGTACATAATCAAAAGTTTGAAATATTAAAACCCAAACTCATCTGAATTTTCAGGATTCACCAGACTACACAACTCTCACTTGTCAAGTAGCAATGATGGCTTAACCAACACACCAACTCTATAACTAGACGTATTTCAGAGTGGATTAGGATATTTAGCGACCCATCAGGAATTGATTGGTTTGTGAAAAATGGGTGTTACAAACCAGAATGGAATCAGATCAAATGTGTGTTTAATAAAACAATGTCTAAATATGTTAACATTATCCACTGGCCCGTGCAATGTAGTTGACATCAGCGGAAAAAGAAAGTCATTACAGAAGAAGAACATTACAAAGAAGACAAGCACTTTTTCTCTTTGGAATAACATGTACTGCTGAATCACTCACAAAAAGACCAGGAAAAGGTAATGAAAGTAAATGTGGTCAATTTTGATTTCATGTTGACTGTAAACCTACAGGACGATGTGCGTCACTGTAAGGGCTGAAGGTATCTCATGAAACAAACTCATCCAGTCTGATATAATGAGTACTGCTAAGTGACAGGATATTGTTAACCTATAGGATGTCCACTCTGTCTTTGTCCAGGACATCCTTGGACATTAACTCACCCGGCCTTCCTCAGGTTAAATGTCTCAGCACATGTTAGCACTAACAGCATCCTGCCTAAAGTTGATTTTCCCGCTTTAAACAAACAGTGCTATTTACTTGCTGGTGCTTTAGCATGCAATGAACAGTAAAGGGTCACAGAAGAACCCCCTGAGGTTCTCCAAATCACACATTTGTCCTCTTTCTCCAGTTCAAGTGAGGAGAATCTTTACAACCCGAACTGGTTCCCACAACGTGAGCAAGAGCAAAACTTACTGAATCTGATGCTCACGCTTCCTGTGAATGCCCAGCTAAAAACACACCCAGGCCCTTCCAAAGAGCCCTTTCATGGCTCTCTGTGAGAATCTGCCTCGCTGCAAAAGGGTATGAAGTAGTTTTGGACGCAAGGAAGGGGCCATTTTGGCCGGCATGGCGTGAAATCGAATAAATAAACCAAGAGGGAAAGGGGGGAGAGAGAGGGGAAAAAAATCCTCTCTTTGTGGCCGCGACCCAGCTAATGGAGACAAAGAGCCCAGTAGCAGGAGGATGAGGTTTGAAAGAGAGGATCCGAGCTCGGCCCTCTTTCTTCGTGACTCTGATTCCCCATCACCCCTCAAGCAGCGGCCGCTGCAACAAAGTCCTCTTTGAGTTCGGCCCCCTGTCCCACACTTCCGCTATGAGGGGCTTCAAAGTTCACGGCTGTTTGAGCCGCTCACAGGGGTGGAAACGAGCCACGGCACCACAGGACAGCAGAGAGAGAGAAAGAAATGAGGGTGATGAGAAGAACACTCATAACTGTTACATTGAGCAAGACTATGTTAATGCAAACCTGGATAAGACCTAATTAAGAGGACTATCCAAACTAGATTCTCTGAGGAAAATGTGACTGGTGCTTGCATAGGGCATTCTGGGTTGTGGCTAGGATGTTCTGGGTGGTTCTAGGACAGAGGTGTCCAAACTTGGTCCTGGGGGGCCACTGTCCTGCAGCGTTTAGCTCCAACCCCAATTAAACACACCTGAACCAGCTAATCGAGGTCTTACTAGACATACTAGAAACTTTCAGGCAGGTGTGTTGAGGCAAGTTGGAGCTAAACTCTGCAAGACAGTGGCCTTCCAGGACCAAGTTTGGACACCCCTGTTCAAGATGGTTGTTAGGGTAGTACTAGGACATTCTGGGTGGTTCTAGGTGGTTTTATGAGCTTTCTAGGGTGTTCTGAGTGGTTGCTGGGGTGTTCGTGGTGGCCACTATGGTGTCCTGGGTGGTTTTAGGTGGTTGCTAGGATTTTCTGGGTTTTTGCTAGGGTATTGCTAGAATGTTCTGGGTGATTCTACAAGGTTGCTAGGGTGTTCTAGATTGTTGCCAGCATGTTTTGGTTGTTTCTACATGGTTGCTAGAAAGTTCTAAATGGTTCTAATTGTTTGCTAGGATGTTCAGGGTGGGTCCAGAAAGGTTGCCACTCGGCTGTTCTGGATGGTTCTAATTGGTCGCTAGGATATTCTGGGTGGGTCCAGAAAGGTTGCTACTAGGCTGTTCTGTATGGTTCTAACTGGGTTACTAGGATGTCCTTGGTGGGTCCGAGAAGGTTACTACTACAGTGTTCTGAATGGTTATAATTGTTTGCTAGGATGTTCTGGGTGAGTCCAAAAAGTTTGCTACTAGGGTGTTCTGGATGGTGCTAATTGGGTTGCTAGGATGTTCTTGGTGGGTCAGAGAAGGTTGCTATTAGAATGTCCTGAATGGTTCTAATCGTTTGCTTGGATGTTCTAGGTGGGTCCCAAAAGTTGTTCTAGGTAGTTCTAATTGGTCACTAGGATGTTCTGTGTGGGTCCAGAAAGGTTACTATTAGGGTTTTCTGGATGGTTCTAATTTGTCATGAGGATGTTCTGGGTGGGTCAAGGAAAGTTGCTACTAGGGTGTACTAGGTAGTTACTAGGAGGCTGCTTATTGTTTCAAGTCAAAAAATGCCAACGCCTAAGGCTGATGATACACTGGGCAACTTTTTTTGAACAATGTTGCTTGGGCATTTTACCACTGAGAATGGCTAACAAATTTATCTGGATAATTCAGATAGGTTGTGGGCCCTGTGTCTCACCTGGTTGCCCACTGGCGGCAACATTGTTTAAAAAGCTGCCCCGTGTATCATCAGATTTTTCCACCCATTTTCTCATCTGCCAAGCAAAAATAATTCTGATTGATTAAAAAAAGTAATAACCATTCTTAGCATGCAACAATATTTCATTCATATCTAATAGTACTAGTGCTGCTTGCCTTAGTAAGAACCATTAATAGTTATTTTGACTGGCTTTGGCTGTTTTAGACAGTTCAGATTTAATATGCTTCCAGTTTGAGGTAGGTGTGTACATCACATTGCCGTGAAATTGCCCCATTGACAAGAAAATCTGTGTCTGTGACACCCGCCCATCATTAAGAAGCTTGAGCGTATGGAAAATCCAACACTGGTTGACGGTTGGACAGTACTAGCTACAAAGGCTTGATGCTGACATGTGGTAGTCCAGATAAGATCTCAGTCCAGATTGGATTGGCCATCTGGAAGGCATTTGGGCTCATCTCCATGGAAGAGCGATTGAGCACATGGAAAGGTGCCATGTGAGCCAGGGGTTCATTCACCATAGGGGGCAAAGGACACAGTGGACCCTGAGCTGGCCTATTTGACAACAACAGACAGCAATCATTATCACTTCACATAGGGAGATGCAAGCTTGAGTACTCAAACAAACACATACGGTTTAATTACCTTTGGAGTGTACTGACGTATAATGGGATTTCGTCAGCTGTGAACAACCACAGAAGCTAACTTTGTCACTTACCACAGGCTTATATGCGTGTGTGCGTATTATCTAATTTCCTGATGTGTCATTCCTCCTTCCTTCTAGAATAATGGATTCAAGCCCAAAAGCCTCAAAGTGTATCATCATCATGGCAGTATTGCTTCATTAGAGTCAAATTACAAATGCACAATTTCTGTCATTTCTTCATTGATTATCATCCTATGAGTGGCTTTGGTGGCTGGACAACACTCTTCCATCTCACCACAGGAAATAAACCCACAAGATGACAAAACATTGAATGCTTTACATCAGCTGTAGTGTTGTGATAGATTAAATTACAGATTTAATGAGTTCATTCATTACTAAATCAAACAGCATGTTTTACATGAAGTTCTAAGTGGATACAAAATGACAGTTCTGTCATTTATTCACACTCATGCTATATGACTGATAAATGATTCAATATTTTAAATAATCTTCATGTAGATCCTTTCCACCATCTCAGTTATAAGCTCCAATGATGACCCAAAAACGACTATAAAATAGCAAAATTTCCTTGTTTACTAGATTCCAAGTCTTTTGATTACATACATCTTTACATGAGATCAATGTCAATGAGATGACATTTTTAGAAATAGAGGAGAGATTTTTTTAGATGAAATATCCCTTTAAGAATCCGTAAACATCGTGTCAATGAATTCCAACGAGTACCTTCATTTAAATTCTCTAATAAATCTTATTTAGTCGACTAAACGAATGACCTGACCTTTTAAACAAGCATTAGATCAAGCTAACCATGCTAATTCCATCTTTACGACTCGAGTACGTAATTCAGTTCCAATCATTTTGACACAGTCCACATCCATCAATACCACACGCTCCTTTATTTGTCTAAGGATGAGGTAAGTGGGATAAGTTAACATCATTCTGTTCATATTTCTTCCCTTTCAGAAGCAACTGGAAAAGCCATACATCAGAAGATCTCACCCAAAAAACATCTCAAGAGTCATGACACTACAGCCGGCCTCTGGCCACAAACCGCAGGGGCAATTCCCTCAGGACAACTGAGGAATTCCTTAGAGCTCTTCTGGTCAAAAGGGTCAAGGGTCAAAGCACCAATGTACGGCCTTCTATTTACTGCTGCCTTTCTCTTTAGAAAACATGCCTCTCGAGTAGGCGGCTATTGTCTACAGCTGCAAAAGTAATGTTTGCGATGGGGTCACAATCAAGGCTATTGGTGGTCAAGAGAGAGCGAGAAAATGCCAGTATTGTATCTAATTCAAAAAAATAATCACACCCAGCATCCCACAAAGCAATTCCGATTGAAAACAAACCTCATATATGCACATAAATCCTCATCACCTGAATAATTAAACACAAAACAGCCCCTAAACCTGCTCAATGTGGAGTTATGTAAGTGTCAGTTTAATGCTACAAGCCACAATCCAAAGTTTATTGAACATTTTGGGAACATCTGCTAAGAGTCTTATCCCATATGCCTGTGGTCTGCATACCTCTCCTCCGTCTGATAGTGTTCATAATCTCTAACACATGGCTTTGTTTGCTGTCAGCTTGTTTGTAATAGATGAGGAGGTGCCAACAGGCATACCTTATTCACATAAGTGTTTGTAACATGGCGCCTGGCCAGGTAGCTGTGATTAAATTAGAGGCGTGAATCTAACTAGCAAGCACAGGTGACGGTCTTTACATCATCACCCGGTTACATATCCCAATGTCTTTCTGTTTTTGATATCCGAATGCACATACAATTCATTAACACCTGGTCAAGAACACAGACGACTTTATCAGTTTCATGCTGTGCCCATGACCTCATAGTGACTCATCTAGGATTTCTAAGTTTGACTTTCAGCTCATCCGATCTAAATGGCTTAAAATAAATATCGCAAAGAACATCAGCAGCAACAATATTTGTCAGACCACAAAAGGCCATGGGAGGATTATCTCTGCTAATTTTGCTATTTATTTCGTACAAGATCCTCAGTTTCCCTGCTGATGCTGATGACTCAAGATGTCCTCCTACAACACATTAACATGAAAACATCCTGAACATGAAAAACATGCAAAATTGATGACTTGCAAAATAACACATTGTTTTTTCCATTAACCAGCAGCTACCACACTGAATGACAAAACATTTTATTGGTCCCTTGTTTGTCATTTATGCTGTGTCGCACTAGGTAGCCCCGCCCATGACAAACTATCATTGGCCCAAAATCTTTCTACACATAATAGAATATTACATTTGTTTGACTGTGCTGAGTTGCTGGTAGATGATACAAACTATGCACTTTAATTCACAAACTACAGAGTGTTTTCTCAAAGCGTCATCAATTGGCAGCACTGATTATAAACCATGCCACTGAACGGAACAAAACTCACATATTTAGCTTATTATTGCTGCTGAAAATGGTCAATTATTGTCATGTTTTGGCCTGTACTAATCGGTCAGACCGGAAAAAACATTTAGAGTCTTATAGATTTACAAAAGTTATAACAAATCAAGGAAAAGAGTGCAAAAAACTGTCCGAGCAACAAAAGGTGTTTGTGGCTGGCCAAACGGAACCAGGATTTTCAAGGCAAAATCTTCACAACATTCATTTGTTCTAATCATTTCCAGTCAGGCAGGTGAAATATTAGGCTAATATGTTAACTGATACTGCTCGTAAAACATCTTTACTACTCATTCACTTTAGTTTGTCAAAATATTGCGCCCTTTCCTGCTTACTGAGTCCTTCTCTATATGATTTATCAGCATCCACACATTTTTTTTTTCCCGTGGTTTAGAAAGCATAAATTAGCAGAACAACATATTACGTACATTAACCATGCAATCCATGCTGTTGTTTACATCCAAGTATCTCCAATATGGCTGCATATACAGGTATGACATTTAATTACTTGTTTGTTTGTTTATTTTTTTTTTGAAAGAAATTAAATACTTTTATTTAGCAAGGATGCATTAAGTCGATTAAAAGTGTCAGTGAAGAAATGTATAACGATTTCAAATAAATGGTGTTCTTCTGAACTTTCTATTCAAAGAACTGTTTTCAACATTCATAATAATAAGAAAAGCTTCTTTAGCATTAAATCTGCATAATAGATTGATATCTGTATGGTCATGTGACTATGAGAACTAATTTGCCATCACAGAAATAAATTAAATTTTAAATTAAATTTACATTTTTAATCTAAAGAAAACATTCAAAACTGCAATAATATTTCCAAATAGTACTATTTTTAATGCATTTTTGTTTAAATAAATGCAACCTTGGTGAACGTGAGAAAGTAACAGTAATGTATACAGCGCTAATATTTTATTAGATTTTTGTCTCTTAGTATGTCTCTTAGACTCTTAGTAGGGTGAAATGCAACATTTTTTTCCCTGTCTGCTGCCTTTGACATCATAACCAATGTTGGGAAGGTTACTTTGGAAATGTAATAGGTTACAATAAGTAGTAGGTTACCTTATTTAAAATGTAAAAAGTCATGTCAATATTTAAATTTATTAAAGTAATGTAACTGATTACATTTGATTACTTTAATTATATTTCTATATTTAAATTTCTATTTTTTTTCCCCAAAATTTTTCCAAACTGTTAATCATTTAAAGCAGGCAGGGTTAACCTTACAGTAGTACACAACATTGATTACATTAGATTATAATAATTTAATCTTAAAGCACAGCCACCACAAAATCAGACTTTAGCATCTCTCTTTACTTTGAGATCGTTCTGAGGTTAAATACCTGATTTAAAACAATAAGATATAGTTTAAGTTCAAATCTTTGCATAGCTATGACAGGAAACACTGGCATCTAACAATGCCTTGGAAAAAACAAATAAAGCATATACATAAACCCAAATATTAAATAAAAGAGTTATCAAATAAATGTGTCCTTTTCTGTGTCCTAAAGTCCTGAAACATTGGTGTCTCATATTTAAGAGCACTCAATGCAATTTTGGAAATAAATCAATCAAATCTGTATGTGAGTGGAAATATTAAGATGTAACCCCCCTTTGTAATTAAATGACACATTTTTTCTCAGTAACAGATTACAGTTACATTTATTTTGTAATTAAATTACGTTATTCCGTTACATGTAACTTGTTACTCCCCAACCCTAATCATAACACTGGACAGTCAATGGTGTAAAGTTCCGTTCTTGCAGTGCCATCAACCAATTAGTTTTGTCAGTCCTGATCAAGGTACAGTATTTTGTTAGTGCAAATTAGTGCTAAACTCTGCCCACATCCTTGATTTACCATTAGAGCTCATGAGAGATCACAGAATTCTCCATAGCCAAAAAATCTCCATTGAAATTAATGCTCATGTTTCATTTCTCAGATATCCTTGGGTGTTAGAGACTTCAGAAAAGTCTTCGGAAACAGCTCAAACTACAAAAGCACTTTTCCTTCAACTGTTTCTCCCTCAAGTGAGACGTTATCAGAGTAGAACATGAGGAAGCACAACCCCCTCAACAAAACCAGTCACTCATCAGCATTAAAAACGAAGCTATAATTAGCAACATTAACCCAGCGTTTGTTTGACATCAGATGCTTGAACACGAGGAAGCTCAGGAAAGTTAAAGACATTCCTGAAATTTCTGGTGCTGACTTGTGCCTCTGAGTCCTGGCTTATAACGCATGACTTGTTGCAGTTTTAAGACACTGATAATCTGACACTTTAGAGGATATAGGAGCGTAATCAGCAGAGCTTGCGGCAGTCGCAGCGAGAGCTCACAGCTGCAGACTGTTTAGTACAGGTGGCACCGCTGCCGCTACTGATGATCATCAGTACTACTGTGCATCTGGAGGGTCTACGGGGGTCAGCGAACTCAAGATTAGCATGCAAAACCCTCAGGGCTGAATCTATATGTCCATTTATGCTTCTAAAATACATAGGGCAGTAATACACTTAAAAAATTAAGTGTGCGATTTATTTTGCAATAGCTTTCACTCAGAAATTGCTAGTAAATTTCACAAATATATACAAAGAAATACTGCAATAGAATTTTCTTTTATATAAAAGTGCAACAGGCTCAAATCAAGTATAATTCACAACTGTCTATAGCAGAGGAGGCCAAACTTTTTCACCACAAAGAGCCAAAAATCAAACTTGTGTGCGAAAAAATAAATGTTGCATTATATCAAAAAATAAATAAATAAATAAAAACTATATTTGACATTACAATGCAAAACTAATTTAAAAAAAAGAAAATAGAAATAAATTCTTTAATTGCATGTGTTTTTCCTATTTATTTTTTGTGACATGACATGGTGAGCCAAATGAAAGGTCATCAAGGGCCGACTTTGATGTATAGAGTTGCAGCTCACACATAAAACATAAAATGCCAGTTTATCTAAGCCAAGGATTGTTTCCATAGTTTGGCTAGTGTAGACGTGTACCCCGCTGAGTCATATGGCTGTTGGGTAGCTGGTTGTGACACTGTGGTGCGGATCAGGTCTATAACTATTTATAACCCAGAAAGCCTACACTTGTGCTTCCCTCCTGCAAGGACTCAGACAGAGACATCATCGTCAAGCAGGAAGTGGCAGGTTGACTTCCTCCCCCCCTCTCCCCGCTCCTCCATACATTCATGTCATCCTGTTTGGGTGAACAGTCTCTTGTCCACAGGAGCCCAGCTGGGCCACACAAACTAACAACAGCTGGACTGGCAGCAAAGACATTAGAGGGGGCACAGATCCTAACCCAACACAGGAAACGGATCCTCGGTCACATACAAACACTGAAGCTCTTATAGGAACTCAAAAGTTAATTGAATCACAGTCTTCTATTTCTACTTTGCCCCTGAGCAAGATATTTAACACTTCAGTTTCTACAGGGAAACTTTCCTTGGAATCAGCTAACTATCTTGATGGATTAAAAGGTCTGTTAAATGGGATGTAGCTAACTAATAAAGTAATACCACTTCCTATCGAGATTCATCCATGAGGATGCATTAAACTGAAAGTGACAGTAAATGCGAATAATAATTCTTGAGAATCAAATCAGCATATTACAATGACTTCTGAAGGATCATGTGAGACTGTAGACTGCTGTAAGTTCAGCTTTGCCATCACATAAAAAAATACATTTTAAAATATATGAACTTAAAATAATATTTCACAATAATCACAGTTTTTACTGTATTTTTGATCAACCTTTTTGATGCACCGTTGGTGAGCATAAGAGACCTTTTCAAAGACATAAAAATATCTTACCCACCCCAAACGTTTGAATGGTAGTGTATACACAAAAATGAATTATCAAATTAATGATTCAAATATTAAAACCAATACAATTTTACATGGACAAGTGAAAAGATATTTAAAACAGCTGCTTTCTATTTGAATATATTTTAAACTGTAATTTATTTCTGTGATCAAAGCAAATTTTTCTGCATCATTATTCCGTTCTTCAATGTCACATGAGCCTTCAGAAATCATATTAATATGCTGATTTCCTGTTCAAGAAACATTTTTCATTATTATTATCAATATTAAAACAGTTGAGTACATTTTTAGGCTTTTTTGATGACTAGAAAGATCCAAAGAGCAGTATTTATCTGAAATGAAAAGCTTTTGTAAAATTATGCACTATACTATTCAAAAGCTTGGAGTCAGTATAATTTAATTAATTATTTTATTTATTTCGGAAGTAAATTATAGAAATGAATACTTTTATGTAGCATGGATGCTTTAAATATATCAAAAGTGATGATAAAAACAGTTCTAATGTTACATAAGATTTCTATTTCAGATAAATTCTGTTCTTCTGAACTTTCTATTCATGAAAGAAACCTGAAAAAAAAATTCTACTCAGTTGTTTTTAACAAAATAATAATAAATGTTTTTTGAGCAGCAAGTCAGAAGGATCATGTGACTGGAGTAATGATGCTAAAAATTCAGCTTTGAAATCACAGGAATAAATTACATTTTAAAATATATTCAATAGAAAACAGTTATTTTAAATAGTAAAAATATTTCAGAATTGTACTCTTTTTGCTGTACTATGTATCAAATAAATGCAGGCTTGGTGAGCAAAAAACACTTCTTTAAAAGAACATTTAAAAAAATCTTACTGTTCAAAAACTTTTGACTGATAGTATATATATATTAATCATGATTAATCAGTTTGACAACACTTTTTAAAATGCTAAATTTAATTGGCAACTGCTTTTCTTAATTGTTTTGCTAAATGCTTTTCTTCATCCATTTGTCAATGGAGTTTAAAAATGGAACTGGACTGGTCACTCTGGGAGCAACTAATGAACTTTTAACTCAGTTCTTTTAAGACACAGACCCTTCTCCTACATCTCAATCTATCAGAGTAGATTCATTGCACAGTATGACAGAACACGTCTTCCAAAATACCTTCAAAATGTGCTGGTTAAAATGTTAAAAAAAAAAAAAAAGATGCCCAAACACCTAAACCTGTCATCTCTAATCACAAATTCAAAATTTCACAGAAAACATGCTATAAAATTGGGCATGATGCCTAAAATGTACTCATCGGGGAATCTTTGGTTCTGCCAGCCATTCATAAAAATCACAGCCGGGTTTATTGCTTTGAAATTACAACATTATCCTTTTGTAATATCTTTGAGATTCCTTATGGAATTCCACAGATAAACAAATGCAAGAAGAGCTATTCAGGGAGTGACAAAGCCACAGTCCTGAAACCTTTCGGCCTATTAAAAGTTGTCTGAGTATCTTACTTAAATATCTAAACAAATTCATGAAGCAATTATCAGTCTCCCTAGAGTGTGGCAGCCAATGACGTTTAGCATGACTGTGCATGCTGACAAAAGACCACCTAGAGTGCCAGCCCTGAGTTGAAAGGCAGACGTCTTTGATATCGATCTCAAGCATGGCCTTGTTTTTCACACCGAGGCCCTTAAAAAGACACAGATGCTGAAAGACAAAGCGGTTTCCTCTCCCTTTCACCTGATGCACCACCGTCCGCTTCGCTTCACCTGCGTCAACACATCTCGACGAAAAGCCGTCAGGTGCATCTGCAGGGACTAATTTGATTGGTCGCGCTTCACTTAATGCTTCCAGATCAGATAACATCAGACGCACCGCTAGGGAGATGAATCCCTCTGAGACTCCGCAGATGAGAGGGACCTATGATTCTTACCATATGCAGAGAAAGAACAATAACTAGGACAAGTGAACCCATCCTCTCTCTCTCTCAAAAAAACAGAAACAGCATCTCTTACTTAAATCTTAAACCGCCACAGTCAGGCTGACGTCAACAGCTGGCAGCTTCCTCACAAAGCCACTGTACTCCAAGAAGCTTAACAATCAAATATGATTATGAGGGATTGTTTTAAAACTGGCTTAATAACTGTAAGGCTGCTAACCCTTCATTGGCATGTTTGTAAAACCGCTCCAGTTCCCTTGATCCTGTTAAATTTATCCCAGGATCAAGAGGTTTTGGACTGGGACAAATGCGCTGGTGTGGAATGCGAGAAATGCATTTGGGAATGCATTAAAACTGGGTTTACTAATGTTAAACTAGTTTTAAAACACTAAACTATGTAGGAAGCATGAAATATGAATGGGTTTGTGATTGTCTGTTCTTAAATCCAGGCATGCTATGTCTTGATCTGATGCTAATCAGAGCAGGAAAACACATGTCAAGTACGCCAAATCGCTATCTGGAGGTTTCAAACATTCTCTGTGTTTATATTTGCTTGTTAACATACTTTATCAGTGCATTGAAATACTGAGGAGGGTCAGTGATGCTCTGTGCTCTGAGCTGGATTGTATGCTGATGAGCACAACCCGGTCTTATCAAAAGACAAAACAAGTGCTCTGAAAAACAAAAAAACAAGTGCTCTGGAAGTTACAGGGGATTTACTGGCTGGATTGCCCTGAAGACCCTGAAAATCCCACCTCTCACATGAGTCGCTGCTTATTTTATGAGACAGAGCTGATAAAAGGAAATGGCACATGACCAGGAAATACACTTTAATTTAAGTTAGAGCTTGTTTGAATGACTAAAAAGGCAGTAAAAGTGACAGATTCTTGTTTCTCGGTTTGAAAGTGTTCACACTTCAGTCATCTCTAACCAACAGAGAACAGAAAAGTATGACAAATATGAAACTTTTAGAGTCGTTTAAAATAATTACTCTTAATCAGAGATGTGCCTGTTTGTAAGAAGGTTTAAAGGGGCATTTGATGTCAGTTTGGATTTGTTTTAAACTTGTTTTAAACCAATGAAAACAGTCATTTAGATGAATTAATTGTCATTAATATCATGCTATTCTATTCCTTTTTGTGTGGTTGACAATCATAACAATGCTACTTAAGCGTATCATTTTTTTGTACAGTATCATTTTCTGTGTGTATGTTTAATAAAACAAATGATGAAATGGGTTCTAGAGCCTTATTGTTTGGGCTGTAGGTGTATATCAAGCAAAAAGGTTAAAAACACCCACTTGGAGAAACAACATTCCAGTCCCTTTTAAAGCATCATTAATAAAACCCCCCAAGAAGTCCCTCTCTAAAACAGTCCCTTGTGTTTCATGTTATTTAGAAATGTCAATAAAAATAACCTTGTCAACACCGTTTGTTTTAGAAACGCTGCTTGTTTCATGTATTCTCCCTCTTCCTCTTTCTTGACGCTAGTAACATTACAGTGACTAAAACTCAGCTTGACAGCTTCACCCAATGCCCGTTATCTCTTGTTTATGAGCCTGTAAACGAGACTGTAACAATAACCCCTCGACTGCAGCATGTTACCAGCCACATGGGTGCTCAAACTGGAACACTCAGAGAGTTTAGATTGAACCCAGTCCACTTACCGACTGCAGAAATGCCAAGTTTCTCACGTAATCCCGTTCAGTGTTCAATATCTCGTTTAAAACGCACAGTCTCAGGCGATACTGACGGTCCGAGTCTTTGATGTTGAGATCCCCGTTCTCTTGTTGACTGCCCTCCTCGGTGTTTATTTCGCTCATTTTTAAAAACCCTTGTAGAGAAGCCTCCAAACAAACAAGAGTATATGGCAGTTGTGCGAAAACTGATGTGAAGATGTGATCATTAATCCATTTAATCCGCCGCGCTCTGCACGCAACCTCACGCCAGGATGCGGCAGGGGAAAATATTATAGTGAAACTGAAGAAACTTCTGTAAAAGTACCACCGCGCAACATAGAAGTCAACTGCAAACCAATTTGCATCTCATTAAAACGCTTTCCGTGTAAAAGACACACTAGAGAAGTAGCCCACCGACTCCCTGCAGCACAAGTGAGGAAAGTGGCCAGAGGAGCGAAATGATGTGAAAAATGGGAGTGCACCTGAAACGGCCAGTAACCGTGAAATCACTAGCAAAACCGTGCAGTAAAAGCCGAAGTAGCGAGTTCACGAGAGCTCAGTGTGGACTACATGAAAAGTGAGACGGTTGTGGGAGCTGTAGAGAGAGACGCGAGTCTGGCGCTGAGGGACCGTCTGCAAGTTGCATAGCTTGAACAATCACGTCTTCAGTTTAATGAACTGATGAACTGATCCCTGCCTATCTTTAAATGTGTGCTGAGAGAAGGTAGTTCTTTCTGATCTCTTGCACTATATCTGATGCACTCAGTATTTATTTATTTAAAACGATTTACAAAACAAAAATGAATCGCATTTTTAGATTGTATCATTAAAAAAATCACTAACATTACATGAAGACTCTAGACATACCATATATTTTCTATAAAACCAGTCATATTCTACACAGAGAGGGTCCCCTTCATGGATGCCACCATGTTGATCAGACCAGCCGTGTTCCCACAACAAAACTTAATTTAAAACTTGTTACTTATTAATCCAGTTTTTATAGTATGAAACAAATAAACAGTTTTGTTGTAAAACAGGTTTGCACAACAAAACCCCCCAAATCGCGTTTCAAAGGGGGGTCTCCCGGTAAAAATCGCATTATGGGGGGGAAATATGCATTTTTAGCAAAAAATTGGCATTCCAGAGGCTAATTATCGCATTTTTGGGGTCACTTCAATCTGCGGACATGTAAAGCAACCCATGGCAACAGTGTTAAAGTAGCCCAATTCCACAGGAAAACCCCAGACTTGGCAACACTGGTGTAAAACCTCAGCAGTTAGTTGTATATAAACTTGCATGCATCCTGGTCAACAGGTGTCAGTATAAAATCTAAATTCAATGGTACTATTGAGACAAATATGAGCCAAAGGCTGCCTCCAAATATGCATACTTCCCCACTATCCACCTTTTTCTTCCTGTAAGAGTGGGCACAGCCATTTGTAAATTTTATGGGTGGAGCTATTTTTTGCTGTACAAAACAGCTTGTTTTACTCTTTGATACTACAAATTGGTGTCTTTCCATGTTATTTTAATGTATTATCTATAATTACGAGCAGACTAGTTTGTAGTGTGACCAGTTTTACCGTTTACTCCATGTTGCTATTCTTTTCATAATTCTCCTATACCAGCTAATGAACTGAAAGTCTTGTCCATAGGCTTACTTCCGCGTTAAAGAAAGGTGGATACAGAAGGTAACAAGAGTACTTGAAAGGAGTAAGGAGTAGTATGTCCGAATTCACAATATTCATAAAACAGTAGTCACAAAGAGTACTACAGTAATGCATTACTATCCCATGAGGCCATGGAAGAGGAGTGTGTCGTGAATGGTCATGTAAGCGATGCTGGAACTGTAGACCACATGACAATGGCTACATGACTAAAGTAGTACATCTAGATTACATATTACACCTATATATATATAAAATGTACTTTTATTTTGGACACAGCTAAAATACTACTGCAAGAAAAAAAATACCTGTTAAAATCTTGTTTTTTTGTTTTTTTTAATTATGTCCATGAAAGTAAACATAAACACATGTATCTGTTTATTTCAATCATTAAAGACATTAGAAATTGATTTTGGTTAATGGTTACAGGCCTACCCTGCTGAAAAAAACAATAGAAACCATCACAGAATTTGTAATGGTTTTATTGGTTATAATGGGAATTGTACTGGTTTTGACTGACACTGTAATCGGTCGCCTTCTATTGGTGGCTTGTTAAAACCACTAAACTGTAATGTAATATGTCCCAAAACACACTACAGGAAACCATTTTTAAAGGTTGATGGTTTGTAATGTTTGTAACCATTAGAATTTCTGTGATGATTTGTATTGTTTTTTTTTTTTCAGTAGGGTAATAATGGTGGCAGGCCTAAAGGCCTGAATGTAACTAGCTCTAGTGAGACTAGTGATAAAATAAAACATGTATCATCATCTGCATGGAATGATTGTGGCGTCCTTGCAGTTTAAAAGGATAGTTCACACCAAAAAAATTAATTCTGTCATTATGTACTCCTATATCATTCCAACCTTGTATGACTTTCTTCTTTCTGTGAAACATGAAAAAAGATATTTTAAGAAAAGCAGTGTTTTTTGTCCACACAATGGAAGTCAAAGGTCACCAAAACTGTTTGGTTATCAAAATGTTTAAAAATATGTTCTTCCGTGATCCGCAGAACAAAGTAAGTCATACAAGTTTGGCAGATCATGAGGGTGAATAAATGATGATGGAATTTTCTTTGGGGGGTTGAACTGCTCCTTTAATGCTTATTTGTTCTGAATTACAGGAGTTTGTCAAGTCTTTGTTCATACTGTCTTGTGCCCATGAGGTGATGCTTCCTCAGCATGACAAACAGCCATCAGAGTCTGTCCACATCCTGTTTACCCCATCACAAAAGACTAAGTTCTCTATCTCTATCTTTCTCACACAGAACATATTTGCCCACCAAACCACCAGACTCCACCAAATGAATGGGCAAAAACGTAAAGGGCAAGAATGACTCGTTGGGCTGGTTTGAATCACTATTACCCTGCAGGAGTCTTTCAGCTCCAGGCGTTTCATAGCTGTCTGACATTTGAGAGGTGTCAGTAACCTCTGGTTTGGCTTTACTTGGCTTGAGCACTGCCCACGCTATCTGTACATAGCACCCTAATAGAGTTGTCACTGTATGCTTTGACGTAACTTAAAATTAGTTTTTTAATAGTAACTTACATTAATATAGGCAACACAAAGATAATAGATAATATCATCTATATATTACTTATTTTACTACCACTACAGTCGTTAACTCAAATCATTTAAATCACACTGCATTCGTTCTGTGAGACTGAGCGCCATCTTGTGGCAAGATCGAACACAAACACTGTAAATTAAAAAAAAAATAGGATTAATATTTAACAAATAAAAGATATTAAATATTTAAAAGAAATAAACAGATGTTTTAGCCTACAGTTATAGCATAACTCTCTTTTAAGCACGCATTTTCCCGTCTTAATTCAAACTCACGTGACAGACGCAACTGTTGAATAGACGTTCAATATGACGTTATAAACAGAATGTAGAATCGAATCTTGAAAGGTTCGAGGCTTTTTATCTGTACTTACTCACATTTTTTGAACACACCAACAAAGGTAAGACCCACATATTCTTGTTTTTGAATGATAAGTGAAAATATCAAATGCATGTTTTTCTTCCCATAGTCCTTGAACATGCCAGTTTGAAACAAATATTCAGGTGTGCTGAAGATACACTGCCTTTCAAAAGTTTGTGACCAGTAAGTCATTTCTGCTCATCAAAAAATAAAATAAATAAATAAAAAATACAGAAAAAGCAGTATAATTATGAAATATTATTGTATTTTAAAATAGTGGGTTTCTATTATAATGTACTTTAAAATATCCCTCTGATGCAAAGGCGAGTTTTCAGCATCATTGCTCCTGTCTACAGTGTCAAATTATCCTTCAGAAATTATTCTAATATGCTGTTGTTGTTGTTGTTTTTTTTTTTTAAAGAACAGCATTTATTTAAAATAGAAATCATTGTAACAATACACACTAGTTTAAAGTTTGGGGTCAGTATTTTTTTTTTCTTTCTTTCTCTCTTTGAAATAAATTAATTCTTTCATTCAGCACGGATGTGTTAAATTGATAGTAAAGACTTTTATATTGTTAAAAAAAAAAGTTTCTATTTTGATTAAATGCTGTTCTTTTTAACTTTTTATTCATAAAAGAATCCTAAGTATCACAGGTTACAAAAAAAGCAATTAAGCAGCACAACTGTTTACAACACTGATAATAAATTAGACTATTAGAATGATTTCTGAAGGATCGAGTGACATTGAAGACTGGAGTAATGGCTGATGAAAACAGCTTTGCATCACAGAAATAAATTACATTTTAAAGTATATTAACATAGAAAGCTGTTAATTTAAATTGCAATATTTCATATTGCTTTTTTTCTGTATTTTTGATCCAATAAATGGAACAATATTAACCTTCACATTGACCTTATTTAAAAAACATTACAAATCGTATTGATTCCAAACTTTTGAACAGCAGTGGATGTGTATAAAATAATGAAATAAACAAACAAAAGTCAATAATAAATCGATTAATTAATTAAAATAATAAATGTATTAATTTAATCCATGTGTGCTAAGGATATGTGTAAAAACTGAATAATTAAAACTAAATAAATAAATATAAAAATGTATAAAAAAAGAATAGTTCACTTATTAATTTTAATTTAGATGTGCTAAGGATGTGTGTATAAAAATGGAACAAACCAATATATCAGTAAATAAATAAATAAAATAATTGAATAAAAAAATAATCTAAAATTGTGAATATTTTCTGGCAGCTTTTGCTGATCGCTGCTTCTCTTCTGTGTCAAAAGTCACAATGGTTCGTTCAGAAGTTTGGCTGGTGTTGTTGCACGGGATGTTCCTGCATTCCCCAAGCAGGTGTACCACTTTAACCAGTGCTGAACTACAAGAACTGGAGAAGATCAGCACGTGGGTCATCAGTCGCAGTTTTCCCTGCAGTGCCACCTGCGGGCTTGGCCTCCGTACTCAAGAGCTCTGCCCTGTCGGGGGAAAAAGAAACATCTCCAGCACTTCCTGCAAGATGAGGACCATCCGCTGCCTAGACACCTGGCAGTGTGGACTGAAGACCCAAACGGTAACTGCTGGTCAGCGCCTGGAGCTTGACTGCTTAGAGGAAGTGATGGAAGCCATGGGCCGCTTTGCCTTTGTGGTGTCTTGGCGCTTTGCCCGTGGAATTATCACATCTGATGACTCGCTATTCAGCCGGTATGAAGCCCTGAGCCTGGACAAGGTGGTGCTAGATCCTCTCAGAGAAGAGGATTCTGGGACATACCGCTGTGACGTACTGGACACCGACAAACGAAGAGTGAAGAGAATGTATAAAGGGGTAAAAGTGTTATCGCCCAGTGAGCTGAGTTTAGACTTTGCTAAAGGTCTGATTCAGTGGGAAAACCCAGAGAGCCGGTTTCTGAACAAGACAACCACAGGAAACCTGTATCCCAGCAGCACTGTCCGAAACATGGCGCTAATAAGCGCCTCCATATCTGCTGCAATGGCGACACTCATCCTTCTGCTCCTGTGGGGTTTTTACCGAATAAGACTAAGAAGAACAGCTCAACTTTCCCAGGATGTTTAAAAACATTTCAAAGATTAAAAAGTCTAATTATTTTTCTTTGCCTGCACCATCAAGTCACTGATAAATTAGAAGTGTTAAAAATGAGTTGACCAAGTCACAAATGCGTGGGATTGAAAAACATGTTTAAACTATTGTGTACTATTTATAGAGCGGAGCTGTTAATGAACTGTTAAAAAAGTTCAAATCCACATTTGTGCTAAAAAGGACAGAGTTCACTTCATCAACAATTGGTCAAGTAGTCACAGGTTCCTAATTTGGATACCAGTATATGATAACAATGCTTAAAAATATTTCTTAAAGGGATAGCTCAGCCAAAAATGAAAATACTCGCCCTCAAAAGTTGTTCCAAACCTATATGAGTTTCTTTCTTCTGTTGAGCAAAAAAGATGATATTTTGAAAAATGTTGTTAGCCATTGACTTTGTTACCAACATTCTTCAAAACATCATCTTTTGTTTTCAACAGAAGAAAGAAACTCTTACAGGTTTGGAACAACTTGAGGCTGAATATTTGATGACTGAATTATTTTTTTCAGCCCTACTTAAAGACAATCACAAATATTACAACAGTGGTTGATAATTCATTAGACAAAAGTTAATTAACCTAAAAATTATAGATAGGTAAATAGACTTAAAGATTATAAATCATACATTTAACATGTTTTATAGTGAGTTTTCTGAATTACATAAATCTCAAGAACTGTATGTTCTTTAAACAAAAAATTGAGGGGACTTTTTTAAAAATACACTACCAGGCAAAAGTTTTTGAACAGTAAGATTTTTAATGTTTTTAAAAGTCTCTTCTGCTCACGAAGGCTGCATTTATTTGATCGAAAGTAAAACTGTAAAATTCTGAAATATTTTTACCATTTAAAATAACTGTTTTCTATTTGAATATATTTTAAAATGTAATTTATTCCTGCGATTTCAAAGCTGAATTTTAGCATAATCCAGCCACATGATCCTTCAGAAATCATTCTAATATTCTGATTTGCATTTATCTGAAATAGAAATCATTTGTAACATTATAAATGTCTTTATCATCCCTTTGATACATTTAAAGCATCCTTGCTAAAAAATAAAAAATAAAATAATTTCTATAATTTCTGATGCTGAAAATTTAGCTTTGATCACAGGAATAAATTACTATTTAAAATATATGAAAATACAAAGCAGTTACTTTAAATAGTACAAATATTTCACAATATTACTGTTTTTGCTGTATATTAGATCAAATAAATGCAAGTTTGGTGAACCAAAGAGACTTAAAAAAAAAATAAAAAAAAATAAAAAAACCAACATTAAAAATCTCACTGTTCAAAAATTTTTGACTGGTAGTATAGATAGACAGAAGACAGATAGACAACTTATAAATTATACATCATACATTTAACATGTTTCAGTCATTGATCTGAATTGCAAAAATCTCAAGAACTGTATGTTCTTTAATAAAAACAACTGTTGAGGGGGCTTTTTAAAAAAAAAAAAAAAAAAATGTATAGTAAATTTTTAAGGAACAAAATGTTTCTATGCAGGAGGAACAGAAGAGCCTCAGACTCATTTAAATGAACTGGTATTTTATTCAGGACGTTTAACAGGCCAAAGTGTGCCCACACCTCTAAAACAAACTCTCTATCAGACAAATAAACCAGTGAAAGGTGCTCTGTGAGCACAGGAAAAAAAATCCACAAACACCCTACAACTCAAACTTAAGGCAGGGAGAGGACAAGCGCCAAACTCCCACAGCAGAATGTGACATCAGTGAAAACCGGAGCCGTGTTCAGAACCATTCAGAAGCAGGAATGCTGTTCCTCCATCAGCATCGCATTTGCGATCTGGATTAACAGCAAAAAAAAAAAATAATAAAATCTATCTGATCTGAGATCCCCTGCACAGATAGTTTGTGAGCACTAGTGCCAGTGTGAATAAACTCCTTTATACACATTGGTGTAATTATTTTTTTTTTAGCTCTAAGCAAGTAAATATAGACCCCAAAAATCTTAAGACTAGTCTACATCTGGTTAAAGTGAAAAAAGTTGCAGAAAGAATTACAAACTCTCACAGGCAAACAACAGAACAGTCATTCAGTGTGTATTTAACAACTTGACAAGTGTGTGTGTAAGTGTATATTAAATATACAGGACATTACAGCTAGCAGAAGGTGCATTGTTAATCTTCAAAAGAAAAAAAAAAAAAACAAAAAAAGTGTCCTTTTTCCTCATTCAAAGAGAACGTCCTCACTTTAGGACAATGCAAGCAAGATTTTCAAACAGATTTTAAAAACAGACACTCTTATTGACACACTAGTCTCATGATCACTTTCAGCATGTGAGATACAGCAACAAAAGATACAAAGCAGCTCAGCCTGTGATCTGCTTCTTGTAGACAGTGTATAATTCTATGAAGCTATCATTCGTAAGCGATAACCATGAAAACACCCTCACATATTCCCATTCAATGATACTGAAACAAATAAACAAAGCAGCACAAAGTCAAAAATTCTCATTCAAAGCTCTTTCACTTGTCTAGCACACAAAAACATGCATCAGACCAACTCTCAGACAGCATGAAAATCTCCAGCCACGACTATTATATATTAAAAATAATAATAATAATACACATCCAGACCTAAGATGGTCCCATATTGCTCTAAACAGGATAAAAAAAAAATGCACCATTCAATCAATTTCATGCTACTTTCCATATCATCTGTAGCATTCTAAGATACAGTAATCTGTTATTTGAGATATTTTTCTAGTATATCATGTTCAGCTGCTGAGCTCGACAATTAACAAGCAATTCCACATACAAAACCTCTCATGCTTTGCAGCATAAAATCTAGTCGCCAAATCAAACTCAAGCATTTAAGTGAATCTCAAATCATTCCAGGGCAGCCAATCCTAAATGAATGCAACTTCTAGAAGCCTCAAGATACATTCGTTTTGGTCACAGAGAGAAGACATGGGTGCTGATTGTAGAAATATGACTCAGTCATTCACTGTCTGGAATCTTGCACATTTTCAAAAAATCATACTTGTTTGATTTCTACAAAGTCAAAGCCATCACAAGCAACATGCTGATACAAGCAGCTTCCAATAACGCAGACTGAATGGAACCATTATGGAATGAATATTTTGCTACAGTGTTAACAAGTATAATTAATGCTGTATGAAAGCCAAAGCATCCATGACCAAACAACATCAAGAGTCAAGCCCATAAAGCCGATAAAAGTGGCCCTTCTTTGGTAATATAAAAAATTTGCATTGAACATTTCATCCCCATATTAAAATGGAAGACTCAATCAAATTCAAATCCCTGAATAGTGTTGTTATTCTCCTCAAGATGCAAAAAATGTGGCTAATGTTCCCCAAACATCAGCAATGAGCAACAGCATTAGCACCAAGCAACTTCCGAATCAGTCAGTGGCTGAAACTACCCATTAAATAATAAACAATTGCTGGACCGTAGAGCTTGCTTGGTCATTGACATCAGCTGGTGAAGTTTCCTGGTATGTTGATGAATTTGGTTTGATTGGCAAATGCATTCATGATGTTTCTGCTGGTATAAGAAAGATCCAAATGTAAGGCAACATCTGCAGCTCTGGGGTTTGTGTGAATCACATTCAGACCGACTATGAAGCCCAGTGTTTGCCATTGTCGCTGAGATCTTGAATGGTGAGCGTAACAAGAAAGAAAAAAAAAAGTCAAAAACAGGAGAAAAGTAGTCTTTAAAAGTATGGATTTTCAAAATATCCATCTTATTTAATACAAGGGAAGTTTTCAGTTTTTAAGATGTGTAGAGCGGATGTGGACATGAAAAATGCTTAGACAGGATTTACTATTTCTTGGAAATAGTAAATCGATGATCCTCCTTTGCTGATGCAATTAAAATCAATTATGGGTGCAGGAGGTCTAACTAGCTTCCTTTCAAGCCCTTTTTTGCCAGTGTACTAAAATATCTCCATTCCAAATTGTACAAAATCTGGCAACCTAAAAGATTGACCTAAATGATTCTTACGAAGTAAAAAAAAAAAGGAAAAGCTCAGGGATGAAACGAGCACATTCAGAGTGTTTGAGGAAAAGAAGCCCTTAGATAAGACTCTGAACGTGTCTTTCTATGGATTGAGTGCGGGTGGAGTCCACATCCATAAATGGGCGAGTCAAAATGGGAAATGGAAGATGCAGGACCCTTCAGACGCAGGAAGGAGCAATGGAGAACGTCTCCTTATAGAAAAAACAACCACTGAAAGAGTGCAGCAAGTCCTGTTGAAGTCTATCTCTTCCCAGTTTTCATGTATGATGGGATGCCTCCTCGTGCGGTCAGCCCCTCGAAGCGCTTGTAGGTGTAGTTGATGAACACCCAGTCTTTACTCTTTAGATCTGCCTCAGTGTGGTTGGACACAGGAGTGACTTTAGAAAGAGAAAGAGAGAGAGAGTAAGTAATGTTATATTGTTTTGAAATACATAACAGCTCTAAAAAAAAATGTCTAGGATTACAACCAACTAAAAACACACCTGTAGGCTGGAGAATGTCTGACTCAGGAAACTCGTCAAAGTTGGAGGTGTCATCAATGCTTTTGATCTCAATTGGAATAGCCGCTGGTCTCTCTCTGGAAAGGGAAAAAAAACAAAAAGAGCAGCGAATCAGGATATTGGAATGATTTCTAAAAGTTCATGTGACTCTAGGACTCTAGGGAAGACTGTAGGGCCCTATGAAATCTGTTTTATTTTTTTTCCCAAGTTCCTTTTTAATATTTCTGGATTCTGTTTATCCCATTTTAATTTTTCTGGACTCTTTTTTTTAATGGTTAAATTACATTTTATTAATCAAAAAGCAAGTCTAATTAAAATTATGAAACGTATACGATTTAACATTAAATTGTTAAAAGTTTAACAAAAATGACATTTAGGGCCCTATGAAATGTTAATTTTGTTAAAATTGTTACCAAATTCTGTTTAAGCATGTCTAATTATTTGAACGCAGTTTGAATTTATTTTTCCGATATTTAAATTTTTCTGGTTATCAAATAAAGACATAAAATTTAATTTTATTTTATTTATCTTTTAATCAAATGTAAATGAAACTTTTTTTGGCAAACAAAGTTACTATTAAAATTAAAGCAAAAGAAATATTGTGTGACTATTCCTTGATAAAATAAAGTTTTAGCAATTTTAAGTAATAATGGTATTCGTAGTATTATTTACATTCTACTAGCCTAAACAATAGTGATAAGTCTCCAAGTTAAACTGAACTTTTATTTTGACGGGTTGCCGTGAATAGTTTTACATTCCGGTGTATATGATATGATGATATGATATCATTTATGTCCTCATTTGGCAAGACGGCAGACACTGAAATCACCGCAAGCGTCACACACACACTTCAGTAGGTGTGTAGTAAATGAAACTGCGAGTCTGCGTCATTCACACACACACACACACACACGCATAAACGATTCATATTTAAATAGTCTTTATGCTTAATATTTAGAGATACTAGTCCATATCACAATTAATTCATCATGATTAACTCATCCAAACTTTGACAAACTGCATGACATTCCGTGTTATACAGTAAATTCCATTTTTATGACAGGATCCCGTGATTCTGTATGCGGAAATCATAGGGCCCCAAGACTGGAGTAAAGGCCATCACAGGAATAAATTCATTTATTCTTTTCATAATATATTACAATAGAGAACAGTATTTTATTCTAAATTGCACAATATTACTGTTTTGTCTGCATTTTTAACAAAGAAATGCAGTCTTGGTAATAAAAGACTGGCATAAAAAAATCTTACTGACCCCAAACTTTTGAATAATAGTGTAAAATGTGCTTGGTGTGCAAATTTCAGACATAGACCCATATAACCTAGATTTCCCTAAACAAGCAGTATCAAGATGTAAAGAGCACACTGCATGGAAAACTATCTCACAGGACAATGTGCTCTACTTCAGCTTCCAACTGTAATAGTAGTATGACAAACGAACCAGCAGTAATACAAGCACCAAAATTACTGTTTTATTCCTGGCTGATTATTTGACCAAAGTAATTTTTTAACAAAACTGGATTCAAATTTTCTCACCCTGATGTCGTTCCAAACCAATAAGACCTTCGTTCATCTTTGTAACACAAATTAAGATATTTTTGATGAAAGCCGAGCGCTTTCTGACCCTGCATAGACAGCAATGCAACTACCACGTTCTTCAAGATAGTAAGAACACAAAAACACAGAAGCTGGCATTCTGATGTAGAATGTCCATCTCTCTTAGTTCATCATCTGTATTCTGGTTCAAATAAGTAAGGCTGGGCAAAAAATTGTAAGTCATCCTCTCTGTCATGTAAACATGTTTACATGTTTTTATGTACAGCATGCATATTCCTCTGCTGGTAAACAAGATGGGTTTTACATCAGAACACCAGCTCATGTGTCAGCACCACACACGTGGTGCGCAGCGGATACGGACACGGACACAGAAAAGAGAAGAAATTGTTGAATAAAGTCATTATTATTGTTTTCTTTGGGCACAATAAGTGCTCTCGTAGCTTCTTAAAATTAAGGGTGAACCACTGATGTCAAATGGACTATTTTTATGATGTCCTAACTACTTTCTGGGCCTTGAACGTGTCAGTTGTGTTGCTGTCTATGCAGGGTCAGAAAGCTTTTCATCAAAAAATATCTTAATTTGTTTTCTGAAGATGAATGAAGATCTTACAGGTTTGAAACGACATGAGGGTGAGGGTAATTAATGACAGAGTTTTCATTTTTGGGTAAACTAACCCTTTAATAGTAAGATATTTCATTACTTAATACTAGTTTAATCTATGTGTTATTTTACATGTGATGACAGCATACCTGATATGGTCATAGTCCACTCCCTCAAAGAAGGGGTTAGTCTTTATTTCCTCCACTCCGGTGGCTCCAATCCTGTGCTCGCTCTCACAACAGAACCTGGTGGAAAACAACAAAACAGGTGAACACTGAAGAACAAAAGACTGCCTAAAATGAACCATGTCTCCAAAAGTAGGTTAGCAGCAGGGTTACTGAAATCAAAATACAGTGGGCTGAGAGCTACAGGTAAGATAGAGTACAAAATAAAGACAAGGACAAGGTGAAAATAAAGCCCCATAAAAAGAAGGAGAGAGAGAAAATGATTAGCAGTGAGAGAGATAAACCTGAGGATCATGTCCTTGGCCTTTTCTGAAATTGGGACCTCAGGTGGAAAGGTCAAAGTTTCCCGCCAGTTCATCACTTTCCTGTACGTTTCCTGAGGCGTCTCCGAGCAAAATGGAGGGTAACCTGAAAAACACCCACACAAATACTTTAGCCACATTTCAAAATAAACAAACCTATTTTATTTATTAATCAAAAATCAACTCACCAATCAGCATTTCATACATAATGACGCCCAAGCTCCACCAATCACAGAGCTTGTTATACCCATTTTGCATAAACACTTCTGGAGCAATGTAGTCAGGGGTTCCAACAGTGGAGAAAGCCTAAAAAAAACAAAAAAAAAAAACATTTTTTTTCTACTCTTACTTACTGACACAACACAAAAAAAAAAACATTGTGAGATGTAATGGATTACACAATACTACATCGCACTTTTACAATCATCAGCTACCATATTAACAACACATTCATTTCACAATAACTTCCTGAAACACTGGATCTATCTGTACCCCCACCCACTATGTGTAGAACGGTATTGGGTCAAGAGGAAACTCTTACCAACTGTCTCCTGTTTCGCTTCCATGTTTCTGCTTTCCTCTTTGAATTCATGTTCTGGAACGCTGAAGAAAGAAAAATAAATTCAAAGTTACTGCCACAGAATCAGCCATGCAACTCATTTCATCTACAATACCAAGCAAATGTTCAGGGTCAGTACGATTTTAATCCTTTCATCCAGCAAGAATGCATAAAATTAAAAAAAAACAAAACAAAAAAAAACAGAAAAGACATTTGCAATGTTACATTTTTTTTGTATTTCAAATAAATGCAGTTGTTTTAAACTTTCTATTCATTAAAGAATCCAGAAAAAATATATAATGTTTTAATAAAAAATAAAGTAGCACACATTTTTTCAATACTGATGATAATAATAAGAAATGTTTTTTGAGGATGTGACTTTGAAGACTGGAGTTATGGACGCTGAGTCTTACTGAAGTCGCTGGGAAGGCTGTGGTTAAGGTTTCTGTAGAACTCTGTGCGGTGAGCTTTCTTCAGACCAGTGCATAGGCCAAAATCAGACAACTTCACATGGCCCTGAAAGAGCAAAATGACATTGTGCATGAGAATCACTCATTAAATCAAGGCTGTGTGACCCTGCTAGACTAATAGATTAAACTTTAATCTTTCATGTTCACGTCAGAGTTGCCTACTGGGAGATCAAGAGTCAATGCTTAAAACAAAATGTAATAATATCAGTCTTTATGCAGTATCAATAGCACCAAGTAAAATTTGACTGGTATTGCTACTGGTATTCACAATTTAACTAAAAATAATTCATTTTGATGATTCTATTCAAGTACTGTTGTAATACATGTTTTTACCCTTGAGTCCAGCAGGAGATTGTCTGGTTTGATGTCTCTGTGGATGAAACCCAGCTGGTGAATGGAGTCAATAGCCAGCACAGTCTCAGCAATATAAAACTGTGTGGCCTCCTCCGTTAAAGTGTCTTTCTTCATCAGTAGAGTCATCATATCACCTTGGCAAACACATACATATAATGGTCATCCTTTGGGGCAGCTGTAGTGCCATCTTTTGATGGCAAAGGTTTCTTTGAAATGATCTGACATCCTCCTGCACCCACCTCCAGGCAGAAACTCCATGATGAGGTAGAGGTTCATCTTATCTTGAAAGCTGTAGAACATCTTCACCACCCAAAGACTGTCTGCCTCTACAAGGATGTCCCTTTCTGCTCGAATATGACCAACCTTGAACAGAAAACAGACTTGTTAACAAGGCAGAACATTAAATGTGATGTATGAACACATGTGACTCCATCAGTGAAGACTCACCTGTTCTTTCTCAAGCATATCAGCCTTACGCAAGATTTTCATGGCATAAACATGTCCTGTGTCCTTCTTCTGAACTAGCCGCACCTAGAAAAACAAAGGATTTTAAATGTGCTAAAATATCAAAAAGTTTATGATGTTTTTAAGCGTCAAAAATCGTTGAATTCATGGAGTCTTTAACAGAAAGAAACTCATACCTCTCCGAAAGCTCCTCGCCCAATCACTTTGAGCGACTCAAAGTCCTCTAATCCAAGCCGTGTTCGCTTGAGACGAAGAAACTCGGTCTCTTTCCTTGCATGCTCAGACCGCCGGAGACGCTTCTGCAAGACCAGAAAAAGCAGAACTTAAATCGACTGATCACATTAAATTATATTCTGAACTTCTGTGTGTTTTAATATTTAACAAAACCACCAGAATCTAGATCAAGATATTTGTTAATGTAAACAGGGAAAGCAGTATTTCAGAAAAGCTCACCTCTTCATCACCTAGTCCCTCTTGATCCATGACCTTCTCCAGTTTCTGCTGTCTGTAACGGATAAAGGATAACTTTTAGACATGTGATGAAACACTAGCACCGAGAAGCACAATTGCTTTATCAGTCCAATGAAAGGTGTGGTCGTCTAGTCTGACATCATTTCAAGAGGGCCCCTGGAATTTGGGAGGTTCTTAAAGAAACAATCAGTGATAATGACAGAGAGCCGTCTCACCATATTCATTCAAACCTACAGTATGTGAAGAATTGCATGCATTTGTCCAAACGGGTAGTGATTCATTTCAACCTGCCAAACCTGTTCACTAGTGAAAGTTTCAAAACTGCATTAGAGAAAGTATTGGAGAAGTCCTAAATATTTCTCAGTTATTTTAACCAGTATGTTTGCTACAACCAATTTTCACTGCAAAAAGAAAGAGGTTTTTTTTTTTTTTTTATGCATTTTTCGGTTCTCACCTCATTTCCCTTTCCTCATGCTGTGAAATCAGGTTGCTATAAAAATTCTCCAGCGTCACTTTGGCCATAGTGACCCTTTCCTTAGTGTGGTTGCTCATTGAGGAGCAGGTAGTCTGACTTGTCATCGCCATGGTTAACTGGGAAGAAAAAAAAAAAAAAAACACTGGATCAGAATGGACAGAATTTGACATGTTTACAACTACAAAAAGGATACAAAATACATTGCCACACTGTATTTAATCCATAAGAGGACTCCCAAAAATGATCATTCCTTCCATGACCTGCTTCACAGGGGCTTCTTGTGCAGGTATTCAGTGAAAAGCAGTATTTAACATTAGATACAACGCTTACACTGCAAGCCACAGTCCTTTAACACTCCATCTTCCCCTTCCCAGAAATTCCACGCCTGTGAAGTCTGACTGGCCCTTTGTTGCGCCGTGGCCAAAACAAGCATTAAATACCGCCTAAAGACGTACATTTGCATTACTCTACATGGAAAATCAAACAAACGCTATATTTGACATCTGACTCAACTTCCACAGCTGATGTCACTGAGACTGAGATCTGGAAAAGAAGCATTTGCAGACAGCAAGGGGAATTTTACTCTTAATAAATCGTGTGACTAATAAAACGAAATGAAACAAAGTTGACATAACGAAAATAATTACATAAACATGTAAAGTGATGAACAACACTTTATAGTAATAAAGTCCATCAGGGAGAAGCACGCCAGACCGAAAAAACAAAAACAATAACAAAAAACAAATAGTGTAAACACGCACACTAAAGTTTTTCAGCGCTAACCCATGCTCTTAGTGGGTTTATTTAACATTTATGCACTTTTAAAAGCAAAAACAAGGCTAATACATTCTTATTATTCTAATAAGTATAGGTTTAAAGATTAAGTATGAGAAGTAAAAGAAAAACAAGAACTCTTCTCAGAAGTGTAGTAAGACTGTCAGTCTGCTAGCAGCAGCCGCTAACGTTAACTGTCTGTTCAGACTCAACTGCTCTCGTAGCAAAGTGTGAAAAGGCTGAAATCCAGCTTAATTTCTAGTAAGAGCTCAAGCGACTTTAGCAAAGTATGAACAACTACCGAAAACAAAACTACTACTTACTTGTAAACTATGTGTTAGTTAGAAATAATACTTGTTTGCTTACCTTCCACTCGACCTCAAACTGACTTGAGCTAGTGGACGACGACGGACATTATTTCCTTCTTCCGGGTTTGTGCTTGAGTGGAAAAGGGAACAAAACAAAAGTCCTCCATCTGTCGTCCAAAATGTAATTTCTAAAATTAGATATATTTTATCAACCTATTTTGGATTAATTGATCTACTGAAAGCAATTATCCTTCATTTCATCCATTTATTTTCATACAAATACACACTCTGTGTATGTCTACAAACAACAACAACAACAGAAAGTTATATTTAGTGTCAAAGAGGCTAGTTGTCACACATGTGAATATTTCTTTGTAAAATATAAAGTGTAAGGAATCAATTTCTGTCTTGTACTTGATCAAAACATAAGGAGAAAAAATGTAGGCTTGCTAAAATTAAACAGTAAAATGGAATGAAACATAAAACACATTAACAGTTACACAAAAATACCAAACCTTTCGTCAAATAAGTAAGTAAACAAACAAACAAACAAACACATGACGTAACAAATTCCTAAAAAAGTCTTGTCATGTCAGCGTAGTTTTACTGAATTCACTTGTTTGTCCAACAGCTATTACAAAACATGATGATATTGGAATTCTAGTTTGGAGCTCAGAATACACAAAATATTCTGGTTTAAGGGGGTTTATGAAAGAGTGTTTGAAAAGAATCGAAACCATTGCTGTGCTAACAGCTGTTCTGCTGTATTTTAACACATCACCATCCGATGGCGCTGTTGTACAAAGAGTAGGGAACCAGATTCCAAACTACATGATATTCATGACAAGTTCGACAAGTTTCATGAAACGTCAGTATTCACCTGGACAGGTGAGATACAGAATGGCAGAACTTTACACTCACACACAAAAATTATAGGGCTACAAATGATGGGGCGAACCCTTTCAAAAGGTACACATCATGTTTAATCCTAAAGGGTAGTGCCTTGAAGGTAAATATTAATACCTAAAGAGTACATATCAGTACCTAAATGGTTCATGTTAGTATGTTTTAAGAGGGTACCACCCTGTCGACAGCTGTACCTTGTTCTTTTAAAAATATACCAATAAGGCAACAATGACAAATTATAACACTTTTAAATATTAGGTGCATGCTTCTTATTACACTCACACAAAAACTACAGATTCACAGGATTCACGTGTGATATAGACACAATGTGGAGTAAATAAGGTTGATTATTAGACAATCCACCACGTTTCCACTATGCAGTAAATTTCTATATTTATTTTTCATTTTTCACATGCATTTAAGATTCAGAAGCCATTTATCTGGTTCAAAATACACCAGACCTGTTAGATTTTAGTTTCACTTTTTCATAAAGGTGTATAACGTCAACAATGCACAGTGGTACTGGTGTGACTGGTTACAGGCACAATGTGACTGGTTATACTGTTTCAGTGAATGTTGACAGAGGTATTTCTTGAAGAGTCTGTTCTTGTGAGATATCATAGCATGTGACATGGTTCATGATTTTCATAAGTCAGTCAAATATTTAGCCCAAGATTTTACAGCATAAAAAGATTAATAAAGTTTTTTTGTAACTTTTTGAGCAAATAGTAAGGTATTTATAGAAATGTTCAATACATACATATATATACATAAATATACATAAACAGTTAGGAGCAAATGTAGGCCAAGACGATGTTTATGTGGATGTCTCTTTCCTTTTAAGTAGGCATTTACAGACACAAAAATTTGCCTATACTTTGTTGGTTTTCATTTAAGATAAACAGTCTCCTAATAGCCAACACAGAAAATAACAAATAGCTTAAAAGAAAATTATATTAAAGATTAAAATAATTTTTGACTCAAGTGCAATTTCACACACTTTTCTTTAGAAGTATGACTAAATGAATCAGAAATTATGCATTAAAAATTAAACAAATTATCTTGTTTTATAAAACCTCCAGTATATAAAAGCATCAAAAGGGATTTGAGATTTCACATGGACTCATGACAAAAAAATAAGACTTAAAACTAGATTAAGACTTGAAAGACTTGAGATTATGACAAAAGACAATATTAATAATAGAAAAAGCAATATGCCTTACAGAACGGAGCAGGTGCATGCATGTAACCTTAAAAAAGCCCTGATCTTAAAAAAAAAAAAAGTCCCCACAAGGACAAGGATTTTGGATATTGCCGTCTTTGTGGGAATATTTCCCTAACTATAATAAACAATGTGTGTGGGGAGGTTCACTCTATTTTGATACAGAAGCCTTGCATCAGATTTGCTGCACAGGCTTAACTTCCCTTGTTTTACAGTTTCTATAATGTGTTCTATTCACTTCATGCTTTATTTTACACCAGTTGTTCATTTTGGCAGTGAGTTGATGGTTTGTCAAGAGTAACTTCTGCATTAATCTCTTTTCCACAGACATATTTTACATTATAACCAAACAGCTACAGACATTCACTGTTCTAAAGCGCATAAAAGATAAGTATGACTGAATGAATCAAAATTATGCATTGAAAAATGTCTTAGTTTACAAAACCTCCAGCACGTAAGATTTGACTTGGACTCATGGCAAAAGAATAAGACTTGAGACTAGATTAGGCCTTGAAAAACTTAATATTGTGATAAAAGTAATAATAATAATAATAATATCAGCAATATGCCTTTCAGAACAGATGCATACAGGTAACCTTAAAAAAGACCTGATCTTGTAATTTTTGCATTATAACCAAACAACTATATTCGGTAAAAGTACATTTCACTTGAATTGTATATCTGTTGTCTTATTTTTACTTTAAACATGCACATAATAGATTGTATGGAGTGTTTTGAATGAGCCATTAATTAATTTCTGGCTCTAATGTTAAATAAAGCTGATATTTTATATTCACTGACTTATTTTGCTAGTAGCTAATAAATATTAAAGAATATTTGAGAAAACCCAAATAAATCACTGAACAAATACAGACATTTCCCTAATAAGGCTACTGCCAGTATCCTGAATGACAGATTTGACTTAAGTATTTCCTGACCTACAAGAACTGGCCATTTTTTCACAATGCTTCCTTGTCATGCCGAAGTTAAGCTTAAGTAAAGTTGCATCAGCCATGCCATTTGTACTAAAACCTGCCTGAAGGATATACACATACAATTCTAGGTATTTATTTATAATCATAACATACGACTGCATTCTCTACGGTGTGTCCACCTTCATTTCAAACCACTCAAAGAGAGAGAAAGAAGCTTCACTATATAGCATCATGGTTAATTATCCTTGTCAAAAAAGAAATGCACTTAATTGTATATTGAATGTACACTTTAAGCGTAGCAGCCTGACACCTGAAGAGGTGATGACTGAAAAGATACAGAGACCCCTTTTTAACACTGTGCCCTTGAGCAAGTCACTTCATGGGGACTGTCTCTTCTACACCCTCTTTTTTGTCCGCTAAACGCTAAGTATTTGAGCTGCCTTGAAATTCCATGCCAGAGACATAACATTCCTGCCATACAAAGCCAAAAACACTGTAAAAGTGCATCAGTAGAGGTGCGCCCAAATTCACATACTTATGCACTATTAGAATGAGATTTAGCTCGCTTCTTGGGACCATGTTTTCCTCAGTCTATGGCTATTGTAGATATTGACAAACAAAGGGACAGAAAGAGGTGTGAGATGCAGAATATACAGTAGTTACCTTGCTTGGCAGGACAAACAAGAAGTCTTAGTCTTTTTTTAGAGTTGAAGGAGTGGCTTAAAACTTTTCTACAGCTACTATATTTCTGTCTTTCAAGCTCTCTCTCTCTCCATTCGCGCCATCTGTCTGTAGATGACATACTCAAGACCCGTCTAGGTGTATTTATATATATGCTTCAAGATCTATTTGTTGCCTACATTGAAGATATTTAATTCAAGTGTCAAAAGGTAAGAAAACTACATTATCTCTCAAATATTCTCTCAACAGCATGTCAGTACAAAACAATACAGTCAACAGCGGTCAAACAGTGTCTTTAGAGAGTCACTAGTTAATAATTCATTTGTGTCTTGATTATTTGTTAGAACCATTCATGAGATCTTCTCTAAGAAGGTAGTAGGGAATTAATAGCATTAATTCATGACAGGGGCAGCTCAGAGGACAATCACACAGTTGTCTGTAGGTTCAAATAGATCTTTGTACTGTTTCTCCATTTAATCTTAGTAAAATTACTGTATATTATGCATTTCTCATATAATTATAATAGCTGCTGTGTATATCTAGATTCTTTCATTTGACTAAGAGTAAACCTAAATTTTAATAATCCTTGTTTACAATGGCACTCATGGTTGATATGGATTAGGAATTGGGATATTCATCACTAAGCATTTTCTTGGTCTTGTACTCAAATACTCACCCACAAACTAGTGATGTGGACAGGATAAAGGGTGAACTGAGGTTAAAATGATGGAACAGGCTTAAGTGTTAGACAATCCACTACGTTTCCAGTATGCAGTGAATTTCTGTAGCAGTTTCATTTTTCACAAACATTCAAAACTTCAAAAGCCACATTACTGGTTTAAAATGCGCCATACCTTATCTCCACTTTGTCATGAAGGTGTTTAACGTCAGCGGAAACAAAAATTTGCCTATACTTTTTTGTTTTCATTTTAGACAAACAGTCCCTTAATAGCCAACCTAGAAAGTAACAAATAGCTTAAAAGAAAATTATATTCTACGGTTCATTATGTTTTAACACAGATAAAGTCTTGCATCAGACAGGAGTCATACGACCAAGACTTGCTTCACAGGCTTAACTTCGCTTGTTTTAGTTCGATGTAGTTTCTGTAATATGTTTTATTAACTTTATGCTTTGTTTCACGCCAGTTGTTTATTTTAGCTGTGAGTTGATGGTTTGGAGTAATTAGTAGTTTTGCATTAACCTCTTTTCCAAAGACATATTCTACATTATAACTAAACAACTACTGGTGCACTGGTAATGAAACAAAATACAGAATACGATGTCTTAAATGTAGTGCTTTGAATGGGCCATTAATTAATTTGTGGCTCTAATATTAAATGCAATTATTTAATGTTTTATTTTCACTGACTTATTTTGTTAGTAGCTTGACCACTAAACACTGATGTTATGTGATTGCCAAGCTTTTGGCAAAATTTTAAAAGTATTCAGGATAACCCCCCAAAAATTACTGAATGAATAAAGACATTTTCCCTAATAAGGCTACTGCCAGTATCCTGAATGACAGATTACGCCTTAAGTATTTCCTGACCTACAAGAACTGCCGCATTTTTCACAATGTTTCCTTGACATGCTGAGAGTGCAAGCTTAAGGAAAGTTGCATCAGCCAGTCTATTTGTACTGAAAGACTTCTATATGATATACACATACAATTCTTGGTATTTATTTATAATCGTAACATACAGGGCCCTCTCTATGGTGTGTCCATCATCATTTCAAACCACACAAAAAGAGAGAAAGAAGCTTAACTAGCATCATGGTTAATTATCCTTGTCAAAAAAGAAACACACTTGTATACTGAATGTACACTTTAAGTGTACACTAGAAACCTGAAGAGGTGATAACTGAAAGAAGTGATGACTGAAAAGACACAGATACCCCCTTTTGCCACTGTGTCCTTGAGCAAGTCACTTCATGGGGACTGTCTCTTCTACAACCCTATTGTTTGACAGCATTATCATCATTTACGTAATTTTTTCTTCTGTGGAACATACAAAAAATATTTTTAAAATGTCACTTTTTTCCAATGAAAGTCAGTGGGATCCACTGTTGTTTTGTACCTTTTTGACTTTCTTTGGATCGGCAAAAACATTATTCAAAATATATTCCTTTGGCCTCCACCAGACAGAAAGACACACATGTTTGGAACAACATGAGGCTGATTAAATTAAAATGAAAACATTATCCTTGCAGTCCACATGGCATTTTTTTTAGCTGTTATTGTTTATAGTTCCTTAATTTGTGTAACCTGTTTGCAGAATCCTGTTGATATTCATTGCTGTTCTCTCTGCCTACTCCGTACAGTTGGTGAGAAACATTTTCTTTTATTTCCGAAGAAAATGCTGATAACATCACACTCTATGTTAAGAATGCATCTTGACTTTTTTCTGAACTTTCCATTAGGTTTGTTTCTATGTGTTTAGGTGTGCAAATGAACAGACTGGGTAGCCTACCGTCCATCAAGGAAAATCTTAACAGCATGCATAATAACATTCCATAACACTGGAGGTAAAATTAAACATATTACTGTATAAATATCAGTAGTTACTTACAATGACAAAGTCAGGGATAACCCCTTAAAGCAATATGAGCATTGACTACAACACTCAATGTTTCTTTCTTTGATTCAACAGAAATGTCCATGTACCTGTTCACTGCGAAGTTAGAGTTCATCTCATCATCTCATGTTCAGGGTCTTCTATTATTGCCAGATAATTTACAGTGAGTACCAGAACATGGCGCTGATGCTGATGTGCCTAATACAGTGGGGTTCAAAACTGTAAAAGTTTTAAGGTTCTGAAAAAGATATTGTATCAAAGGTCAGATGTTCTTTGCTTCCACTGAAGCACAATATGAATCTCTCTTAAATTCTAAATAGACTTCGAACTTCACTGTATTTCATTTTCATTTAATTTAGAACTCCCTGTGTATGTGGCTTGTTTTAGCCACTCTGAAGTGTCCATTCTAGCTGCTTTTCATAATCATATCACTCCTTCTGACACAAAATGTTTGAATATTTACATTTATTTTCTTTGTCAGGTCCTGGTTTGTTGATGGAAGGCATCTCATTCTTATCGTTAGTGTCATGGTCATTATTCTCCTGGCATTGATGAAACGACTTGGTAGGTCCCTCTGGTCAATTTCAATTTTTGTTTTTTAAAAGTCAGCACTCTAAAAGCTAATCCTTTAAGCATTAATGTGAATACAAGTATGTACATTGTACTCATGGTACGTTTGGTTGCTAACAGATGGATGAAATCAGTTTGACATTTTTCTATACTCTGGCCATGTTTCATGCAGTGAAATGCGATATGTGTTGTGTTTGCTGTGAATAGATTTATGGAGTGGGACAACAGTGCAATGTCCTAAGGTAGAATCTTCAACAGCATTACCAAAACCTACCAAGACCAGGAGGAGCAGTATGGAAAAGTTTCCACCAAGTCAGTAAATAAAAGAAAAGATGAAAGAAAGAATAGCAATGTGAAAAATGTAACATCATAAAGTTACATCAAATTACACTGATCTAGTCTTTATTATTTTTTGCCTGAAATAATGCTTTTTTTCGTGTTCTAATCTTTGCATGCCGAAGTCTAAATAGCGCTTCTTTGTCTTTCTGTTCAGAAATATCATCCTCCAGTGGTTGTCTGGCAGGTGACCTCCAGTGCTTGTCCGATCTGTCTGGATGTGTTCACTAATCTAGTCAGCACAAGACAAAAATGTAAAAAAAGCTGTTTGAACCAGTGCTGGGACAACAGTTAGCCTTGCTACCACCGATTATGTAAAGAAACACTCAGCAAAAAACCTCAAGATTAACACAGCACACAGGTTGTGCAACTACTGATGGAAAGTCTGGACACTGACATCAGTGATAATGTGCCTGGTGTGTCAGAACTCTTACTGTGCATAATACCTCAATGAAACCTCATCACAAAAGCCAAAATCTAAAAAACACAAATAATTCTTGAGGACTCAGAAACATGAGAAACCTCTGGAGCTGTTTTGTAGAGATGGTCAGATGTATGCCTTGTGGTATGCAGGACCAAAAAAATCACAACACTGTTTCTGTAGAGGAGAATTATGGAATTTTGTATTTGGAAACAGGAAGTCTATTTGCTAGTGCATTTCCTAAGTCTTACGAGTTATGACCCTGGCATAAACTAGGGTATGCATACAGTGCTTGTGACTGTACTCTACACTCTCTGTAACTCTGTAACTGTATACAGAGTTACATTACATAATCTTTGTTAATGTTAACTTGTACATATGTTTCTCTGCAATGGCTGAATTTATTACCATTAGTTTATATGTGTGTGTGTGTGTGTGTGTGTGTGTGTGTGAAGAGAAAGATATTGTGTTATAAGTAATATATAGAGTCTGTTGCTTGTATTTGGGTTTGTAATGAAAGTGGTGTATGTATGTGTGTGTGTGTATGTGTGATTGAGGTGCATTTATTTGCAGAGTTATTGCCAGCATATAATATAGGAACACTGTACTCTGCTGCAGTTTTTTTTTCTATGCTTAGTCACTTTAGCAATGTTACTTTATTACCTAGTACTAAACCTTGTTACATTTGCAGAGAAACACACTTTTTACTGCCCTCTTCATATATAAACTTATATAAAGTGTACTTATTGAGGAATTAATATACTTTAAAAGAACATACGAGTGCAAATTAAATATAATGTTTTTGCCGCTTAAGTACATTGTATTTGTAATGTATCACATTTTAAAGTTATATTAAACGCACTAAGTGGAACTTTTGGGTGATTTTTTAGTACACAGATGTTAGTACATCTTTAAATGTACTTTCGTAATTGCTTCTAGTGTCTTTAAAATATGGTTAAAGTGTACTACTAATGTACTGACAAGTGATTAACGTGAACTAAAATATACTTTAATGTCAGTTAACAACACACTTAAGAGTGAATTAAATGTAATGTTTTCAACCACCTAAATACATATTATTTGTAATTGACTTTAAATATATTACAGTTTAAAATTACATTAAATGCAATTAGTTGAACTTTTGAGTGATATTTTTGAACCACTTAACTGGGACTTTAGTATATTTTATATGTACTTTGAAATATGGTAAATATGTACTTCTGAATAAGCAGTTAATGTGAACTAAAATGTATTTCAATGTCATTTCAGTGTACTTCAATAATAAATAATAAATAAATTAATTAATTAAAAAAAAGAACTCCAGAAGAACTTGCTGGGAAGTGCTGTCTGTCAATGTCCCAGCAGCTCTCCATCTGCAGTAAACTTCAAATGTCATGAATGTCAGAACACCGTCTCTCCACAGTATGTGTGAACAGAAATGTTCCAAAGAGGCAGGAAAGTCAGAAAAAAAAATTCCTTGAGGAAAGAAAGAAAGAAAGAAAGAAAAAAAACAGAAGAACAATTGTTATAAAATATATCCAGTCATTATAAATGGTTCAGTTGAGTGAAAGCAATAGACAGTTACAGTCCAAAGTTATGATAATGTTAATAATTTAAGCAGTAAGAGGGTAGAGGGGTAGAATCATTAAAAAAATTTTGCCTCACCTAAGAGGTGAATTACCTCAATCATCAGGGCAAGATCGTAGTAGAATGCCTTCACATTTCCCACAAACACCAGAATTCCTGACCACACCATCTTCACTGACACTAGGCATGTTTTTCAAACATTTTTTTATTCCTACTTTACATGGAATAAACATAACTATCAATTACCCAAATATAGATAAATGTCCCAAAATAAATGAAAATTAAGAAAGGTACCTTCATTTTTTTCTTATCTTGCCTTGTAAGCTTCTCTCACACATTTTCATGAAGAATGTTCCTATATTTAACATGGCTGGCACAACAAAGCTGAAGCCCTCTTCCTTGGGTTTATTACCTGTAAAATATATGATGATTAGCGGGGATCTGTAAATGCACAGGTGGGAATATATTACTTCCAAATGTAAATGCAAAAATTATAAATGCAACACTTTTGTTTTTGCCCCCATTTTTCATGAGCTGAACTCAAAGATCTAAGACTTTTTCTATGTACACAAAAGGCCTATTTCTCAAATATTGTTCACAAATCTGTCTAAATCTGTGTTAGTGAGCACTTCTCCTTTGCCGAGATAATCCATCCACCTCACAGGTGTGGCATATCAAGATGCTGATTAGACGGCGTGATTATTGCACAGGTGTGCCTTAGGCTGGCCACAATAAAAGGCCGCTCTAAAATGTGCAGTTTTATCACACAGCACAAGTTTTGAGGGAGCTTGCAATTGGCAAGCTGACTGCAGAAATGTCCACCAGAGCTGTTGCCCATGAATTATATGTTCATTTCTCTACCATAAGCCGTCTCCAAAGGTGTTTCAGAAAATTTGGCAGTACATCCAGCTGGCCTCACAACCACAGAACACGTATAACCACACCAGCCCAGGACGTCTGAGACCAGCCACACAGACAGCTGCTGCAACAATCAGTTTGCATAACCAAAGAATTTCTGCACAAACTGTCAGAAACCGTCTCAGGGAAGCACATTTGCATGCTCATTGTCCTCATCGGGGTCTCAACCTGACTGCAGTTCGTCGTCGTAACCGACTTGAGTGGGCAAATGCTCACATTCAATGGCGTCTGGCACTTTGGAGAGGTGTTCTCTTCACGGATGAATCCCGGTTTTCACTGTACAGGGCAGATGGCAGACAGTGTGTATGGCGTTGTGTGGGTGAGTGGTTTGCTGATCTCAACATTGTAGATCGAGTGGCCCATGGTGGCGGTGGGGTTATGGTATGGGCAGGCGTATGTTATGGACAACAAACACGGGTGCATTTTATTGATGGCATTTTGAACTGACATGTCACCCATTGAGCGTGTTTGGGATGCTCTGGATTGGCGTATACGACAGCATGTTCCAGTTCCTGCCAATATCCAGCAACTACACGCACAGCCACTGAAGAGGAGTGGACCAACATTCCACAGGCCACAATCAACAACCTGATCAACTCTATGCGAAGGAGATGCGTTGCACTGCGTGAGGCAAATGGTGGTCACACCAGATACTGACTGGTTTTCGGACCCCCTGGACCCCCCAAATACAGTAAAACTGCACATTTTAGAGTGGCCTTTTATTGTGGCCAGCCTAAGGCACACCTGTGCAATAATCATGCTGTCTAATCAGCATCTTGATATGCCACACCTGTGAGGTGGATGGATTATCTCGGCAAAGGAGAAGTGCTCACTAACACAGATTTAGACAGATTTGTGAACAATATTTGAGAGAAATAGGCCTTTTGTGTACATAGAAAAAGTTCAGCTCATGTTCAGCTCATGAAAAATGGGGGCAAAAGAGGTTATTAGAGGTCGACTGATATTGGATTTTCCCGATACTGATAACTGGGTTGGACCACACTGGCCGGTACTGATTAATCGACCGCTAGTTTTTAAAATGGATACTGAATGGAAAATAAATAGTGCTCTACTATTTAAAAAAAAAAGTAGCCTACTGAACCATACTTTGTAAGTGAATAAAAATATTAATATTAATTATATATTGATCATTACAGTTAGTTCATTGTTCATTAATGTTAACAATAAAATTTAACAAATATGTTATTTTCTCATTTTCACAACTGTGAGTGCAACTTTACAAATTTTATGTTTATGCTTTTCTATCTCTAATCAGGCTTATTATTTTGCATTTTAGGTTCATTTGACCATATGAACACAAAGTATGCTAATCAACAGTAAACAACAACTGTATACAGCATTAATCTTTGTTAATGTTAACTTGTACATATATCTGTAATGGCTGAATTTATTAGCATTATTGTGTGTGTGTGTGTGAGTGAGAGAGAGAGAGAGATGTGCATTGTAAGTTTGTGGTGTGTTTATAACGTTAAGAAATAAAGGTAAACATAGCTTTTCCTCACCCTTTTATTCTTCTGGGCATTTTTCCACTTGAGATGAGGTCAGTTGGACACTTGCTTGTGTGTACTTTATAAACATTACATAAAAGTAATAAAGAATTATTATAATTATTATACCTTTTTGCCAACTCTATTGTAAGGAAGAATTAAAAACATCAAGTGATGTGTTACCAATTATCTTTAATTAAGAATTTATTGTGCACATTTGTAAATCTATTGTAAAATGTGACCTTTTTCAACTTATGTTATTGTCTATAGGCTCTTTATTAATGTGAAGAATCTTTAATAAAATATTTATTATGCACATTTGTGAACTTTTTTGTAAAGTGACCAATTTCAACAGTTCTTAATGTGTTATTAATGGGTTTTTATATTACAGGAAAGGGGAATTTATTAGGGGTGGCCTTAATTTTAAACCATAAAAAAAGCAACCCAGCATGCTGGGTGAATAATTCAACCCAACTCGCTGGGTCAAAACAACCCAGCGTTGGGTTCGTCCCTTTTTGACCCAGCGCTGGGTTGCCAAAATAACCCAATTGCATTTTTAACCCATTTTAGAGTGTACAGTGCATCCGGAAGGTATTCACACCGCTTCACTTTTTCCACATGTTGTTATGTTACAGCCTTATACCAAAATGGATTAAATTCATTATTTTCTTCAAAATTCTACAAACAATACCCCGTAATGACAACGTGAAAAGTTTGTTTGAAATTTTCGCAAATCACATGTACATAAGTATCCACAGCCTTTGCCATGCCACTCAAAACTGAGCTCAGGTGCGTTAACAGTGCATGTCAGAGCACAAACCAAGCCATGAAGTCCAAGGAATTGTCTGTAGACCTCCAAGACAGGATTGTATCAACGCACAGATCTGGGGAAAGGTATACAGAAAAGTTTCTGCAGCATTGAAGGTCCCAATGAGCACAATGGCCTCCATCATTTTAGAACCATCAGGACTCTTCCAGGAGCAGGCCGCCCAGCCAAAATGTATAGTATGTATAGTAGAATGTATAGTAGAGTGGCCAGAGTTTGCCAAAAGGCACCTGAAGGACTCTCAGACATGAGAAACAAAGATTGAAGTCTTTGGCCTAAATGGCAAGTGTCATGTCTGGAGGAAACCTAGCACCGCTCTTCACCTGGTCGATACCATCCCTACACTGAAGCATGGTCATGGCAGCATCATGCTGTGGGAATGTTTTTTTTAGCGGCAGGAACTGGGAGACTAGTCACAATTGAGGGAAAGATGAATGCAGAGAAATACAGAGACATCCTTGATGAAAACTTGCTCCAGAGTGCTCTGGACCTTTGGCTGGGGTGATGGTTCATCTTTCAATAGGACAACGACCCTAAACACAGCCAAGATAACAAAGGAGTGGCTACGGGACAACTCTGTGAATGTCCTCGAGTGGCCCAGCCAGAGCCCAGACTTGAACCCGAATGAACATCTCTGGAGAGATCTGAAAATGTCTGTTCACTGAAGCTCCCCATCCAACCTAAAGGAGCTTGAGAGGTCCTGCAAAGAAGAATGGGAGACACTGTCCAAAAATAGGTGTGCCAAGCTTGTAGCATCATACTCAAAAAGACTTGATGCTGTAATTGGTGCCAAAGGTGCTTCAACAAAGTATTGAGCAAAGGCTGTGAATACTTATGTACATGTGGATTTGCAAAGATTTCAAACAAACTTTCATGTTGTCATTATGGGGTATTGTTTGTAGAATTTTGAGAAAAATAATGAATTTAATCCATTTTGGAATAAGGCTGTAACATAAGAAAATGTGGAAAAAGTGAAGCACTGTGAATACTTTCCGGATGCACTGTATAACAAACATTAATGATGACAGATTACTATATATATTTTTTTTTTTTTACTTTTTCAACAAATATTGGAGCGATTACAGAAAATGTCAAATGAGTTAGTGAATAAATAAATTAGACAAACAGTTAGGAGCTGTCTAATATTGACCAATACAGTGTTTATATAAGATGTCCCTTTCCCATTGAATGGGCATTTACAGAAAGAAAAATTTGCTTATATTTCTGGTTTTCATTTCAGATAAATTGTCTCTTAATAGACAACATAGAAGATATTGAATAGCTGAAAAGCAAATTGTATTAAAGATTAAAATCATTTTTGACTCAAGGAAAAATTGCACACACTTCCATTAGATTAGACTTAATGAATCAGGCAGTTATATATTAAAAATTAAATTAATTGTCTTGTTTTGTAAAACTGCAGCAGACTTAAAGTTGTGACAAAATATTGGCTAATAATAATAATAATAATAAAGCAGCAGCATGTTTGCTTAACATAGTGTACAATGTCTAAGGGTTTTTTTTCCAGGTCTTGCCTGCCTTAAAAAAACCCTGATCTTCTAATCTCATTACTTACCTCCAAACACACACACAGACACACACTTACCCACAATCCCCTGCTTTCTCACACATATTTTATAACCCCTTACCCAACTTTATACCACATCCGTATTAAATAATCATGCCAAATTATTAAACGTTTCCACTCAAGCCTTGACCATCGTTCAGTGCTCTAATGCCTAAATGCCATTTTCTACTATATAATAGTGTATATTCATGTATAAACATACAACATACATTAAAAAAATGGTTAAAATGGTGGACTTGTGCTAAACACATGTCCTCTACGCAGGAGTTAATCTCCTCTCATCCCCCGTCTCAACGCAGGTGAGCTGTGAATGTGTTCTCACACAAGCCGGGCAGCTTCACTAAGGCAACACAGAAACAAACGAATGAATGAAAACTCTCTGACCTCAGGACACTACGTGGCTACATGTTTTTACAGACTTTTGCTGGTTTCTCTTTATCCCACAGTGGTGAGTACTTTCTCAACATCCACTTCCTGCTGGAATAGAAGGGTGTGTTTGAATAAGGGTGTGGAGGGAGGTTCATTCTGTTTCAGTACTGATAAAGTCTTGCATCAGACAGGAGTCATGTGGTCAAGACTTGCCTCACAACCTTAACTTCCTTTGTTTTACAGTTTATGTAACGTGTTTTATTTACTTCGTGCTTTATTTCACACCAGTTGTTCATTTGTGACTCTGGACCACAAAACCAGTCATAAGGGTCAATTTTTCCAAATTGAGATTTATACATTATCTGAAAGCTGAATAAATAAGCTTTCCAATGATGTATGGTTTGCTATGATAGAACAATATTTGGACGACATACAACAATTTGAAAATCTGGAATCTGAGGGTGCAAAAAAATCAAAATATTAAGAAAATCACCTTTACAGTTCGACCTTGATATTTACCTGAAGGTTAGGCTCCTGTTGCACATTATAAAGAGAAATGTGGCAAGTGTTTGTCACTGATCTCATTGCTCAAACACATCTAAGCATGTACAGTATCTGCTATATTACTTATTTTTTCAGCAAAGCGTTCATGTTTTACAGTAATGTCAGTTGTTAATAGAATGACAATTTGTCCCCAAACCCTTTTTCTGTTTCAGATTGTGTTTAGTTTGACTTTACAGACAGTGTTCTTTGGAGGATTGTTAAGTGTTCTACGGTCTAAAATGGAACAACAGAAAATGTCAAATGGTCACTATGATCCCAACCCTGTCAGAATTGCAGAGAATAGGTACGTTTCCATATCAACACATTCAAGAGTAAATTTCTCTGAAAAAAAAGGATGCTTTAAAAAAAATGCACAAATTTTACATTACATCACATCTTTTAGTTTGTAACCTTTGCTGCTTAAACCAAAGCTTTGTTTGAAAGTATGCAGCATTGAAGTGAAGGAATCTTAAACTCAAATGTTCATTAAATCAGACCTCAGATCATTTTCATTTGCCTGTTGGTTTGGCCAATAATGTTATCACATATCATTGTTAAATATAAATTATATATTATATATTAAAACAAATCTGTGCTTTTTAGTATTATGTATGTAATAATATTATTTTTATGAATATTTTAATTAGCTTTCATTTTTATTTTTACAACCTAGAAATATAATTGAAATATATATATATATATATAGTTTTATATCAGTTAGTAATTTTAGTACTTATTGTAAATGTTTTCATCTAATTTTTGAGTTTCAGACACTTGTTTAAAAGCCATTTATTAATGGAGCATTCATAAATCGGCTGCATTAATGCAATTACACACTTATTTAACAATCTTGTCTTATGGGACCTCATATGCTAAACGGTCATTTCTTGCATTTTCTCAAAACATTTCCTATACAAGACAGGTGAAACAGAACTCAAAACATAGCAATTCAAATATATCATTGTTTCTCTATAACAAACAACATTTCTTTTGCTTTTATTATACAGATTTGATTCCCTTGAAAAAATAACAGAGGGTGATACCTTCCTCCCCAGTAAGAGCAATGGAAAAAAAGAGACTCAGTTTACAAGTATCCAGTAAGTAAGTATCCAGATTTCAGAACTGACTTCACAAAAACTTACTGTATACGGCTGGATGAAACTGATTAGAATGATGTCACAAAATAGATGCTTCATATTACATTTAACTATAATGTGTAACAGTAGGAATAACTTCTAAGTAATCTGTCCTAATAATTGTTTGTGGATTTAATACACAGAAAAAGCGAAACTACCATTTAAGCTATTCAGATAAATAGATATACATTTCATGACTAATATGCCATTCATCTTTCAGTTCAAGGGAAAGACTTCTTTCAGAATGTCTATTTTCAACCTCAGTAATGCCATTATGGGCAGTGGGATTCTGGGACTGGCTTATGCCATGGCAAACACCGGAATCATCCTTTTTGTGTAAGTCAAACTTGAATTATGCATTCACATTTGGGTAAAAATAAAGGCTATTGAAGGTGTGAGAGTAAAAATGACTTCTAGTGTTTCTTTTATGACATAAACAAAAAAAGTTAAAGTTGGAGTTCAAGAGCCCTCCAGTCTTTCTGGTATGTGTCTATAGTTACAAATGTAAACAGAACATTTAAGATCTAGAGAGGTGGAGTAATATCTCTCTTTGGTATTTGGCTGTGTTTTATTCATTAACTTCAGCTAGTATGCATGGAATCCGTGTACTCGGTATGCATGTCTGGGTTTGGCCTGACCGAGCATTAAAGCTTCTTTGTGTCCATCTACATTTAACTGTAGGCATATCCAGCCATACACCAGTGTGCCTCAGTCACGTACATGTGCCAGTCACAACCAGCCTTACAAAAGTCAACACAAACTCAAATATTTGCATGTTTTTTCTTGGCTGAGGTATCATGTAACTTAAGAGGCCATTTTGAGGACGTATCCCCGTGCTAAAAAATAATTTTCACTTTCACTTTCACTGCCTCCATACCACGTGCCACATTCCTTCACAAATCGAGTGCTAGAATGAATTATCAGGTTCTGACAGGAGACACACTATAAAACAACATAAACAACAACAAAATATAACAATTCTCATTGATAGAATGCTTGCAGTTGCTAATCCTTGTGAATGACAGGGTTTATTTGTGTAGATAGCTTAAATGTAACCGTGTTTATGATGTGACGCGCACATGCACAGCTCACAGATCAGACCTAAGAGTGTTATAAATAGCCTGCTGTATTCTGTAATCAATTTTGTCTTTGTCTGTCTGCCCAGCTCAACCAGGCTTTTAAAGCAGCTGGTTGTACAGAGAGAGAGAGAGAGAGAGAGAGAGAAGAAAAACGTTTGCCAGTATAGTTTCAATCTCAACAGCTAAAACAAAAACTTCCTGCCAATCAAATGTTTAGTAATATACAAATAGATACTAGGGGGAAGTGTTAACTTGCGGAACAGGTCACTTACTGGTTATTTTGCATACCTTTGCAGCAGAGACTTTTTTTTTCCTTGTGACAGTTTTGTTGTTAGTTGTACTCTAAAGAAATACACTCACAGCTTGTCTAATGCGTCATTAATGAGATTAGAGGTTGTGTCTCCTCTGTCATCACCTTGTTGACTGGTGACAATACCCCTGATTAAACCGCATTTTGTGCCGCCGAATTGTTTAAATTAGCACCTCTGAAAGTCAAACGACCAGCTGATGAGTAAAAAAAGAGCAAGATTAAAACAATATTTTGGAGATAAGATTTCACTGAATAACTACCTACACAGGTTGTTAAATGAAAAGTTGTGCAAAATTAAAATTCTATCATCCTCATGTTGTTTCAAGCCTGACTTTCTTCTGTGGAACATAATATATTTTTAAAATGTCTCAACGTTGTTTTGTACCTCTTTGACTTTCATTGGATGGGTAAAAATGTTATTCAAAACATATTCTTTTCTCCACCGCTGAAGACAGAAAGATATACAGGTTTGGAACAACATGAGGCTGATTAAATTAAGTTTAAAACATTCTTGGGTGAACTGTTCTTGCAGTCCACATGGCAAGTTTAATTTTGCTGTTGTTGTTTATCTAGTTTCTTTGTTTGTGGTACCTGTTTGCAGATTCCTATTGATATTCATCGCTATTCTCTCTGCCTACTCCATACAATTGTAAAAATGAACAGTTGTAGCCAGGTTTGGGATTGTGTGAAAAGTGTACTCATGGTATTTTGTACCCATGGATGGATGGATGAAATCAGTTTGACATTTCTCTATCCACTGGTCATGTTTGCTGTGAACAGATTTATGGAGTGGGACAGCAGGGCAATGTCAAATGTTAGAATCTTCACCAGCATTACCAAAACCAACCATGACCAACCAGGAGGAGGAGTATGGAGATGCTTCCACAATGTCAGTAAATAAAAGATGAAGGAAAAAATAACAATGTGAAAAATTTAACATCATAAAATGAAATCAAATGACACTGTCTTTATTGTCTTTTGCCTGAAATAATTGCTGATTGTTGATGAGTTTTTTCTTGTTATAATCTTTGCATGTTAAAATCTTCTTCTTTATCTTTCTGTTCAGTTGTCTCATCTGGAGCTGTTTTGACAACATGGTCAGATGTATGTTTGCATTGCAGTATGCAGGACCACAAACATCACAACACTATTTTCTGTAGAGGAGGAGAATTATGGAATATCATATTTGGAAACACAAAGTCTATTTGTAAGAGCATTTCCAAAGTCTTACGAGGTTCTTTATGGAACCATTTAGTGAAAAAAGGTTCTTCTATGGCATCGTGAAGCACGTTTATTTTTAAGAGTGTACTTCAAACAGAAAATGGCGTATTTTTCGCACTATTATGGACACTTTTATTACATTTTACAAAAAAATACCTCGTCTACCTTTTTGTCATGAAGAGAGGCCCTTGAATCGCTGAAAATCTCGTAAAAGCACTTTGGCTTTAAACATGAACAATAACAACTTTTAAATGTGACACAACAGAGCATCGTGAGGCTTCTGTTCATCAGCAGTCTGTTTAACTTCAAAATACATTTGCTGCACATTAAGTTACATCACATTTCAATTTTAAACTTAAATCAAACTGACTTATTGAATAAAATTATGAGTTAGGAAAAATTTGTTATGACCCTGGCATAAGGGTATGCGTACAGTGCCTGTGACGCAAAATGAATTAACATAGCTAATCAACAATGAACAACTTTAACTTGTACATATATCTGTAATGGCTGAATTTATTAGCGTTAGTTTGTGTGTGTGTGTGTGTGTGTGTGTGTTCTTGTTTATGCTACATTGTGGGGACCAAATGTCCCCCACAAGGATAGTTAAAACCTGAAATTTTTGACATTGTAGGGACTGACCTGCGGTCCCCATGAGGGGAAAAAAAATTATTACAAATACTAAATGATGTTTATCTTAAAGTGTAACAATGCAAACATGTTTTCTATAAGGGGTAGATTTAGGGTTAGGGTTGGGTTAGGGGATAGAAAATATCATTGCAGTATAGTAACCATATAAGTCTATGGAAAGTCCACAGAATTCGTAGAAACTTAACGTGTGTGTGTGTGTGTGTGTGTGTGTGTGTGTGACAAAAGAGAGAGAGATGCGTGTTGTAAGTTTGTGGTGTGTTTATAACTTTAAGAAATGAAGGTAAACATGTATATATTTAAAAAAAATATACTGCAATTACAAAAACTGTATGTTTCCTATGTACACTTTTAAAAACATCCTTAATATTGTTAATTTGTTAATATATTATTAATCTACTTCACTGAAACTTATAATACTTTCCCTATCCAAGTTTAATATGAGAGACAATCACAAGAAAGCAATTCATAGGTTGGTTTTCATAGCTCTATGAAAACATTGCTCTGTTTGATCCAAAGAGGCTTGTAATACTTGGAGAAAGCGGTTAGCATGGCTGGCTTAATGGCTTAAACAAAAACAAGAATTTGGAGGCGGAGTTATCCATTTACTTGTCAAATGGTGATCGGGGGAATGTACAAGAAACCTGTTTGAAAACAGTCAGCTGCCATATTGTTATATTTGTACACATCTGACCTTTAATAAAACACCTCCTACATATTAAAATTATAGGGTATTTTTACTTTGTGTGCAGTAATCAACTTTAAAAACAGAGCTGTAAAATACTGCTTACAACTAACTTACGAGCCTGAATTTGAGGATGAAGGGGGAAAACATGCACACAGACACTCACAGCTGTTTTATATCAAGGCTAATCTTTCCATTAGGTGTTTTTTTATTTTATTTTTTTTTTTTTTAGCATGCAGCAATGATCTGAGGAATATTTTTACCATTACTACCATTACTTTTCCCTGCCTTCTCCTTGACCTTGATATTTATTTGTCATTTATCCTAGAACCATGATTGTTAAATATATATTATATATAATGTATTAAACCAAATCTGTGCTTTTTTTTTATATTATTTATGAAATTAATTATTTCTGAAATAGGATATTTTAAAATAGCTTTCATTTTTATATTTTTACTTTATAAATATAATTGAATATATATATATATATATATATATATATACACACACACACACACAAACATACATTTTAGTACTTAAACTCATATGTTTTCATCTAATATTTTATTTTTATTACAAACAAAAAATTGCTTTGGTAGAAAACTTGATAGGTAATTTGAGACACTTGTGGAGCATTCATAAATTGGCTGCATTTCATTTACTGTGTAAAGCTGGGTGAAATTGATTAGAATAATGTAAAACACTCTCACTAACATAGAGACCCCACATTACAGTTAAGTATAATATGTAAGAGTAGGAATAACTTCTAACTACTCTTGTCTTAATAATTGTTTGTGGAATTAATACACAGAAAAAGTAAAACTACCATTTAAGCTATTCAGATAAATAGATATACGACTCGTGACTAATATGCCATTCATCTTTTATTTCAGTTCGAGGGAAGACTTCCTTCAGAATGTCTGTTTTCAGCCTCAGTAACGCCATTCTGTGACTGGCTTACGCCATGGCCAACACTGGAATCATCCTTTTTGTGTAAGTCAAACTACACTTCCAATTATGCAATTATAGTTCTAGTGTTTCTTTTATGACATAAACAAAAACAGTACTGTGTTTAAATACTATTTAAATTAAAGAGCATTTATCACATTTACTTGTAGGCATATCCAGCCATACTCCAGCGTGCCTCTGTCACATACACGTGCCAGTCACAACCAGCCTTAAAAATAATAAGTCAATACAAACTCAGATATTCGCATGTTTTTTCTTTCCTGAGGCATTATGTAACTTAAGAGGCCACTTTGAGGATGCATTGGGCAAACCCAGCGCTAAAGATGAATTCTTTTAATTTCACTGCCTCCATACCACACACCATGTTCCTTACAAATCAAGACAAAGTTTGCTAGTATAGTTTCAATCACAACAGTAAAAAAAAAATATTCTTACCAGTCAAAACATTCTGCATTATCCAAATACAGTCATGGCCAAAAATATCAGCACCCTTGCAATTCTGTCAGAAAATGCAACCCTTCTCTCAGGAAATTGTTGAACTTGCATTGGAACAACACACACACACCCACACACCCACACACACATGTCTGGTTTATTATCCTTGTGGGGACTCTCCATAGGCGCAATGGTTTGTATACTGTCTACACTGTATTTTCTATCCCCTTACCCTAACCCTACCCCTAAACCTAACCCTTACAGAAAACTTTCTGCATTTTTACTTTCTCAAAAAAACTCGTTCTGTATGATTTATAAGCTTGTTTCCCCATGGGGACCTCAATTTAGGTCCCCACGGTGACACGAGTCCCCATGAGCCTGTGTGTATTCAGGTTTAGGTCCCCACCAAGATATAAAAACAAGACCACACACACACACACACACACACACACACACAAAACAATCTGATACAATTCCACACAGAACCCAAAGAATGCACTGGACAAAATTATTGGCACCCTTAACTTAAAATTTGGTAGCACCCCCTTTGGAAAAAACAACTGAAATCGATCGCTTCCTGTAACCATGAATGAGTTTCTTACACCTCTCTACTGGAATTTTGGACCACTCTTCTTTTGCAAACTGCTCCAGGTCCTTCAGATTTGAAGGATGCCTTCTCCCAGCTGCTGTTTTGAGATCTCTCCAGTGCCATTTCAGAACTCTCCAGTGCTTTGTTTGTAACCTTTGTCCTGCTGGAAGACCCATGACCTCTGGTGGAGACGCAGCTTTCTGACACTGGCCACTACGTTGTGCCCCAAAATTCTTTGGTAATCATCAGATTTCATGAGACCGTTCACACAGTCAAGGCATCCAGTGCCAGAAGCAGCAAAGCAACCCCAAAACATCTTTGAACCTCCACCAAGTTTGACAGTAGGGACTGTGTTCTTTTCTTTGAAGGCCTCATTTCTTTTTCTATAAGCAGTGCCATGATGTCCTTTACTAAAAAGCTCTACTTTTGTCTCATCTGTCTACAGTACCTTCTCCCAGAAGGATTGTGGTTTTGTCACATAGGTTTTGGCAAACTCCAGTCTTGCTTTTTTATGCAGTGGTGTCCTCCTGGGTCTCCTAGCGTAGCGTCCCTTTTCATTCAGAGGGCGACGGATAGTGCGAGCTGACACTGTTGTACCCTGTGTCTGCAGATCGGCTTGAATTTGTTTGGAAGTTTTTTATCCACCATTCGAACAATCTTTTGTTGTAATTGTTCATTAATTTTGCTCTTCTGTCCACGTCCAGGGAGGTTAGCTACAGTGCCATGGGCTGTAAACCTCTTGATGATATTGCACACAGTGGACACAGAAACATTAAGATCTCTGGAGATGGATTGTAGCCATGAGATTGTCCATGTTTTTCCACAGTTTTTTCTCTCAAATCCACAGACAACTCTTTACACTTGATGCTCAGTGTGACACACAACACAAAGGTTTAGTCAACGTTTCTCCATTTTTACTGGCTGCAAGTGTGATTACTATATTGCCCACACCTGTTACTTGCAAATTACAGGAGCATCACATGCTTGAAAAGCAATTATTTCTCACAGTTTTGACAAGGTGCCAATAATTTTATCAAGTTTGACTTGTCTTTTTTTGTGTTGTTGCAGTGCAAACAAAAACAATAAGCTTGTGAATACCAAAACATTTGCAATTGGAACAATTTTCTGACTTTTTTTTTTCAGAATTGCAAGGGTGCCAATATTTTTGGCCATACTGTAGATATTAGGGGGAAGTGCTAAGTGCGTCATTGACTGGTTATTTTGCATAACTTTTCTACTGAGACAATTGTTTCAAGCATGATGTGCCAGACACAGCAGGATTCAAAACTGTAAAAGTTAAGACTCTGAAAAAGATGAAACAAATAAACATAATGTAAAATGAATATAAACTACGTTGCACTAGATAAATTATGTACTATATCAAGGTCATTAATCAAATAAGCAAATCTGTGGCATTGAGTGTGTATCATTTGTATCAAAGGTCAGATGTTCTTTGCTTCCATTGAAGCACAACGAGGATACTTAAATTCTAAACAGGCTCAGACTTTGAACCTCACTGTATTTCATTTTATGTATAAATCTGTATATGTGGCTAAAACAAACTCTGAAGTGTCAGTTCTGACTGCTTTTCATAATCATTTCACTCCTTCTGACCTGAGATGTTGAGGGAAATATTTACATTTATTCTCTTTTTCAGGCCCTGGTTTGTTAATGGGTGGCATCGCATCATTTTCCCTGTCAGGGTCTTTTTTCCCCTTGGCATTGATGAAACAACTTAGTAGGTTCCTGCCTCCTTTCCTCTCATTCTTTAATTTTATTTTTTCCCTCTGTCATTTGTCATTCCATTATATTATTATTAATCATACTCACAATCAAACATTTACACATCTGCACTGAAGATCTATGTTGAGTGTCTTAAACAGGGCTTTAAATTCATTCATAAATTCATTTAAATGAGAAGTTAACTTCCAGAACAAAAATTTACAGATAATTTACTCACCCCCTTGTCATCCAAGTTTTTATGTCTTTCTTTCTTTAGTCAATAAGAAATTATGTTTCTTTAAAGGAAAAAAATTAGGAATCATCTTCATTTAATGGACTTCAATGGTGCTCCAAAGTTGAACTTCCAAAATGCAGTTTAAATGCAGCTTCAAATGGCTCTAAACGATCCCAGCCAAAGAAGAAGGGTCTTATCTAATGAAACGATCAGTCATTTTCGAAACAAATTGACCATTTATGTTCTTTTTAACCTCAAATGCTCGTCTTGTCTCATCTCTACAATGCGTATGCGTAGTCTGTGTAATCCGGGTCAATACGGTTAGGGTATGTTGGAAAAACTCCCGTCTTGTTTTCTTATTCAACGTCAAAATTGCCCTACATCGCTGTTCACTTTGTAAACACTGAGTTGGTACTTCTGCAGCGATGACAATTTTGAAGTTGGGGAAGAAAACGAGATGAGAGTTTTTCAACATTCCCTAACTGTATTGACCATATTGAACTGGAAAAAAAAAAATAGTTTACGCAGATTTAGACAAGACGTGTGTTTGAAGTTAAAAAGTATATTGTTCATTTGTTTCGAAAATGACCAATCGTTTTGCTAGATAAGACCCATCTTCTTCGGCTGGGATTGCTTAGAGCCAGTTGAATCTGCATTTAAACTGCATTTTGGAAGTTCAGTTTTGGGGTACCTTAGAAGTCCATTATATGGAGATAATTCCTGAATTCTTTCCCTCAAGAAAAATAATTTCTTATCAACTAAAGAAAGAAAGACATGAACATCTTGGAGGACAAGGGGGTGAGTAAATTATCTGTAAATTTTTGTTCTGGAAGTGAACTTCTCCTTTAACATTTACATCAGTTTTTAGTTAAACTGTGTGCTGAGATTTCTTTTGTGATTTTGTTTTCTTTCCCCATTTGTTTGCAATAATCTGTAATTGGGGGAAAAATGTAAAAATGAACAGTTTGAGGCAGCTTTGGGATTCTGTGATCAGTTACAACTTTTGTTAAAAAAAAAAAAAAACTAAAGCGACATTTCTCTATGCAGTGTTTCATGCAGAGCAATGAGATTGTGTTTGCTGTGAACAGGTTTATGGAGTGGGACAACAGTGCAATGTACTATAGTAGAATCTCCATCAGCATTACCAAAACCTACCAGATCCAGGAGGGGGAGTCTGGAAACGCTTCCACCATGTTAGTAAATGAAAGAAAAAATGAAGGAAGGAATAACAATGTGGAAAATAATCATAAATCATAATCATAAAATGACATCAAATTACACTGATCTAGTCTTTATTGTTTATTGTTGATGAGTTTTCTTCTTGTTCTAATCTTTGCCTGTCTAAGTCTAAATGCCCTTTTTTGTCTTTCTGTTCAGTATTCTCATCCTCCGGTGGTTGTTTGGCAGATGATCTCCAGTGCTCGTCTGATCTGTCTGGATGTGCTCACTGATCTAGTCAGCACTCCATCTAGACAAAAATGTAAAAGCTGCCTAAACAGGTGCTGGGACAACAGTTAGCATTACTGAAGCCTAGGCAAAGAAACATTCAGTATTAAGTACTCAGTACTAAGTAAACGTTCAGTATTCAGGGGGCATTCACGGGCCCCTCAAATGAATTACTGTGCACCCCCTTCCTTGCTGAACGTGAACGTTTTCTAAAGCTAAACCAAAAATCAGCCTGCATAAGAAAGCGATTGACTATCCATTAAGACATGTAGGTATTTTTATATTTATGTACACAATAGTAATCTTTTACACTGTGATCCTTCCTTTTTTAATATTTGGCATGTTTCTGTGCTGATGTGCGGCCCTGTGTGTGTAATAAGCAGAGTGTATGTGCGTTGTGCATCTGCCCATAGGCGAACATTACTAACGCGCTCTTTAAATAACAAGAAAAATATCGTGCTATTGACTTTAGACCAGGTTTCAGCTGGTCAATGGCGCAGTCTATTTCAGTTGCCTCAAAATAGCAATGCGCCAACAACGCGCCAGAACACACCTTGTTTTCGGACCCACACAAGTGAGAACAGTACTTCAAACCCAAAATGGCGCTTAGCACTGTTATGGACACCTGTTACATTTTACAATCAAATACCTCGTTGGCCGCTTGTCATGAAAAGGGGTCCTTGAATCCTTGAATGTTTCATGAAAATGTACTTTAAAAGTCCTTTGGCTTTAAATATGAATAATGACCATTTTTAAATGTTACACAGATGTTACAAATGTTACACACCCTAAGGATTCTGTTCATCAGCAATCTGTTTAATTTCAAAATACATTTGCTGCACATTACGTTACATAACATTTCGGATTTAAACTTAAATCAAACAGACCTATTGCATTAAATTATAAGCATTATAATGCATTATTTTTTTAAAGAATATTTACGGCACAGCATTTACTACAAGTTATGACCCTGGCATAAACTAGGGTGTGTTTTGTGTGTGTGTGTGTGTGTGTGTATGTGTAAGAATGAGAGATGGATGTGTGTTGAAAGTTTGGTGTGTGTTTATAATGTTAAGAAATGTAAAGGTAAACATGTATAGCTTATCCTTTCATTCTTCTGGGCATGTTTCCTCTTAAGGTGAGGTCAGTTGGAAACAGCACTTGCTTGTGTGCACTTTATAAACATTAGAATTGTTATACATTTTTGCCAACCTCATTGTAAAGGGAGAACTAGAAACATCAACTGACGTGTTACCGATGATTGTGGGATCTTTATTAACATGATTGATCTTTAATTAAGAATTTAAGAACATTTGTGAACTTTTTCAACTGTTATTGTTTGTAGCCTCTTTATCAGTGTGAAGTATCTTTATTAAAATATTTATTAAACACATTTGTGAATGTTTTTGTAAACTAACAAGTTTCAACATTACTTGATGTGTTACTAATATTCGTATGCTCTTTATTAATGTTTTTTAAAGGGGGCATTTATTAGGGTTGTTTCTGGACTTTGTAATTATTGTGTAGTGTAATTGTAATTACAGTGTAGTTCTTACTTTTGTATTCAGAATTGTAGTGAGAGCAGTATATGTTTGTGTGTGTAACTAAGGTGCATTCATCTGCAAAGTCATTGCCAGCATATGATAGAGAGACATGGTTATCTGCTACAGTTGTTTTTGTTTCTTTTCTAAGCTACTGAGTTATTTCAGTGATGTTATTTTCATATTACCTTCACCCTGTTACATTTGCAGAGAAACACACTTTTTACTGCCCTCTTGAGTTTCCCTTATCGTTGATGGGATGACAGGGTTACATGTATAACATTTAAATCACATGACAACTTTCCCCAACCTGACATTGAAAAGGCTCATGTCTAAATGTATGCCAGTGTGGTTTATTGAGTTTAATTGTGTGTCTAACAGCTATTACAAAATATGACGATATCGGAATTTTAGTTGGGAGGACAGAAATCACAAAAATATTCTAGTTCAAAAGAGTTTTGTTTGAAGAACTAAGTGTGTGAAACCACTGCTGTGGTAACACATCACCACTTGAGGGAGCTGTTGTACAAAGAAGACAGGACGCTGCTACAGATGACATCTGCAATTTATTGCCCACAGCCAACCACAAAAGGGGTCCAATAAAATATATTACCATACAACAAAATTCAAGCTATATGTAATGTTGGGTGAAGAGATAAGGAGGGAAAGTAGGATCCAAGCACTATAGTGATGTTCGGGTAACACTGCAGAAATAAAAAATAAATAAATAAACAAATTAGTAAATAAATAAACAATTTATTAATAGGAAAATAAAACAATAAATTATTTTATAACACAAAAATCTTTTTTTTTTTTTTTTGTGATAAAATTGAAACTTGAATTTATTTGTATTACCTTTTTAGTTTTATTATGCATGTTAATAAAACGGAAAATAAACAATTGCGTTTGTACTGATCCACGATTAGGGGTCCGTTCTTCGTACGCGATTACTCAGTTATCTGGATTTTACTGTTGACGGTTTGACATGATCCAGGATTGTTAGGTTCGTTGAAGCTCATACCGGAGATTCTGTCATAGCAGCAACAGGTCTGCACATCAGGTCATCTGTAATGTATCTGCTTGTTTTACACTCTTTGGCTAGCAGGTGCTATTGTAAGCAAATGAAGCCTCGAGAAATAAACCCTTTCGAGAACCACTTGGCTGAAAAGCTTCATGAGGCTTCATCTCGCCACCACTACAAAAAAATGTCAACTACTGGTTTAGCTGATCTCGAGTCAGTTTTATTATGCATGTTAATAAAACAAATGAATCAGCTGCGTTTGTACTGATCCACGATTAGGGGTCCGTTCTTCCTAAGCGATTACTTATCTGAATTTTACTGTTGATGGTTTGACATGATCCAGAATTGTTAGGTTCGTCAAAGCTCATTCCCGAGTTTCTGTCATCAGGTCCGTAAACTCAAACCTGCTTGGGATGAGGCATATTTCACAAGATTCCACTGCATCTTTTTGTGAAATAATGTAAATACTTGGGAATCATGTAACAGTACACATTTCAGTGATCTATTATAACTTTTATGTCATTGTAGTCATATGGCTGTTTACTTATTAAGGGCTTTTTTTTTCTCTCCAAATCAAAAATCAAATGTCTCCATTATGAGGTTCTGTCAGATTTATCTCACTTCTTGGGACAATGCTGTTTTCAAACTATAGCCTCTGTAGGTATGTACACACAAAGGGAAAGAAAAGAAAGTAAGATTCTGAACATATTGTAGTTGTCTGATTTGAGAAAAGGCGGGACAAACTGGAAGTCCCGCTTTTTTTTTTTTTTTTTTTTTTAAGAGTTGAAGGAGTGGCTTAAAACTTCCCTTACTAAATGTTACCACGTTTCTGTCTTTCAAGCTCTTTCTCTCCTTTCACTCTATCTATCTGTGTTAGATAACCTACTCAAGAACCATCTAGGAGTATCAAACCATCATTTTTCTCTTTCTATATATGCTGTAAGATCTGTTTGTTGCCTACATTGAAGATTTTTAATTCAAGTGTCAAAAGGTAAGAAAACTACATTATCTCTCAAATATTCTCTTAACAGTATGTTAGTACAAACAACACAGTTGACAGTCTAACGGTTTCTTTATATAGAGCCTCTAGTTAATAATTCATTTGTCTCGCCATTGGGCGCCATTCATAAGAACTTCTCTGAGAAGGAAGTAGAATGACCATGTGGCACATGGTATCTATGTAGCCGAAAGCAGCACTAATTCATGACAGCTCAGAGAACAATCACACAGCTGTCCGTAGGTTCACGTGGATCTTTACACTGTTTCTCCATTTAATCATAGAAGAATTATTGTACGTTACGCACTTCTCATCTGATTGTAATGGTTATGTGTATATCTAGATTCTTTCATTTCACTACGAACAAACTTAATTTTGAATACTCTTTGCTTCCATGGCACTCATGGTTGATATGGATTATGAATTGTGATATTCATCATTGCGGATTTTCTCACTCTTATACTCACAAATATTCACGAACAAACTAGCGATTCAAGGATTCACATTTGATGTAGACAGGATGTGAGGTAAACTGAGGTTGAAGTGATGGAATAAGGTTAAGTATTAGACAATCCACCACGTTTCCACTATGCAGTGAATTTCTGCATTTTTCACATACATTCAGAGCTTCAGAAGCCACTTTACTGGTTTGAATTGTGCCATGCCTTAGTTCCACTTTGCCATAAAGGTGAGTAACGTCAGCAAAACGTCATGGTAGTTTGTGACCGGTTTTACCATTTCACTGAATGTTGACAGAGGCATTTCTTGAAGAGTCTTCTTGTGAGATATCAGAGTGTATTTTGACTTGAATTACTGATATTGTTCAACAGAATTTCTCAGAATTATGTTTCTTAGAACGTGTATAGGCAAGTTACCTAAAAAATAACAATAGATGATGTTTCCTCCCATATAAGTATAGATCATTAGATTCTATAACATCTAGTGTTTTGACTCTTGTATAAAGCTTTTTTTTTTTACCCACAAGGCAATATCTTGCTGTGAGAACAGTCCATGTGTGTATGACTATTTACAGTCATATAAGCTGGTTCCTGTCAAGACTCTTGTCTTTGTGTGAGAACATCCTGTTTGATGACGATAATTACACAACATTTTTAATATCAATCTTTTATTATGGCTCAAAGTAAACACTTATGACCAAATGGCCACATGTCTGCAAACACTGGCATAATCCTTTGAGTGCGTGTGTGAGAGAAATACTGTTAGACTGTTTTCTTTAATATTCCTTTAAAACATAAACTTTTGTGGTCCTTAAATGGATTTATCAGGATTATGTTTTGTGCTGTGTGATGTATAGTCTTTTTGAATTCCTGGAGTTCTGCGTCATGCATCTCTTTGAAACCACAATAAACGTGACAATGTGACGTCCAATGAAGCATTGCTAATCACTAAATACATGTGCTGTTTTCATGATTAGCATGACAATCACTGTGATTATAAATATTTTCACTAATGCATTCTTGTATGCAATTACGTTTAAAATTAAAAATTGTGAAATTGAAACAAAATATTGACCTTGCCTAGGAACAGTAAATAAAAAAATAGAGTCAACAATACTTTCATAAGTCCTTTCGATTCCTGACAAGCCCATGCTTACATTTGGCCAGTCAAATATTTATCATCTGACATGGTCCATGATTTTTTTAGTCAAATATTTTGCTCAAGATATTATAGCAAATTGTCTATTATACAGTGCATCCGGAAGGTATTCACAGTGCTTCACTTTTTCCAAATGTTGTTATGTTACAGCCTTATACCAAAATGGATTAAATTATTTTCCTCAAAATTCCGCAAACAATACCCCATAATGACAATGTGAAAAGTTTGTTTGAATTTTTTGCAAATCACATGTACATAAGTATCCACAGCCTTTGCCATGACACTCAAAACTGAGCTCAGGTGCACCTTGTTTCCACTGATCATCCTTGAGATGTTTTTACAACAGTGTTTTTACACTGGTGGTAAATTCAGTTGATTGGACATGATTTGGAAAGGCACACACCTGTTTATATAAAGTCCCACAGTTAACAGTGCATGTCAGAGCACAAACCAAGCCATGAAGTCCAAGGAACTGTCTGTAGACCTCCAAGACAGGATTGAATTCATTTGACAGAAAATGTCAAATGAATTAGTGAATAAATAAATGAAACAGATAGTTAGGACAATGTTTATGTAAGAAATTGAAATCATTTTGGACTCAAGGAAAAATTGCACACACTTTCATTCGATTAGACTTAATGAATCAGGCAATAATAATGAATCAGGCAATTATATATTAAAAATTAAATTAATTGTCTTGTTCAAATATCATTAGAGATTTTACTTGGACTCATACAAAAGAATAAGACTTGGGCCTTGAAAAACTTGAAGTTGTGACAAAATATTGGCTAATAATAATAATAATAATAAAGTAGCATGCTTGCTTAACATAGTGTACAATGTCTAAGGGTTTTTTTCCAGGTCTTGCCTGCCTTAAAAAAGCCCTGATCTTCTAATCTCATTACTTACCTCCAAACACACACACAGACACACACTTACCCACAATCCCCTGCTTTCTCACACATATTTTATAACCCCTTACCCAACTTTATACCACATCCGTATTAAATAATCATGCCAAATTATTAAACGTTTCCACTCAAGCCTTGACCATCGTTCAGTGCTCTAATGCCTAAATGCCATTTTCTACTATATAATAGTGTATATTCATGTATAAACATACAACATACATTAAAAAAATTGTTAAAATGGTGGACTTGTGCTAGGGCGTACCTAAACATAGACACATGTCCTCTACGCAGGAGTTAATCTCCTCCCATCCCCCGTCTCAACGCAGGTGAGCTGTGAATGTGTTCTCACACAAGCCGGGCAGCTTCACTAAGGCAACATAGAAACAAACGAATGAATGAAAACTCTCTGACCTCAGGACACTACGTGGCTACATGTTTTTACAGACTTTTGCTGGTTTCTCTTTATCCCACAGTGGTGAGTACTTTCTCAACATCCACTTCCTGCTGGAATAGAAGGGTGTGTTTGAATAAGGGTATGGAGGGAGGTTCATTCTGTTTCAATACTGATAAAGTCTTGCATCAGACAGGAGTCATGTGGCCAAGACTTGCCTCACAACCTTAACTTCCTTTGTTTTACAGTTTCTGTAATGTGTTTTATTTACTTTATGCTTTATTTCACACCAGTTGTTCATTTTGGCAGTGAGTTGATGGTTTGTCAAGAGTAACTTTAGCATTAACATCTTTTCCATAGACATATTTTACATTATAACCAAACAGCTACAGACATTCAGTGATGGAACACTGTTAAAGTACACTTCACTTGAATTGTACGTCTCTTGTCTTGCTTTTACTTTAAACAAGCACATAATAAATTGTACAGAGTATTATGGTGGTCTTAAATGTAGTGTCTTGAATGGGACATTAATTCATTTATGGCTATAATGTTAAATAAAGTTATGACTGTTTTTGCTAGTAGCTGGAGTGCTAAACACTGAGCCAAGCTATTGGCAAGACTTAAAGTATTCAGGGAATTCTGCGTCAAAACCCAAATAAAGCGCTGAATGAATACAGACATTTTCCCTAATAAGGCTGCTGCCAGTATCCTGAATGACAGATTACGCCTTAAGTATTTCCTGACCTACAAGAACTGGCGCATTTTCACAATGTTTCCTTGTCATGCTGAGAGTGCAAGCTTAAGGAAAGTTACATCAGCCAGTCTATTTGTACTGAAAGACTTCTAAATGATATACACATACAATTCTTTATTTGTAATCATAACATACAGCTCACTGCCCTCTCTATGGTGTGTCCATCATCAGTAGTTTCATGCTTAATTACCCTTGTGAAAAAAAGAAGAGCACTTGAATTGTATTCAGTCTGCACTTTAGTGCATTTCAAATTGTTAAAAGTATATATATATATATATATATATATATATATATATATATATATATATATATATATATATACTTTACTTATGTATGTAAAAACATACCTACTATTGTTAAGTTAATATATTATAGATGTACTACTCTGAAACATAAAATACTTTCCCTATCTAAGACAATCATAAGAAAGCAATTCATAGGTTGATTTTCATAGCTTTACACACACTATGAAAACACTATTCTATTTTTTGATCCAAAAAGGCTTATAATACTTGGAGAAAGCGGTTAGCATGGGTGGCTTAATGGCTTAAACCAAAGCAAGAGTTTGGAGGCGGAGTTATCCATTTACCTGACCAATGGCAATCAGGGGGAGTGTATAGGAAACCTGTTTGAAAACAGTCAGCTGCCATATTGTTATATTTGTACACATCTGACCTTTAATAAAACACTTTGGAAAGATCTGAATATATTTTTAGTTTTCAGGTTACTACTCTAGTAACCTGCATGTAATTGCACCTCCTACATATTAAAATTATAGGGTTTTTTTACAGTCAACTTTTTAAAAAACAGAGCTGTAAAATGCTGCCCACTACTAACTTTGGCTGAATTTGATGACGAATTGGGAAAATACGCACACACACACTCACAGACTATACGCACACACAGACACTAACAGCTGTTTTATATCAAGTTTGATTTTTCCATTAGGTGTTTTTTTAGCATGCAGTAATGATCTGAGGAATGTTTCTACCATTACTTTTCCCCTGTCTTCTCCCTTCAACCTTGATATTTACGTGAAGGTTAGGCTCCTGTTGCACTTTATAAAGAGAAATGTGGCAAGTGTTTGTCACTGATCTCATTGCTCAAGCACATCTGAGCATGTACAGTATCTGCTATTTATTTTCCAGATTTTTTTTCAGCAAAGCATTCATGTTTTACAGTAATGTCAGTTGTTAATAGAATGATCATTTATCCCCAACCCTTTTTCTGTTTCAGATTGTGTTTAGCTTGACCTTACAGACAGTGTTCTTTGGAGGATTGTTAAGTGTTCTACGGTCTAAAATGGAACAACAGAATATGGCAAACGGTCGCTATGATCCCAGCTCTGATGGAATTCCAGAGAATAGGTATGTTTCCATATCAACACTTTCAAGAGGAAATATCTAAAAAAAAATCACAAATTTTACATTACATCACATCTTTTAGTTTGTAAACTTTGCTGCTTAACTTTGAAAGTATGCAGCATTGAAGTGAAGAGATCTTAAACTCAACTGTTCATTAAATCAGACCTCTGATCATTTTCACTTGCATGTTGGTTTGGCCAACAATGTTATCACATGTTATTGTTACTTATATAATATATATAATGTATTAAATCAAATCTGTGCTTTTTAGTATTATTTATGTAATTTTATATTTTTTATTACATTTTTTTAATTAAATTTAATTTTTATATATTTACTTTATAAATACAGTAATAATTATATATTTCTAGTTTTATATCAGTTAGTAATTTAGTACTTAAATGTATTATACTATGTTTTCATTTAATATTTTATTTTATTTGTTAGATTTTTTTTTAAATGCCTTGATAGAAACATTTCCACTGGTAGAAAACCACACAGGTCATTTAAGTATAAGACACTTGTTTAAAAGCCATTTATTAATGGAGCATTCATAAATCTGCTGAATTAATGCAATTTCACACTTATTTAACAAGAGTAAGAGCTTTTTAGTATTATTTATGTAATATTATATTTTTTATTAGTATTTTAAATTAGCTTTCATTCTTATATTTTTACTTTGTAAATATAACTGGAAATATATATATAGAAAATATATTTAGAAAAATTTGGCTGGTAGGTAATTCGAGTTTAAAACGCTTATTTAAAAGCCATTTATTAACAGAGCATTCATAAATCGGCTGTATTAATGCAATTACACACTTATTTAACAATTAAATCTTGTCTTATGGGACCTCATATGCTAAAAGGTCGTTTCTTGCATTTTCTCAGAACATTTCCTATACAAGACAGATGAAACAGAACTCAAAACATAGCAATTCAAATTTATCATTGTTTCTCTATGACAAACAATATTCCTTTTGCTTTTATTATACAGATTTGATCAGCTCGATACCTTCCTCCCCAGTAATGGAAAAATAGAGGCTCAGTTTACTGATGTAAGTATCCGGATTTCAGAACTGACTTCACAAAAACTTACTCTGGCATCGTGAAGCACCTTTATTTTTAAGAGTGTATTCAGATAAATAGATATACAATTCATGACTAATATGCCATTTATCTTTTATTTCAGTTCGAGGGAAAGACTTCTTTTGGAATGTCTATTTTCAACCTCAGTAATGCCATTATGGGCAGTGGGATTCTGGGACTGGCTTATGCCATGGCAAACACCGGAATCATCCTTTTTGTGTAAGTCAAACTTGATTTATGCATTCACATTTGGGTAAAAATAAAGGCTATTGAAGGTGTGAGAGTAAAAATGAGTTCTAGTGTTTCTTTTATAGTATAAACAAAAAAAAAGTTGTGTGTGTAAATACTGTTTGAGTTCAAGAGCCCTCCAGTCTTTCTGGTATGTGTCTATAGTTACAAATGTAAACAGAAAATTTAAGATCTAGAGAGGTGGAGTAATATCTCTCTTTGGTATTTGGCTGTGTTTTATTCATTAACTTCAGCTAGTATGCATGGAATTCATGTACTCGGTATGCGTGTCTGGGTTTGGCCTGATCGAGCATTAAAGCTTCTTTGTGTCCATCTACGTTTAACTGTAGACATATCCAGCCATACTCCAGTGTGCCTCAGTCACGTACATGTGCCAGTCACAACCAGCCTTAAAAAAGTCAACACAAACTCAAATATTTGCATGTTTTTTCTTGGCTGAGGTATCATGTAACTTGAGGGGCTATTTTGAGGACGTATTCCCATGCTAAAAATGAATTCTTTCACTTTCACTGCCTCCATACCACGTGCCACATTCCTTACAAATCGAGTGCTAGAATGAATTATCAAGTTCTGACAGCAGACACACCATAAAACAACATAAACAACAACAAAATATAACGATTCTCATTGATAGAATGCGTGCAGTTGCTAATCCTTGTGAATGACAGGGTTTATTTGTGTAGGGAGCTTAAATGTAACCGTGTTTATGATGTGACGCGCACATGCACAGCTCACAGATCAGACCTGACAGTGTTAGAAATAGCCTGCTGTAATCTGTAATCAATTCAAAGCCTGTCTGTCTGTCTGTATCTTCGTCTGTCTGCCCAGCACAACCAGGCTTTTAAAGCAGCTGGTTGTAGAGAGAGAGAGAGAGAGAGAGAGAGAGAGAAAAAAAGTTTGCCAGTATAGTTTCTATCTCAACAGCTAAAACAAAAACTTCCTGCCAATCAAATGTTTAGTAATATACAAATAGATACTGGGGGAAGTGTTAACTCGTAGAACAGGTCACTTACTGGTTATTTTGCATACCTTTACAGCAGAGACTTTTTTTTTCGTCTGACAGTTTTGTTGTTAGTTGTACTCTAAAGAAATACACTCACAGCTTGTCTAATGCGTCATTAATGAGATTAGAGGTTGTGTCTCCTCTGTCATCACCTTGTTGACTGGTGACAATACCCCTGATTAAACCGCATTTTGTGCCGCCGAATTGTTTAAATTAGCACCTCTGTAAGTCAAACAACCAGCTGATGAGTAAAGATTAAAAAGTAAAGAGAGCAAGATTAAAACAATATTTTGGAGATAAGATTTCACTGAATAACTATCTACACAGGTTATTAAATGAAAAGTTGTGGAAGATTAAAATTCTATCATCCTCATGTTGTTTCAAGCCTGACTTTCTTCTGTGGGACATAATATATTTTTAAAATGTCTCAATGTTGTTTTGTACCTCTTTAACTTTCATTGGATGGGTAAAAACATTATTCAAAACATATTTATTCTCCACCACTGAAGACAGAAAGACATACAGGTTTGGAACAACATGAGGCTGATTAAATTAAGATTAAAACATTCTTGGGTGAGCTGTTCTTGCAGTCCACATGGCAAGTTTCATTTTGCTGTTGTTGTTGATCTAGTTTCTTTATTTGTTGTACCTGTTTGCAGATTCCTATTGATAATCATCGCTTTACTCTCTGCCTACTCCATACATCTGCTTCTGGAGAGTGCAGGAGTGGTTGGTGAGAAACATTTTTTCTTTTATCTCCAAAGACAATCCTGATAACATCACACTCTATGTTAAAATGCATCTTGACTCTTTTCTGAACTTTCCATTATGTTTGTTTGTGCGTTTAGGCATCCGTGCATATGAACAGCTCGGGCAACATGCAATTGGTCAACCTGGGAAAATCTTAGCAGCATGTATTATAACACTGCACAACATTGGAGGTAAATTTAAATGTTTACAGTTCAGAAGTTACAGTGTCAAAAAGACATCACAGCTGATATCAGGGACTACAACACTCAATGTTCCTTCTTTTGATTCAACAGCAATGTCAAGTTACCTGTTCATTGTGAAGATAGAGTTACCTCACATTATTCAGGGACTTTTGGAACTGCCAGATAACTCAGATGACATGTGAGTACCACAACATAGCATAGCACTGTCAAAACTGTTTTAAGATTAAGAACATTTATTGCATAAATATGGATTAACATTTATTCTATTTGTCAGGCCCTGGTTTGTTGATGGGAGGTATCTCATTATTATTGTTAGTGCCTTGGTTATTCTTCCCCTGGCATTGATGAAACGACTTGGTAGGTTCCTGCCTCCTTTCCCCTCATTCTTTCATTTTGTTTTCTCCCTCTGTCATTTCATTATATTTCTGAAGATCACTGAAGATCTGTGTTGAGTGTCTTAAATGTGGCTTTTAAATTCAAGTCGTTTAACATTTACCGTTGCTCAGATTCCATTTACTTTTTAAGATGGTCAGATGAATTTGGCACGCTATCCACCTTATTTTTCCGTAAAAGTGGAAATTGGTGTGTCTTACCATATTATTTTAATGTATTATCTTAATTATGAACACACTGGTTTGTTTTACCAAACAGTTTTACCATTTACTGCACATTATTATTCTTCTCATTATTTCCCTATAGAGGGTTTACACTCAGGTCACGATTTGGTCAGTTACTCAGATACGCGGCCATATTGGCAATACTCAGATGTAAACGACACGATGGATTGCATTGCACTACTGAATACATTGTTCTGCTAATTTATGCTGTCTAAACCACAGGAAAAAAAAAATGTGGAAGCTGCTAAATGCACATCTATGTACGAGCAGTATTAATTAAAGCGGCAGTCTGTACCTTTTTTTGGGTTAAAAATGATCCGAAATCAATATTTGAATAAGTACATAACCAGGCAGTATTCAGCCAGTGATCAGGGATTCAAATCGGGACACATGACGCGCTGTATGTCGGCGCGCTACCCACTATCGGCGCTGACGGGTTGAAAGAATTTTTGAAATTCGAATGGTTTTACAATTAAAGATTAGACTGTGCAAAAACTGAAATCTAGGCTACACACTATATACACGTAGTCACGCAGTGCTGATGTTATTAACATGAACAGTTTGAGAACAAAGTTTAAAAGTAAAACTAGTTTGCAGGGTTTGATGTGATATGAGCCAAGCGATCGTTAGATTTAATCACCACTGGTAGCGCAATTTATTGTTTTTTTCCTGAGTTGGTCAGAACAATAGTGGCAGACTTGTTACTTACATGTTCAGATGACAATATCCGGTGAAAATTTTTATTTGGGTGATATATTCCAAGACGTACTAGGCTAGAATCTGTGATTCCTAAGTAAAGGATCCACACATCAAAAGATTAATCCGTGCTGGAGCTGTGCCGGTGCATTCGAGTTTCATTTGGCTCAGTAGCATTGTTTACATTCACATATGACCACGTCCGCATTGAAATTGGTATGGCATGAATATGTACACGCATTTATCATGTATTTATGCATTTATTTTAGGCTATCTTGGCTACACCAGTGGTTTCTCTCTCAGCTGCATGGTCTTCTTCCTCATATCTGTAAGTCCACTTTCCATCCAGCTACATACAGTATAAAAACACCAGTCTGCAGTACAATGATGTTGTGACAGTTATGTAGTTGTGACAAAGCATCCTGCTCCAATGTTTCTTATTAGGTCATCTACAAGAAGTTTTCCACACCTTGTCCTTTAGAAGAAGACTACTTAAAACACAGCTATAACGAAACAGTACACACTCAAAGCATGCACAACTCTACCGATGACATGTGTGAAGCCAAACTTCTAACTATCAACCCAGAGGTTAGATATATTAATTGCAAATCAGACAGTTATTATCATGTGTCCCTTTTGTTTCACTTTAAATACAGTGAATTAATCAGTCATGTTGTTTTTTGTTTTTTTTTATTCAACACAGACTGCTTTTACCATTCCCATCATGGCATTTGCTTTTGTGTGTCACCCTGAAGTGTTGCCCATTTACACAGAACTCAAAAAGTAAGACTGGGATTGTACTTTTGCTTATTCACATTTACTTTAAAAATATATATTTTTTATTTATTAATAAATGTTTGCATTTTTTGTTTCATTGTTATTTCAGTCCAAGCAAGAAAAGCATGCAAAAAGTTGCTAATATCTCGATTTCGGCCATGTTTGTCATGTACCTGCTGACTGCCATCTTTGGCTACCTCACCTTCTATGGTAAGAGGAACTTCACAAACAAACCAACAAACCAAAAAGACCACTAACCAAATACCATGGTGAATAAGGATTCAAGGTTTGTCTAATTTAAAAATGTTTTAACAATTGCTATGTCTGTGTATGTGTAGGAAATGTGCAGTCGGAGCTTCTGGAGATGTACAGTAAAAAAGACACCTTGATGCTATGTGTTCGTCTGGCTGTGCTAATAGCGGTGACACTGACCGTTCCCGTGGTCCTCTTCCCGGTACTTTAATTTTCTCCTGGCTCATTAGTTATTGCTTGAATATACAGTTGAGATCAAAAGTTTACATACACCTTGCAGAATCTGCAAAATGTTAATTATTTTACCAAAAGAGGAGGAATCATGCAAAATGCATGTTAGTTTTTTTTAGTACTGACCTGAATAAGATATTTCACATAAAAGATGTTTAAATATGTATTCACACTGAGGACAACTGAAAGTTCAAATGCTCACTGATGCTCCAGAAGGAAAAACCATGCATTAAGAGCAGGGGGTGAAAACTTTTTGATTTTGAAGATCTGGGTAAATTTAACTTATTTTGTCTTCTGGGAAACATGTGAGTATATTCTGTAGCTTCTGAAGGGCAGTACTAAATGAAAAAAAAAAAAAAAGATATTCAGGTAAAATAAGAAAAATATTTCTTATTCTAATAGTTTTTACTGCATCAAATATACAAGAGTTCAAATATACAAAAATGCTGAAAAACCAAAGAATTTGTGTGACCTGAAGGATTTTTCTGAAGAACAGTGGGCAGTTTAACTGGTCAAGACGAACAAGGGACTCATGAACAACCATCACTAAACAAAAAAACAGCTGTAGATCATTCAGGTTACAACACAGTATTAAGTTCAACTATTATTTTCTCTTGTGGACTATATATAAACATCTTTTATGTGAAATGCCTTATTCAGGTCAGTACTAAATAAAAAATAACATACGTTTTGTATGATCCCTCTTATTTTGGTAAAATAATTAACATTTTGCAGATTCTGCAAGGTGTATGTAAACTTTTGACTTCAACTGTAATTCCTCTTAATTGTTCTGGTTGGGTGTTGACAGTGCTTCATCATTTTTCTCTAGATTCGTCGTGCCGTCTTGCAGCTTCTTTTCCCTGATAAGCCTTTCACTTGGGTTCGTCACATCTCCATCGCCGTGTGCCTCCTCATCTTTGTCAACCTGCTTGTCATCTTTGTGCCCAACATTCGTGACATCTTCGGCTTCATCGGTAAGTCAGATCAGGATTTTAATGGTCACATAAAGGTCAAATACAAAATTCAGCTAAATGATTTTTGTTTTAGGTGCCACATCTGCTCCCAGCCTCATTTTCATTCTGCCAGGAATATTTTACATTCTCATCGTCCCTGAAGAAAAGGTGCTGTTTAAATCTCGGCCAAAGATCCAGGTGAGAATCGGACAGAATATAAGTTTACTCTCGCAGATCTATGGCTTCTTTTTTCTCACTTTCGGTTATGTTTTCCAGGCACTTGCATTTGTGGTAGCGGGTTTCATCTTCATGATTATGAGCATAACATTCATCATAATTGAGTGGATCACCGGAGTGAAGACATCAGGTGGCCACTGAAAGAGCACAACCGGATTCCCACACTTAAAGACCAAATCTAATACAGAACACAAACTCCTGAACCTGCAAACTCTGAACCAGGTTTAATTTCATTCAAATAAGATAACTCACTAATTTCAGTATGTCCAAAATGAAAAAGGGCTAGTTACCTAAATTCAAGGAGAATGCAAAGAAGAGCAGTAACATACGGTCTTGACACACATGAGAGCTATGATGCTCTAATGACATTTTGAAAATATTTTATAAATGCATTTTTAATGAAAGACAATTTTATATGCAAAGGTATTGCTGTTATAACTGGCAGATGGATCTTCCTAAACTACACAAAACTGGTGCAAAAACTATGAAACTGAGCTGTATTGCCAAAGTTGTCAACATGCAGTTTGAAATCTACCTCCTACTACAGAGAGCAATTTTACAGTGACAGAGTCCGTTTTTATAGCTCGTAGTGCATATTTTGGGGTCTTTCATAAGTAAAAAAAAAAAAAAAATCTTAATTCTAAAAACTGCATTATCTGGATAACAAAGTGAAATGTTAGAATCCAATGATCCCCAACAACTTCATTTTATTATTATTAGTTTTTTTGTTTGTTTTCGACTAATCCTTAAACATTCTATTTCCAGAGTTACATTAGATTTTGAATCCCAGAAATTCAATTTGTTCTTAAACCTTTTGACCCCACTGTATGTGAATTTCAGTTAATTTCATTTTTGATGAATGATAGGCAGTCCTATCATTCAGCAGTTCTGCAAACAGTTTCTAACGTTATTTAAATAGGAAAAATGTACAGTTTCGTGATGAACTTCAGCATTATGTTTAAGCACAATGCTTCAATGTCAGAGGAAGAAACTGAAGTAAATGTATTGGTACTATTTTGTCTTGTTACATCATTGAAGAAATGAAATCTGCATTACGAGTTGTCTTACAATACACCAATAGTGTTTAGTGCAGTTCTCAGCACTGTCATACGACATTTCTTTACTCCGTTTTAGAGAGGAGAAGGAATATAGACGTCTGAATGCTAATTATCTAGTAGTATTCAAGTAACACACAACACAGTTGGTCATTTTTCATGTTGTATGTCATTTTTTGTTTGTTGGAAATACATCTTGAACATCCGAGCATACTTGTAACAAACTTGAAAAATGTTGTTGGAATAATTTATTTCTGGTTTACATGGTGACATGTTTTGTGTTTTATTAACAAAAAAAAAAAATAAAATCCACTCCAGAAATGGGCCAGACAATAAATGATGTTGATAATTTCATGCGAAAGGTCACTACAGCATAACACACTCGCTGAGATGTTTCTGTGGTCATACTATGCATACTAATATCAGTATCTGTGAGTTTATTTGGACCAGGACTAAAATTATTTCTTGCTGGACTTTACAACTACTTTATCATAAATGTCAACATTTATGCTTGTTTTGTATAGTCTTTTATGTACATATTGTGTGTGAAATGGAAGAAACCTTCCATTAATTGTACATCTGTGTACATATTCTGTACATATTCAGCTTTTTATGTACAAATTGGACCCGAAATGTGAGCGAAAAATGAAACATTTAACGCTTAACAGATCAATAATTAGCGGGAAGCTTATTAATAGAATTACATTTAAATGAATTTACATTTCCCCATGATTGTTTTTTTTGTAAAGTGCCTGACATAAAATCAGTGGAAACAAATATAGCACTCCACACTTGTTACTGTTGAGAAATACATGTATTTATTGTTGAACCTTGGTCTTGATTAAAAAAGTTTAAAGATTGTTTAAAGACGACTGGTTTTATTATATAAAACTATTTTACACATACACAGAAAGAAAATGAGATGTGTTTTATAATTGCAAAATCACAAAGAGTAGAGATATTTAATTCAGTATGAATTGTTTGACTAAATGATTCTTATTCATTAAATGATTCATTGACTTAGAGACAGTTGGGTCATTCTTCAATTGGGGTGGCAAACGAGAGGCAGAATTGGGGACCTCACAAATGTCCCCACAAGGTCAAAATTTACTGGTATTACACACACACACACACACACACAGAGACAGCATATGAAATTTAGCTCTGTAACTAATTCTGGGGCAGTTTTATGACTGTCTATTGTCGCTGTCAAATAACAAATTAAATAAATACACACATACCCACAACACACACAGAAAAATAATACAACCAGTATATTTTTTGTGTTTGCAAAATCACTAACACAGAGTAGCGCTGTTTTTTCTTAAACAGTATAAATCGTTTGACTTAATGGTTCTAATTCATTACATGAGTCATTGGCTCACTCATAGACGGTTACTTGTCGCCACCTATTGGCGTATCGATATAAATATTTACTGAAAAGTCACCACCACACATTCACAGCGACAGTCTGTCTAGTACCCACAAATGCGGATTATTAGGGGTCTACCGAAGATACGTGTAAGTTGTAGTTATCACTGAATTGTCTAGGGGTGGATTAGTGAAATGTGGGACAGTTCTTCCCCCCTGAAAACGCCACCCAGGTTAAACCAGCCTAGACTGGTTGGCTGGTCATAGCTGGTTTAAGCTGGAAGTAGCTGGTTTTAGCTGGTCTCCCAGCCTGGCTAGGCTTGTCAAGCTGGTTTTAGCTGGTCGTTCCAGCTAGGACCAGCCTGGCCAGCCAAGTAAGTGGCCAAAACCCATCTAAAACCAGCCTGCTGACCAGCTAAGACCAGTCTGGATGACCAGCTAAAACCAGCCAACCAGCTTAGGCTGGTTTTAGCTATGTTTTTTTTTTTTTTTCTCAGCATGGTGGTGAATTCATACAGGGGTGTCAAGTTGTTGAAATGACCTAACTGAAAATCTAAATGAAAATCACTACAGGGTCTGGCTGCAGACATGCAATTGCATTTTCAGATGGGCACTCTCAGACTTTCACTCTCAGACAACTGCACTTCCGGAAGTCTTTTTTAATTTGTATTTTATTTTATTTTATTTATTTATTTTAATTGAATATCTCAACATTTTACAACAGTAGCTAGGTGGTGAAGACAAGAAAAAAAAGAAACTAAATTACAATGTCACTCGCAATCGCCATTTGCACTCTCAGCTACCTGCAACATCAATCCACACAAATCGTGCGTGTTGCCAGAGGAGACAAGACGCTGTGGTCCACCGAGACGCTTGTCTCCATTGGCAACACGCACGATTTGCGGAGATATATCCAACTGCAGACCCGCAGCACCAGCAGTTTCAGAACCGCAGCCACAGAAACAGAAGTGAGGGGCGGAGCTCACGTTCTTAACAGAGCAGTACCACCTATGGTTTTTAAAGTGTAATTTGCTATTATTTCACAAGAAACGTCATACTTCAAGTATGCATGTTATAACGATACATTATGGTACATTGAACAATTTAAAACACTCTGGAAGTTTCTGATTGTTCCAGGAGATTGTTGAGGGGCTCTTCTGTGAAATGGAGCCATTTCACAGCTTCTGTCATGTGTCAGATTACTGGGAGTTCCTTCATTGCAGAATATTAAAGAAAAATGTGTTTTTAATATTTCTCATAAATGTATTATGTTAAGATATATAAGTGTATGTGTGTTAAGACATACCTCACTGCTGCAAAGCATAGCTTGTTCTCTACTTGGAAGGGCGTCTTGTAGGGTTTCTGCACTGTAATATACATATCTTGGTTAATTTAAATTATTAAATTCAATTAAATGTATTTAAATGAAGTTTTATTTAAATTGGTCAGAAGGGGGTGCAAATGTAATGGTACGCTAGAGGAAATGTCCAGTATCTACCTTTTAGAGAAAACCCCAAATTGCTCCAGAACAGGGGTGCTCAACTCTGTTCCTGGAGATCTATCTTCCTGCAGAGTTTAGTTCCAACCCTGATCAAACACACCTGTGTGTAATCTTCCAGTGCTCCTTCAGATCCTAATTAGTTGGTTCATGTGTGTTTGATCAGGGTTGGAGCTGAACTCTGCAGGAAGTTAGTTCTCCGGGAACAGGGTTCAGCACCCCTGCTCCAGAAGAATAGGAGTCCACCATCTCTGTATGTTTGGAATGTCACACTGGAAGAAAAAAAAAAAAAAAAACACAACAACTGCTACAATATCATAAATGTAAATTACTTTAACTGATAATTACTTACAGATGTAAAATCGAAGGGTGCTCCCAAGACATAAATCCATAAATACCAAATAAATAATTTTTTTAAACTTCCTTGTATATATATATATATATATATACTGTATATATATATATATATACTGTATATATATATATATATATATACTGTATATATATATATATATATATATATATATATACAGTGGGTACGGAAAGTATTCAGACCCCCTTTTTTTAACTCTTTGTTATATTGCAGCCACTAAAATCATTTAGGTTCATTTTTTTCCTCATTAATGTACACACAGCACCCCATATTGACAGAAAAACACAGAATTGATGACATTTTTGCAGATTTATAAAAAAAGAAAAACTGAAATATCACATGGTCCTAAGTATTCAGACCCTTTGCTGTGACACTCATATATTTAACTCAGGTGCTGTCCATTTCTTCTGATCATCCTTGAGATGGTTCTACACCTTCATTTGAGTCCAGCTGTGTTTGATTATACTGATTGGACTTAGGAAAGCCACACACCTGTCTATATAAGACCTTACAGCTCACAGTGCATGTCAGAGCAAATGAGAATCATGAGGTCAAAGGAACTGCCTGAAGAGCTCAGAGACAGAATTGTGGCAAGGCACAGATCTGGCCAAGGTTACAAAAAATTTTCTGCTGTACTTAAGGTTCCTAAGAGCACAGTGGCCTCCATAATCCTTAAATGGAAGATGTTTGGGACGACCAGAACCCTTCCTAGAGCTGGCCGTCCAGCCAAACTGAGCTGTTGGGGGAGAAGAGCCTTGGTGGAGGTAAAGAAGAACCCAAAGATCACTGTGGCTGAGCTCCAGAGATGCAGTCGGGAGATGGGAGAAAGTTGTAGAAAGTCAACCATCACTGCAGCCCTCCACCAGTCGGGGCTTTATGGCAGAGTGGCCCGACGGAAGCCTCTCCTCAGTGCAAGACACATGAAAGCCCGCATGGACTCCAAGATGGTGAGAAATAAGATTTTCTGGTCTGATGAGACCAAGAGCTTTTTGGCCTTAATTCTAAGTGGTATGTGTGGAGAAAACCAGGCACTGCTCATCACCTGTCTAATACAATCCCAACAGTGAAGCATGGTGGTGGCAGCATCATGCTGTGGGGGTGTTTTTCAGCTGCAGGGACAGGACGACTGGTTGCAATCGAGGGAAAGATGAATGCGGCCAAGTACAGGGATATCCTGGACTAAAACCTTCTCCAGAATGCTCAGGACCTCAGACTGGGCCGAAGGTTTACCTTCCAACAAGACAATGACCCTAAGCACACAGCTAAAATAACGAAGGAGTGGCTTCACAACAACTCCATGACTGTTCTTGAATGGCCCAGCCGGAGCTCTGACTTAAACCCAATTGAGCATCTCTGGAGAGACCTAAAAATGGCTGTCCACCAACGTTTACCATCCAACCTGACAGAACTGGAGAGGATCTGCAAGGAGGAATGGCAGAGGATCCCCAAATCCAGGTGTGAAAAACTTGTTGCATCTTTTCCAAAAAGACTCATGGCTGTATTAGATCAAAAGGGGGCTTCTACTAAATACTGAGCGAAGGGTCTGAATACTTAGGACCATGTGATATTTCAGTTTTTCTTTTTTAATAAATCTGCAAAAATGTCAACAATTCTGTGTTTTTCTGTCAATATGGAGTGTTGTGTGTACATTAATGAGGAAAAAAAATGAACTTAAATGATTTTAGTAAATGGCTGCAATATAACAAAGAGTGAAAAATTTAAGGGGGTCTGAATACTTTCCGTACCCACTGTATATATATGTATACACACATATGTCTCTACAAGAGATGAAAGGACCACACAATTAACTTTGACAAATGTTACCAATAATAATATAATATATTTCGGAATAATAAAAATCTTCAAAGCTTCACAGCAAAGCCTACTTACAACACGCAATCCGAAAATTGTATTATACAACAAATTGTATGACAACAATTTCAACCTTTATTAGGATGACAAATCAAAGCACAAATTAAGTATTTAATAAATAAACGCTTAACTTAATATATACGATAATTATTCACCATATAATAGCAAAAACATTACAGACAACTCACCGTGCTCTCCACCATGCTTATCTCGTTGTCAATAACTCCGTCCCTCAATTCCGGTTCTGTGGCTGCGGTTCTGAAACTGCTGGTGCTGTGGATCTGCAGTTGGATACTATTGTGGATTTGTGTGGATTGCAAGTGACCTTGCAGGTAGCTGAGAGTGCAAGTGGCAATTGCGAATGACATTGTAATTTAGGTTCTCTTTCTTGTCTTCACCACCTGGCTACTGTTGTAAAATGTTGAGAGATTCAATTAAAAAAATAAATAAATAAAATAAAAATTAAAAAGACTGCAAGGGACGTCAGACGGAAGTGCAGGGGTCTGAGAGTGCAGGTCTGAAAATGCAAGTTCATGTCTGCAGCCAGACCCTTCTCCAAAATCATCACACAAGAAGTACCTCTTGTGAAGTTAACTCAAAAGGCAGTGACATAGGATTTAAACTGTTGAGGATATAAAAATGTTATTAATAAAACAATGTTCCAGATCGTTATCAAATTATATATCTGATGTATTGCATGTTGCAATAATATTGTTCAAATATTTCTATTTGAAGCAATCGTTTTCATACTTTAGATCGTTTTTAAAAGTGGGGCAGTGTGTTTTGAATAATGTGGGAGAGTCAAATATACCATGTTATTTAATTGATAAAATGTGCATTAAGAAAAGTAAATGGCATACATATATTTTAGTTACATTTTTTAAAGCTGGAAGAAGGGCGCCGCCTGCAAGATAGGTGAGTAGACAGCAGGGGGCGCCTTGGATCCTCCACTCCCTACAAACCCAGGGACTGGGTTATTTTGACTCACCGGTTGTTTTAAATGGTTACATAACTTTCTGGGTAGCTTTATTTAACTGAACTATTGCTTAAAAGTTACTATATGTGTTGCTTAAAATATGTTGGAGATTAACATTTATTAATATGTTCAATAAATTACCATTTATTAATAAGTTCAATATATAATAATTAATTAAATAGCTTATTAATAAATGTTCACCTTTTGTCTGATCTTTAATTAACAACCTATTTTGGGTTCATTACAAACCAGCCATATAGTAGTTTTTAAACAATAGCTAACCAGAAGGTTGAGTTAAACATTTTACCCAACCACTGGGTCAAAGCAACCCAGTTGCTGCTGGGTTTGTCCATATTTCACCCAGCGCTGGGTTGTATTTAAGCCACATTTTTTTTTATTAGCCTACTGTGTTTCCAAAGATAGACTCACCAAAATATATACAGTCTATACACTTCACATTTTAAACTATATGTCGCAAACAAGAAAGTAGCAAACAGCAGCCTACTGTGATATTACCATCATATTTTGGATATAGAATATCAAGGTACATGAATTCCTGTATCAGCTGTCATAGTATTTTTTATTTGATCCAAAGTACAGCAAAAACAGTAAAAAATGTAAAAAAAATTTTACTGTATAACTGTTTTCCATTTGAATATATTTAAAAATATAATTTATTCCTGTGATTTTAAAGCTGTATTTTTTAGTAGAATCTTTTCAGATTTCTTTGATGAATAGACAGTTCAGTAGAACAGTATTTATCTGAAATAGAAGTCTTTTGTAACATTATAAATGTCTTTATCATCCCTTTTGATCAATTTAAAACATCCTTGCTAAATAAAAGTTGTCATTTCTATCATTTCTTTAAAAAAAAACACTGACTTCAAGCTTTTGAATGGTATGGCGTATAATGTTACAAATGGTTTTTACTTCAGATAAACGCTGATCTTTGGATCTTTTTATTCATCAAAGAATACTGAATAAATGTACTCAATATTTTAAATACTAATAATAATAACAATAAAAAAAGTTTCTTGAACAGCAAATTAGCATATTAGAATGATTAATATGCTGAGTAATGAGTAATGATTCTAAAAATTTAGCTTTGATCACAGGAATAAATTACTCATTATTCAAATAGAAAGCAGTTGTTTTTAATTTTTTTTATTTATTTATTTATTTTTTTGTTACAAAAATTGTATTTTATTTTTATATTTGCTTTTGCTGTACTTTTTAAGTACAGAGACTTAAAAAAAAAATTAGAAATCCTTTAAATGGTAGTGCATATTTTTACGTATATTAGTAGTAGTAGTATATTGTGCTTATTAAAGGGTTTCTATTTGAAAAAAAAATCTAAACGAGATGTTAATGTGCTGTAAAAAGATTTGGAATGACATTTAGCATTTACTGGTCAAAAAATCCATTTGACAATTACAGAACCAAAAAAATCTCTGTGCAATGTGTTGCCTTGATTTTTTTTTTCCTCAACTTTCTATTGTTTTTAACAGTAAAAAACTAAACGCTAAACAGTTTGGTTGTGTGAGGCACTTTTAGGCGAAAAGTTGCAAAAAAAACAAAATATGACACTGCCATGATATGTTTCTTTTTCTTTTCACCACCACTACTTTAACACTTTTAGCAATTGCTCAACACATTTGTTTGGTTTGTGTTCTGCCCTCCATCATTTGTGACATACAGACAGATACTAAAGTCACCAGACAGGAACTCACCAACAGAAGGTTATCTTGGCACAGTTGCACACTGCAGATAGTAATAGCTTTTCTGATGATCCGACTGCAGCGACAGGGGCGGCTCTAAGGGGACTTCCGCTCTGAAAGCAACATGAACATACAGCAGTGTGTCACGCTGACAACAAGGCGAGAGAATGAAAATAGAAAAGAGAAAAAAAGTGTGGTTGTCCATTTCCTGTGAAAACCTTTTGTCTGCTGATGCTGAGAGTGAGAACTAGGAAGAGAAACTCAATGCTTGCTGTTCAGTCTAGTCACCGGTAGTACAGAGGAGATCTCTTGCTCTCTTCCAGGGTCTCTTTCTTCTCTCGAGTTTCATTTTTTTAACGGTTTGTTCCATGAGCATATGAGGCCATGAAGCGAGCATCGAAGGCGAAAGGTCAGGAGAGTGTGGGCAGCGCTCTGCTCACTTCACAGGAGAATGAGAGACTGGAGGATCTGCTGGGCAGGAGGTGTGTGGTAAGTAAGTCCAGGGGCCTTCAGTGCAGGCCTGAGGCAAATATACGCTCCAGAGGGAAGATGGGGAAAAGTACAAGTGTTATCTAGTGCAAACCGCGGGACAAAATTCAACTGCATGATTTAAAGGCATTTGTGTGTTTGGTGTGTTTGGTTATTTGCCATTATCACTGTTGTAGTTTTTTCATGACTTGTGAGATGGAATTAAAAGTTCTACGCAATAAAATCATAAAATTTAAATTGCCATTCAAAGATATCAGAATGTTATGTGGCAATATGTGAAGACAAGAACTATTGACCATAATGTTTTACTTCTCTTTTTGAGAAGCTGTCGTTTATTGAACTCATTGCCCCCCCCAGTGTTTCCCCCTCATTTATTTGTGACGCAGGACCACAAAACTAGCCATAAGGGTCAGGTTTTTGAAATTGAGATTTATGCATCTTCTGAAAGCTGAATAAATAAGCTTTCCATTAATGTATGGTGTGTTAGGAAAATATTTGGTCGAGATACAACTATTTGAAAATCTGGAATCTGGGGGTGCAAAAAAATCTAAATATTGAGAAAATCACCTTTAAATTTGTCCAAATGAAGTTAGCAATGCATATTACTAATCAAAAATTAAGTTTTGATATATTTACGGTAAGAAATGAGCCAAATATCTTCATGGAATATGATCTTTGCTTACCCTAATGATTTTTGGCGTAAAAGAAAAATCGATCATTTTTACCCATACAATGTATTTTTGGCTATTGTAACAAATATACCTGTGCTACTTAAAACTGGTTTTGTGGTCCAGGGTCACATTTAATGTAAGAAGTGGAACATTTTCACATTTACCATGTTTTGGAAAAAAAATACCAAATTTTGTAACTTAAATACGTGTTGTAACTTAATAATGTGACTTTTAAATTCTAAAAATATTCACAATTTTAATTGGAAAATGGATGCAAAAATGCTACACAAAAGTGACCTTACCATATACTGTGAAAATGTTTTGATTTAACAGCAGTAATATATTCATATTAAACAGCATATTAAATGTAAAACAATTTAACATTTATTGAAATCAGCATTATTTAGAAAATATTTGCATAATGTTAAAGTTGTGTTTTTGAAAGTACGAGATATCAGTACAACGCTATATTTAGAAGTCCCTGCGTGACGCAATACAAATGAAATTTCCTACATTTCAAATACAAATTGTATTTTTAAAAAATATTCTGTATTTATAAAATTTAAATATTTCTGTATTTATTTTTTTTACAGGTGTTTTACCTATATTTTGAATTTTGCAATTCATTGCACTGTGTTTTAGGGTTAACGGAAATGCCTGTAAAATTAATGGACAATGTCCTAGTAGAAATGTATTTATCTATCTATCTATCTATCTATCCATCGCAGTCACATAACTCATATTGCACATCAAAGAAAGCTGCTGGTAAGCCAGTAAATCCAAACTGCTTCTCACTTCTGTACTGTGCGTTTTTTATTTCTGCTTCCTCTGATCATTCCATTATGACACATTCAGGACCAGATCCTTTATATCAACATTTGCATTTATGCAGCAGAAGTGTTTAAATAAAGCGACCATTATGGTTGTACGCCAAACACATATAAATAGGCACTGATTATGAAATAGCATTGCTTAATTTGCATACACGACCAAAAAAAGAAAAAGAAGTTTTACATGTTTATTAAAATTCTTTTTTAGCAAAATAACACTGATTTGTTTTTTGGTAGCCTTCCTCTAACAGATCAAGACCTCTGTTACAGACCTGACAGTGTAGTAACTGCCATTTTGTGGGTATTTTTTGGTGCTGCTTGAATGCACAGTGAAAGCTTTTGTGATTAAAGGAAGAGAAGGTGTGAAATTAGCCCTCACTGCAGCTTGAACTGTGATCACTGAGGGGGGGTTTAACAGGGGAAGTTGCTTAAAGACATTTCCTGCCACAGAATAAGAGGCTTGTAAACAGCTACTGTATAATCTGTCATCTCTAGGTTCGTATTTTGGACACTGAGTGTGATTTCCTCGCTGTGTTCATTAATGAACATAATTTGCACGCAGTAATGCATGTGAGAAAACAGGCCTTTGTGAAAGTACAACACTAATTATGGCTGTTTTTCTGGTTTTTTCTGCAGTCCCTGTCTTCAGCAGTTGTGCAGTTGCTTATGGCTTTACCGAGTGAGCCGAACCGCTGGACACCACAGCAGTCTGGAGTAGTTTGTTTCGTCAAAGACAGTCCTCAACGCTCCTTTTTCATCCGTCTCTATGACATCAAGGTTATTAACAGTATTTCTCCCATTGCAAAACATGGTGAAAACAGCAGGCCCTGAATATAATATTACAATCACGTCTTTTCATGTGCATAAATTAACATATCACCAAAGTATCTACAAAATAAATACAAGTGTTACCCATGGGTAGTTCTGCAAATTTTTGACATGTTTGTTTTGGAGATATCTGAGATGATCTCATACCTGTTTCTTCCCTTCAGGTAGGGAAGCTGGTGTGGGAACAGGAAATCTACAACCAACTGATGTACCAAAGGACCAGGCCTTTTTTTCACACTTTCCCTGGAGATGTAAGTATTTACTGGTTGTATTTACAGCAGTTTATATCAACCTTGTGAGTCATATGATCACTGTCATTCTTACAATTCATTTGAACATTTTTATACAGTATGACATGGCAATAATACGGGTTTTTTTTTTTTTTTTTGTGTGTTGGGGAAGTTTTTATTTCTCTTTCCTGTAAGGTTAATTTAGCGCATCACTAGTACTTCCTCTTATCGCTGTCTACAACAATTCTGTCTGGTGTTGCGCCAAAGCAGGCAAAAGAAGCTAAAGTTACCCGCTGTATTTGCATACATGATGAACGCGTCCAGTTGTTGTTGATGAAAACTATAACTGGCCCTATAACTACTGTATAACACACAACGTATTGTCATCCCACTGTCAGATACACTAAAAATAGTTCCATTTTGTCAGACAAATTCTATGTTAAAGACTGATTGAACTATCTAATGTAGAAAACAAAAAATACAGTCAAATTTTAGGTCAATTCATATGAGCAAAATAAAGTTTAAATAGCGAGAACTTACTGTTGTTGTTTGTTGGTGAAAGTAGAACTGATCGACTGTTGAACATGCCCAGTTTGATCTCCGATGTCCTCCTGTTGAAGATGTTTGGATAGGACCAGTTTTTGAACTTCATATTGCTTGCATTTGCTACCTAGCATGCCTAGTGAAAAAGCTGGGAGGAAAACCCATAATTCACTTGAACACTTGGTCAAAGCATGGCGGCTACAATTGTTTTTCGTATTCATACATTTTTAAACTGTGTTTTTGATTATGTTTTATTTTAAAAGGTTTTATGTAATTAGGTTGGTTAGTGTTCTTTTTGATGAGGTTTATTTATTTTTTTAACCATAATCTAAGTTTAAGAGCTCTGCGATGTTTCTACTTATCTGATTGTAATACTTATAAGACATTTTATATTTGTGCATTTTTAAAGTATGTTAGGTCTACTTTTCAAAAGTTGGATAGCTGAATTATAAGAGCAGGCCTGGCTTCAGAATTTACCATTGCGTCTCCTCTTCGTTACAACACCTCAACCAAAACCACGACGATTTGACCGGTGAATGGATTCTAACTTAAACGCCTCTGATTGGCTGTTGGGTTCAAGAAATCAATAGACATGTCTGTGATTGGCTACAACGCTCAACACTTAACACGTTGAAATAGAAACCGATCTCCAAAGCGCAAATTAAAACGCATTGCATAGTTTGCCAGGATGCTATTGATTTCGTTTAATTTCGTAGCACCCCCGTAAAACCGGGCGCTGGGTAAGATAGAGAGCGTGATGTTCAAACAATCGTAAACCGTTTTAATGTTTTAATGTTTGAATGTTTTAATTTAACCCAATATTTATAATGTAGTTGATGATGCTTTCTTTAGCTAACTTAATTTAATCAGGTGTCTTTATAATTAAAAATTAATAAATTTTCCTCAGGACTGTCAAGTTGGGTTGAACTTTGCAGATGTAACAGAGGCTGAATGTTTCTTTGCTGTAGTGGAGGAGAAGATCAACCAGAGAAATAATCGTTTTGGTATTTAATAATTGCATTTTATTTTTTTAACCATTTCTGTCAATTCAAACTACTTAATAAATCTGACTCTCACTTAATCTCACTTAAAATGACTGTTTTATGTTTTCATGTAATAACATAAAGAGAAACAGCAGAGAAAAGGACAAGACGTTAGAGGTAACAGTGTGATTTCTCAAAATCTCTGCATTAATATATATATATTAATATATATATATTTAGTAAGTGTAGATTATTTGAATATTTGAAGGTGCAAATCAAATATATATTTCTTTTTTTATTCTTAGATCATGGAGCTCTGCCACCACTTCCTCGACCAAATGGTAAGTACATTTTTTACACTAATATTGTGGGAAACTAAAAGTACTTGGCTGTATCTTACATGTTATGTTTTTAATAGGCATTTCAAATAGGTATTTTCACTAACATTTACTTTGAATTAGAAAACAAGTCAGTCCAATCTATTTCTGCTGCTGCTGCTGTTATTATTTCTTTTTTTTTTTGTCTTTTTTTTTAATTGTGTTATTCTTTTTATGGTTATTGTAATAAAGTAAAAAGAAAGGGTATCTAACTGTCATGTGGCCCAATATTAGAACTAATATTCCATCAAATATGCCTATACTTTCTCTGCCTCTCATGTAAATTACAAGCATTGAAGTTTTTAAAAACTATACAAATTTAACTTTACATGTTTAGTAATGTAAAACTGCATGAAAAAAAAAAAAAAAATGTTATTGATGTTCTTCAATCACAGGCTCTGGTACTCCTATGTCTTCACCCATGCCTCCACTGGTACCAAGTAATAGCATGACCCAAACAACCTCTTCCAAATCAAAAAAAGACAAGAAAGAGAAAGACAAGAAAAATAAGAAGAAAGGCTCTAAACTGTTGAAGGGTGATATTGGAGCACCCAGTGGATTCACGTGAGTGAATAAGCGAACTCACTTCAACCAAGATAAATGTCTTCTGTAGAGGTTTTAGTTAGCTTTCGTTTCTTTGTGTCATGACTTTAGGCATGTCAGTCACCTTGGTATGGGTTCCAACAATTTGGACCCAGAGCTGATGAAAATTCTGTCCTGTGCTGGGATCAGTGAAGCAGATATGAATGATTCGGAAACCTCTCAGCTCATCTACGATGTGATTGAGCGTTCAGGTGGAATCGAGGCTGTTAAAAAGGCTGTGAACCAAGGTAAGCCATGGTGATATTTAAAGTTAAATGTTAGATTTGTGTCATGTTAATGTATTGTTTAATTTTCATTTAGAGTCTGCTCGCCCTCCTGTTCCCAGTGGACATCGGGGTTCGCTTCCCCAAGTGCCATCTGCGTCCTCCTCAGCGCCGCCACCACTACCTCAAGGTCGAATGGGGCCTCTACCGCCAGTCCCCGGTCAATCCTCTGGTCCACTTTCTCATCGAGGTTCCCTTCCACCTACACCTCCAAGAGCAATTTCATCACCACAAATAACAGAGGGCCGCAGTGGTTCTCTGCCAGCCCGATCTACATCATTAGGACCCCTGCCGCCAGTTCCTGCCGGAGGGCGTACTGGGCCCTTGCCTCAACCTCCAGGACCCCGCAGCGGATCCCTACCACCTCCACCTGGAGGTCGGAGTGGAGGTTTGCCTCCACCTCCACTTCCAGGAGAACGCAGGGAGTCTTTAACCCCCGTTCCAGGAAAGAGACCTGGACCACAAGGGATTGAAAGACGAGGTAGCTTTCTGCCGCCCCAACCTGCTGAGGCAGCTCCACCACCACTACCACCAGGTGCAAGGAGCGCACCCTTACCCCCACCTCAGAGGAACAATAGTGATTATCTGCCACCTCCACCACAATCTGATATGCCATTACCTCCTCCCCCATCTGATTTCTTTCCTCCTCCACCTTGTGAATCATTTCCACCTCCTCCACCTGATGACTTTGACCCTCTGCCTCCACCTCATCCCTTTCAATCCAATGTTCCTTCCCGAAGCTGTTCCTCAGGCTTTGCCCCTCCACCCCCTCCAGTCTCAACCAAACCCAGTGCAGGAGCTCCACCTCCGCCACCTCCTCCTCCACCTCCCGCTGCTCCTCCTCCAGTGAACTTTGGAAGCAACCCCTCACCTTCAAGTGGTCCACCACCTCCAGCATCCAGCGGTGGAGAAGGGGGTAGAGGAGCATTACTTGCCCAGATACAAACAGGGATGAAACTCAAAAAGGTGAGTATCTACTCTTCCATTTCATAGATAATAAGTAATAGGGAACCCTAAAGCGAATAAAGATGACAAGAGAGGAAAACATATTTCAGTGCTTTCTCACAATTCTATCGTTGCGTAATTATACTGTATATAAATTGTGGGCATCAGGGAGCCGCTATTAATATGCAGGGCGTTGAAATCACTTTTGAATGCGCGCTCACTTTTTACTTTCACTTTCGAGATTTCCAATCACACATACTCTGTGTATACTAAAAAGCAGCAGTACTTACCACACATTTTACAAGATTAGATGTTTGTCAGTGGTGCTCAGGATCTGCAAATCATTCGCCTTTGTCCTATCAGTCCTCTTTCCTTACTCTGTTTAGAGTTTCTCTGTGGTAAGAAATTTTTTGTACTATAATGTAGCCTGTTATCGGCTAACCATGTCCCTTTCGTGGCTCTATAGAATGCGTTAATCTGTTTCTGTGCCTTTCCGAATTAATCAAAAATAACAGTACAGATTTTCGTGACAAGTCGACTTGCTTCTGCTAAATGCTCAGATCATAAAATTAAAAGGAAACATGCTTCTGCTGCTGCTAGAGAGAGAAAGAGCCCGGTGGCAGATCTAGACAGGTGGTGCTGGGGAGGTGGTGGGCTAATATGAGGAAATACAGTATACGTAATATAGGTATACTGCAGAGGTTGCGTTAGACTTTAACATTGAATGTCATTTTGACGAACAGGGTCGTAAAAATGCAGTCATAATCTATTATTACCCGTCATTTTAATTTTCATATTTTAATTATAATAACACATTTAATTGCTTTTATTTTTGTTCACATTTTCATTTTTAATCATGAACCTACAGGACAACAGTGCAGTGTTTAAAAATAACAAAATACGCTAGGGGTGGGTAAAAAAAAAAAGGAAAAGAAAAAAACTCTTTTGGTCTATGTTGTTTTCAGTTGATGAATGAACAGTACATAGTGTGCCTCCCATCCAATACATCGCAATAGGCTGAGCTCTGTGCTTTGTTACTTTTGATATGAAACAGATTTCAAATTCCGTCCATTTTATTAGGAAATTCAAGCTGTAAATACCGTTTTGGCGCTCTTAAATGTGGCGTGATAGATTGCTGTAGCTAAAGTGGGTAGGCTGCTCGCCTGTGCGTAATCAAACAGTTTCGTCTGCCACACTGGAGTGCACTCGCCAACTGGACAGGGGTGGGAATTCCTTGTACAATTTACAATAGAACACCCTCAGTGTAATCAGGTGTAATCTGTCAAAGTGGCAAACGGCCTGCAGATTTTTCCCGCACTGATAAAAAAAATTCTGTCAATGATGGACAATGTTTGGTTAACGCAACCTCTGGTATGTGGTAATGAGTACGGAAATCAGATTGGCTGGGAACATTGAACTGAATGAAGCAATTGACCCTTCGCAAACAGGTTAATTGACAGATGATTTGACAAATCATAACGCCAAATCTGCCATTTTTTCCGACAAACGAATTAGACAGGAGAGTAGATTAACTTCTGTGGACTTAAACTTGAAAAATTGTGCGAGTTGGCATCTTTCTGCAGTTAAAATAAAATGCGTTCTGGTGTTCATTCATGTTTTTTTGTGCTTTAAGTAAATAAGAAAAACGATCGGTTCACTTGTCGATCAATCTAGTAAGGTAATACAGTGATCTGTCAGGACACATTAAAGGATCACATTAAGTTCACATCCAGAACAAAAATGTATAGATAATTTGATCACTCCCTTGTCATCCAAGATATCCATGTCTGTCTTTCTTCAGTCGATAAGAAATTATGTTTCTTAAGGAAATAAATTTAAGAATTATCTCCATATAATGGACTTCAATGGTGCCCCCAAGTTTGAACTTCCAAAATGCAGTTTAAATGCAGCTTTAAATGGCTCTAAATGAGCCAAGCCAAGGAGGAAAGGTCTTATCTAACAAAACGATCCAATTCTAAACAAATTAACAATTTATATACTTTTTAAGCTCAAAGGCTCCTCTCGTCTAAGTCTGCGTTTTTTCCGGTTTAATAAGGTCAATATAGTTGTAGTATGTCGAAAAACTTCAAAATCTTCAAAATCATCCTACATCACTGCAGAAGTACCAACCCAGTGTTTACAAAGTGAACATGCAAAGACGATCAAACGCCTTTTACAAAATAAGGTAAAACAGCGATGTAGGATGATTTTGACATTGAAGGAGAAAACAAGACAGGAGTTTTTCGACATACCCTAAATGTATTGACCCGGATTACACAGACTACAGTACGCATGCCCATCATTGAGAAGAGACAAGACAAGCTTAAAAAGTATATAAACTGTCAATTTGTTTCGAAAATGATGAGTCGTTTCGCTAGATAAGACCCTTCTTCCTCGGTTGGGATTGTTTAGAGCCCTTTGAAGCTCCATTTAAACTGCATTTTGGAAGTTCAAACTTTGGGCCACCATTGAAGTCCACTATATGGAGAACATTTCTGAAATGTTTTCCTCAAGAAACATAATTTCTTAACGACTGAAGAAAGAAAGACACAAACATCTTGGATGACAAGGGGGTGAGTAAATTATTTGTAAATTTTTGTGCTGAAAGCGAACTTCTCCTTTAAAGAGCCACAAAATGGTATTTATTGTTTGAATTTCTTACAAAAATTACAACAATTTAAAGCTGAGACCTTGTTTCATACCAGAAGTAACCTGCTCTGTCTTGTCTGTCAGCGTGTTGTCAGTTCCTTTTTGCTCCACAATGTATTTTTCACTCTGTGAGAACATGACGTGTAGTGTGAGAGTGGCATTGTTTACTGGACATAGCAACAGTAGCTAAGGAGGGCAGGTTTTTGTGAATGGTCAGTTAGAACACAACTAGAGTGTAAAGGCTGAGCTATTCATTTTTAAACTCTGATAATAATAAGAAATGTTTCTTTAGATTGAAATAATGGATGCAAAATATTCAGTTTTGCCAACACAGAAATAAATACAATTTTAAAATATATTATAGATATATACATTATTTAAATTTGTTATAATATTTCACAATATTGCTGATTTTATTGTGTTTTTTGTCAAATAAATGCTTGTTAAGCATAAAAGACTTCTTACCGACCCCATACTTGTGAATGGAAGTGTAGATATTATGTTTCCTTGGCATAAGGTCTTAAGGTGTTCAATGCAGGTCACCCCCCTTACAAGACCCAGATATGAATGCTCCCATAATGTTAGTTTCTCATTATTGATAATGTGATGCTTAAAGCATAACACTCTATACAAGGTATATAAAGTAATGTCTCTTGCCCAGGTGACCGCCAACCCAGATCCACCTTCACCTGCCCTGGATACAGGAGAGGGAATAGTTGGAGCTCTCATGATGGTGATGCAGAAGAGGAGTAAAGTCATCCATTCATCTGGTAACCACTCAAATTTGTTATTGTATATACTTATTAAGAAAAGAAAGTAGTAGTACCTTTATATTAATATTTACACAAAATATATTTCTAATTAATGCTCAGACAGTAAATTGGTCTGCTGGACTGTACCTGTTAACCTTTTACCTTACACCATATCTTGTAGACGATGACGATGAATTTGATGATGACGAGGACGACGACGAAGAGTGGGACTAATCCTGGTGTAATTAAAAACTTTCAATACACGTACCTGGGTATGTTTTGGAAGTTAAACAACACTGATCCAATGTGTTTTCTCTAGGGATGCACTGTAATTCTGGCCAATTCAGGAAAATGCTGATGAATGGCTGATATTAAAATTTTATACTATTATTCCTAGACAAAATACATCAACAACACTGAAATCATTTGTTTGAAATTCTACGGGTGATTTTAGGTACCACAACATTTTAGTATACAGTATGGAAAAATAGATATTCAAATTATAGTATTTTATATTTACCTTGAGCATTGGATGCAGCAAAGGTAAAAAAAAAATAAAAAAAGTCTGATATTTTACTGATATGTGACCCTGGACCACAAAACCAGTCACAAGGGTCATAAACATCTGAAAGCTGAATAAATAAGCTCTCTGTTGTCCAAATTAAGTTTTTAGCAATACATATTACTAATCAAATATTAAGTTTTGATATATTTATGGAAAGAAATTTACAAAATATCTTCATGGAATATGATCTTTACATAAAATCCTAATGATTTTTGGCATAAAAGAAAATAATTTTGACACAATTTTGCTAAAAATATACCCATGCGACTTAAGACTGGTTTTGTGGTCACACATATTGTGCACATGTTCTCTTTCTAGTCTCAAGGGTTCTCAGTCTCTGAGTGTTTATCAGCTGATGTAGATTTTTATAGCAGCATATAATGTGAATCAGTACTGAATATGTAAATATACTTAAATGTGAACTGAAAAGTGACTCTATGGCTCACAAATTATTGCTCGTTTATTTTTTTCGTACAAGACAACATCTAAGAGCAAGACAGAACATTGTAATTTACAACCAGACTATTCTACCATCCTACAAAAAAGGACACAAATATTGTGAAATATTTCCAGTGTTAGATATTATCTGAGTGAACTCTCTATGACGTTTGCATTTGCTTGAACGGTGATTGCTCAACCAGACACAAAGCATGAGACGAAATGCACAGCGTAAAAGTGCTATTTCCTAACAGTGTCAGTCATTTTGAATGCATTTCAATAAATATTACAACATATCTAATTTCTCAATCATGCAAAAAATGCCCTCCACCCTTATTCAGTATCCCTCTAACAACAAAGATCATCCCATAAAAAAATATACAACTTCAAATAAATATATATTACAAATGGTGAGAAACAGCCACAGTCGCAGACATAAAGGCAAGTGAGTTCTTGCAAAAGTTTGGTGCCATTATTAACCCAGTTATGAGAATCCATACATATATTACTATTAAACATACATACATAAGTTACTTTTACAATTTCATAATCCAGGTGGAACATTAGAAATTGCACTGGCCCAATGACTGGTGATTTAACACAGGGTTTTTCTGACGACAGGATAGTGGAACGTTTTCAAAGCTTGTGAGGTAACTTCCTCTTTAAAGGTGCTTCATGGTTCATTGGTTGATATATTTTAGTATAATTAATGCAAGTATGTAATTACTGAATCCTGACTGTCATTTACAGCTTAATTTGTGAGGTTCGTAAAAGTTTACACCTGTTTATAATACTGAAATGCAGGAAAATTACTGTGGCGAGTGGAAACGATAGGTCCTAAATCAACACCGACTACAATCCCAGCACAGCAGACAAATGGTCACGTACATAAATGTTGGATCAGTGAACAAATGAACAATGAATGTATGATTACATACAGTGACCCCAAAAAAGACTTGGTCATTTTATTTTTGGTGTGAATGTTCTTGAATTTAATAACAAAATATCAAACTGGCAAATTTCAAAACTGTGGAAGCCCGTTTCTGCCACTGAATAAAAAATAAAAAAAGGTAATTGCGACTTTTTATCTTACAATTCTGACTTTTTTTCTCTCAGAATTGTGCGATACAAACTCGCAGTTGCAATTTATGAAGTCAGAATTGCAAGACAAAAACTTGCAAGAAAAAAAACAAGTCAGAATTGTGATATAAACTCACAAATGCATGATATCAACTCATAATTGTGATAAAATTGCAATTTTTTTCAAAAATTGCGAGTTTGTGTATTACAATTCGGACTTTTTTCACGTAATTCTGACTTTGTTTTAAAATAGAAACTCACAATTGTGAGTTATAAAGTCCAATTCTGAAGGTAAAAACGACTGATATTTTCTCAGAAATGCAAGTCTATATTTCACAATTCTGACTTAATAAATTGCAATTGTGTGTTATAAAGTCAGAATTGCAAGTTTATATAACAGAGTCACAATTGTGAGATATAAACTCGCATTTCTGAGAAAAAAAGTCACAATTGTGATTTGTCAGTTTTTATCTCCCAATTGTGTTGCATCACGGAAGTCTGAGAAAAAAAGTCAGATTTGCAAGTTTATATCTCACAATTATTAGAAAAAAGACAGAATTGTGAGTTATCAGGCAATTGTAAGAAAAAAAATTCTGAATTGTGAGAAAAGTCGCAATTACCTTTTTTTTTTTTTTTTTTTTAAATGTATTCAGTGGTGGAAATTGGCTTCCATACAAAACATATTTTGGGGACAATGTTTAAGAAACAATTTTAAAAATTATTTTGAACGAAAATGTATTCATTTTTATGTTCACAATAAATTTTGATCATTTTTAAAAACAGTAATTTCCAACTATTTAGAGCCACTGTTCATGAATATATTCATTTAATTAATTGGGTTCATTTTGAAAACTGTAATTTTTTAAGCATACAAAATATTATTGGTTTTGAATAATGGATTAAAAGGAATAATTAAATAATTTTCAATTATCCAAAAGTGTCTAAATAATTTTTGGGGCCACTGTTCATGAATTATCATAAGCAGGTACAGTTAAATTTTGACTGTCATTCTGAACACTGTCCAAATGGTCCAAAATTGTCCAAATACTTTTTGGTGTCACTTCGAATGAACTAACCTATGCAAGTCCACGAACCGCTCGGAACACGATGACAGACAGGTAACTCTCTTTTCCTGTCCTCCTCACTCCCCACTAGCCTTCAGTGCTTCTGTGTGTCTGCGATTTGCACGTCTGGGGAGGTCAGCCTGTGAGTTTCCCCCGGCCGTCAGCTGCTCCCAGTAGGACCGGCAGTACTGCTGAATCAGACGCATTTCAGGCTCCAGCAAGAGTGCTGGGGTAGGAGGTGCAGGGTGCTGTTGATGGTTTTTGTGATGTCTCCTCGATGCCTCTTCCTCCTCATCGGGGGTTGTGAGGGCTACGGCAATGTCCCGGTCCAAGATACGTAAGGAAACACGAGCCAGCGTGTGCTTGAAGTTATTTTCTGTGGCCAGGCAATGGTAGAGGCCTGCATCTGCTTTGGTGAGCGTTTTCAGAAGGACACCCTGAGGAGTCTTAAGAACCTCCCCCTCTCGATTCAGCTGTCAACAAAGAGATTTGTTAATGTTTTTGAAAATGCACTCATGCTCAAAAAGGTTGTATAATCTTACTCTTACTTTAAAGAGTACTGTGCAACCAACAAAATTAAATCTTATTATGTAATAAATATTTGGTTGTTTGGTCGGTTGGTTGTAGTGTTGCCTGATATACTGGTACTTTAAAAGTATCGCGATACCCTGCTTTTAAAAATGGTACGATTCTGCATTTCACTAGTACCGGTACTTTAAGAATGCATTTTAATAAGAGCGGTATTTCTGCGTGTCTGTGTTAGTGAATGGCGCAGACACGCAGCTTTGTTTAATACACACATACGCGTGACGCTCACGGTGTTGTCAGCCTCTGCCGCCTCAATATATGAATACATGAACATAATCTCTAGAACTGCTCTGAGACTCACTTCTTAAGCATTTTACCGTTTCTTTTGCGGAAAACTATCGTCATATAATAAAAAACCCTAAAGGTCTTCACAGCAACCCGTCAAAATAAAAGTTTGGTTTAACTTGACAGTCAGAAATATATTAATATATTACTTAATCTAAAGATAGTACTACTACTACTAATAAAATATTATTAACACAATGTTGAAGGAAAATTTACCAGAAAAATTATTTACCATAACGCTGTAAATACACAACACAGTATTTCTGAAATAAAGAAAGGAATAAATAGCCTATAATAAATTAATTCTTTATCAAATCTAATTATCCTTTATAAATTCATCAGACATGCTTTTGATAATTAAAATGTAATGAAACTATTAAAATAGAATCCAGAAAATTAATGAAAAACAGAGATTCACAAACAAAACTGAATTTGAGGAAAATAATAAAATGTTTTTTAAGAGGGCCTTAAAAACATGTCATTTTTGTTAAACTTGTAATAAATTGCTGTTAAATTCTGCAAGTTTCATGATTTCAATTAATTAGACATGCTTTTTGATAAACCATTAAAATAGAGTCTAGAAAAATTTTAATTGAATTTAGGAAAAAATAAAGTTAATAAAAATAAAAAAATTTTGTAAATTTTTTTTACAAAAAATTTTTGTAAAAAGATTTCATAGAGTCCTCTTTATTTAATTTGTGTCTTTGTTTTATTGTAGTTGTCTTTTAGTTTGTTACTTGCATCTAGGTTTTTATTATTAATAACAATATATAAATTGTTGTGAAATAAAATTACTATATCATGAAATAAGATTTGGCTTTATCCTTTAAGCAAACTTACCAATATAGCAAACATACCTGTAGGCTTGGTAGTTGTTCACCATAATCACACTTGGATGTGATTATTATTATTATTTATTTTTTTAAAGGAGGGATGAAATGCTTTGTTTTAATAGATAAGATAACTTTGATCTCCATTTGGATTATCTGCTGTTCAGTTACTATTCCTGTTGTTCTATGTTTTTTAGTAGTATCGGTTCAGTAGGAGTATCATGATATTTTAGTCAGGTATCGTATCGATGTCAAAATTTTGGTATCATGACAACACTAGTTGGTTGTTGGGTTTGGTTAGTCTGAAAAAAAAGTAAAAGAATGCAATCATACCACTTTTCGTCTTCCCTCCTTCTGGTAGAGCCATTTGATAGTGGCCTGAGGAGAGCGCGGCACACACTCCAGAAATGTGCTGCTACCCTCCACGCCGAACTGAACTTTCTCCTCCAGTCTCCTCTCCACTAGTAAACACAGAAAGATGTTACAGTCATAACCTGTGTCCTGAAATCACATTTTCTTAAGTAGTATGGGTATATTTGTAGCAATAGCCAAAAATACACTGTATAGATCAAATTTACCTCTTATGCCAAAAATCATTAGGATATTAAGTAAAGATCATGTTCCATGAAGATATTTTCATATAAATATATCAAAACTTAATTTATGTTTAGAAATATGCATTGAACGTGATTTTCTCAATATTTAGTTGTTTTTTTGGGGTTTTTTTTGCACCCTCAGATTCCAGATTTTTCAAATATTGACTTATTAATCACCCTTATTCAGCTTTCAGATAATGTATAAACTGCAGTTTCAAAAATGTGACCCTTATGACTGATTTTGTGGTCCAGGGTCACATTTGTTGATGACTGTTTGTTTTCGTTACCTTTGGCATTGTAGCCCCGGCACTGTCGCAAAGGGTCACCATGTTTAACATCCTGCCTTCTGCTCCTCCTACAAGATACACAAGATATAAAATTAAACTTGAATTATGAGTGAATCGAATTGGGACTTACATAAGCCCATTCTTATCTTGATTTAGCTGCAAAGAGACTAGGTAAGTAAGTGTCATTTTAAAGATTTCAAGTTCTCTGACCTTTTGGTGGCTTGTGTACACGCAGAGCAGTTTTCTCCATCCCAGGCGCAGTAGGGGTCTCTGGCCAGGCAGCAGTCTGAACAGGCCTTTCCATACACTCCACAACGGTGCAAGGACATCTGGGTAAGACCTGCCTCTGAAGATGCGTACAGTTGTTGCTGCAAAAAAAGAAAAAAGATTGTAATGCCATATTGCTGGATGTAATCATAATTCTATGATTTTTGTAATACATTTCTAAAAAAAAAAATACACTCTTAAGAGTTTTAAAATATGATTCTCACCCTTTTGGCTGATATGTACATTGTTTTGACAGGTGCAGGTGTCTATAAGGAATAGAAAAGCATATTATATTTTTATATTTCATCACACACACATACACTCACACATTGTTATTCTTGTCATTATAGGGACATTCTATAGACATAATGGTTTTTATACTGTAAAAACTGCATTTTCTATCCCATTACCCTACACATAAACCAACCTTTCATAGGAAAATTATAAGCTTGTTTCCCTGTTGGGACCTAAAATGTCCCCACACACACACACACGAACACACACACACACATTTATTAAATATATATTTAAAAATGCTGAGGTCTGACAAATGTAATAATGTATTTACCCTGAAAACTTCCACTTCCTCTAAAGTGAGCTCTTCCATTGTGGTGGGATCCTTGGGCAGGACTATAACTTTTTGGACCGTACCACGATCTGTGGGGTGACAAAAATGTGATACACTGTCAACACAAAATGTTTACCAAAATCTGTGACCTATTTTTTTGCTGGATTTTTGATGAAATCTGAGAGCTTTCTCCCTGCATATGCAGCAATGCAACTGACACACACGTTCAAGAAAAGAAAGGTAGTAAGGACATTGTTAAAATAGTACTTGTAACATCAGTGGATCAACCTTAAAGTGATAGTTCACCCAAAAATGAAAATTCTGTCATTAATTACTCACCCTCATGTCATTCCAAAGCCGTAAGATCTTTGTTCATCTTTAAAATTTTTAAAGATATTTTTGATGAAATCTGAGAGACAGCAAGGGTCCTTCCACATTCAAGGTCCAGAAATGTTGTAAGGACATTGTTAAAATAGTCCATGTGACATCAGTGGTTCAACCATAATTTTATGAAGCTACGAGAATACTTTTTGTGTGTAAAGAAAACAAAAATAACAAACGTTCATTTGTGGGTGAACTATCTCTTTAATTTCATGTTGACTTTTTCAATTAGGCTACACCACCCCAAGTTTAACAGATTCACTAAGAAATGTAACTAATGCAAACATTCAAAAGATGCCAGTCTCACCTGTTCCCAAGAAGAGAACCTCATATCTGCCATCCACAGCATCCACCTGATCCACTGAGATAGTAGTAAAGCGATAGTCTACACCTGAGCGCACCACCAGGGGGCGCTTGTGAATGGGATACACAGGGTGGTACATGAGAGGATGGGCACGAATGAAGTTAACCGCTTCATCTGAGAACTCTTTTGTGGACTTAAGTCCAGGTGTGAATGTGCCTCCTGGACACTGATGTGGGAAACACAAGGAAAGTCAGTCAGAAAAATGTGGGTTTGCTTGTCTTTTAATGAAAATACTCTTTATAGCAATAAAAGATATCACAGAGACTGAAAGATCATAAGAAACACACAAGCTTATGCAATAACAAATACTGTGGGTGAAATTTTAAAAATTTCATAAAGCTTACACGAGAGAAATTGACTGAAACTCACTGTTCCCGGACGAGGATATGGAATCTTCCCTGTGTACGTAGTCCATTGGTAGTTGTGTCCGTGTTTATGGGCGAAAGGGCCGTTAAAGACATTTCGGATGTCAGCCATTGAGTAGACACACACGGCTGAGCCTTTAAACACAGAGCTAAGAGACAAAAAACAAGACAGATGAGTGAAATATCACAGATCCAGAAAAAATCAATCATTTTTGAAGTGAAATTAAAAGATGAAAAGAAGAAAATGAAAAGTCTGAAAATATTAGAGTTTAATATCATGTGTAGATCTGATGAAAATACGTACCCAGAGGTTGAGAAGACGACATACACAACAGGGTTTCTTTCATCCTGGGTGGGTTGGATAAACACGTCTCCTGGAGCGGACGAGAAAAGAATTTCAAAATATGTCAGTAGTGAGATATTAAGTATGCATCACTGCAATTACAACAGCACTTGCTATATCTGAAATGCTATGAAATAAACAACACTCACTCAGTTCATCAAAGAACGTTTCCACCCCATCATCTCCCATCACAGAGCACACCAGCCTGGCCTTCAGAAAAGTCGTCCATTTGTTCACAAGTGACTTCTGTCCGCCCTCATCATTCTGTGATCCAACAAAAACAGCTGTTTATTGCCTGACTGAACTGTGAACTGCTTCCTATGCACCTGCAGTTTCTGGTTACCAGAAGCAGGATATTGCTCACCAGGCATACGCGGCCCACTCTGGCCAGCACACTTGGACTCGCTCCTGCCCCGGAGTCCAGACTCTTCTCACGGAAGAAGAAATAGAGTTTGTCGTCATTCTTCTCGGCGCTGTCAGGAATCTGTTTCATGTGAACAAATACAGGTTCTAGGAAATAAACAGAGTGTGCATGTAATATCCATCCAAATATTTAAGGGAAACTAAAACAGCTGAGCAAATATTTATTGTCAAACTAATGCAGATTACATCTTCCAGTCCAAATATGAACAGCCAGGCTATTTACCATTCAGCCACCTAGAGTCATACTGCTCTGATCTCACAGCTGGACGGCTCCCCATGGTCCTGAAGACGCCTGGATCGGTGCTCATGAAGTCCACTGGCACTCCAGCATACAGGTTTCCATCTAGATGGAGGAGAGGTGAGGAAAAGGTGCATATTATTTATCAAGATGCATATTATTTATCAAGAATAAACAGCATATAAATAAAAACTGCCTAATGTTTCTGAGTGAAATGTTGATCCAGGAAGTGGTAAAGGACTACGAAGCTTTGGGAGCACTGATGGAAGCAATCTAATGCTTTTTTTGCTTTGATCATTATACTTAATATGATCCAGATGCTCAAAAAGTTGCTTTTTCTATTAAACGCACCAATACTACCAGTCAAAAGTTTTTGAACAGAGCATTTTTAATGCTCTTTAAAGAAGTCTCTTCTGCTCACCGAGCCTGCATTTATTTGATCCGAAATAAAGCAAAAGCAATAATACTGTGAAATATTTTTACTATGCAAAATAACTGCTTTCTATTTGAATATATTTTAATATTTAAAACTAAAGCTAAAATTTCAGCATCATTACTCCAGTCTTCAGTGTCACATGAACCTTCAGAAATCTGATTACTAATATACTGATTTGCTGTTCAAGAAACATTTTATTATTATTATTATCAATATTTAAAACAGCTGAGTACATTTCAGCAATTATCTGAAATAAAAAGCTTTTGTAACATTGTACACTATACCATTCAAAAGCTTGGAGTCAGTTCTTTTTTTTTTTTTTTTTTTGAGAAAGAAATTATAGAAATTAATACTTTTATTTAGCAAGGATGCTTTAAATTGATCAAAAGTGATGATAAAGACATTTATAATGTTACAAAAGACTTCTATTTCAGATAAACGCTGTTCTTCTATATGTAAACTTTCTATTCATCAAAGAAACCTGAAAAAAATCTACTCAGCTGTTTTTAACATTATAATAATAATAATAATAATAATAATAATAATAATAATAAATGTTTTTTGAGCAGCAAATCAGAATATTAGAATGATTTCTAAAGGATCATGTGACGTGAGTTTTGAAATCACAGGAACAAATTACATATATAAAATATATTCAAATAGTAAAGTTATTTTAAATAGTAAAACTATTTCATCATTTTACTGTTTTTGCTGTATTTTGGATCAAATAAATGCAAGCTTGGTGAGCAGAAGAGACTTCTTAAAAACACTGAAAATCTTGCTGTTCAAAAAAGGTGGTGTATGGTAGTGGTAGTGTACATTCAACTTTTGATTAAAAAATTAATGTTTGAAGCCAATATTAAATATTAAATTAAATATTAAATATTCTGGAGGCCATGAAATTTTAGTGAAAATGATCAAAAACACTGGCGGGTAAAGAATTAATTGATGTTGCAAAACATGTTACTGTTACTGTTTTAAGTTATTGCTAAATTACACAATAACATGATTAAAAACTGCAACTTGAAAGCTTACCACAGTCAACTATATACCTATAAGAATATGTAAACAAATTTGTGCTAAGTTATTAGCAATGATTACCAATATAATTTAATATATGTTATGTTGTACTGTTATGATTTTGTTATGTAATATGCTATAAATCTGTTATGTTATGAATCTGCTAAGTAATGAAATGTTACGGTGTTTGTTATATGCTGTTATTCTGATATGTAATATGTTATTATTTTATTTTATTACATATTATGATTCTATGTGATATTATGATTCTGTTATCTTATGTCCTTTTTCTGTTATCCTATTATATGTTTCGGTTAACGTCCCTGCTAAAAAAAAAAAACCCTACAGAAAATCATAGAAATTACAAACATCACAAACCATCAAATAATAACCATTAAAACCATTAAAAATGATTTTCTGTAGTGTGTTTTGGGACATATTCTGTTAGGATTTACCAATAGAAGGTGGCAAATTACCAGTAGAGACCAAACAGGGACCATTACAGTTTCCATTAAAACCAATGCAATTCCCATTATAACAAGTGTAATCAAATTACAAACTCTAATGTGTTTAGCAAAGAATCAATTGCATAAATCTTCATTAATCGCTTCTTACTAATCAGGGCTGCAACATTCTCCTGGTTTGGATCGTAAGAGCATTTTCCCTTTCCAGAATCCACATATCCAGGAACCAGTCTGAAGAGATAATCCTATGAACAGCAGAGCAGGGAAAGCATTGGGTCATGCTGTTTCCACATATTAGTATAAACAGTATGTTTATGTGTGTTTGTGTGTACCTCAGCCCTCCAGCCTCTGTTGATAAAGGTGCAGATGGGTTTATAAGCTCCTGTGCCACAGGTGTAAAGGTGAGTCCTGTTCCACGGCTCAATCAGACGCACAAAATTAGCACACTCTCCCTGAAAACACACACACACAAACACTTAACACTGATATAGGTCAGACCAAGAGTCTTACATCCTACTTAGTGAGTCATTTAGTACTAATTAGAGTGGTTAGATCAAAAGAACTGACTCACATGCCTGCCTTTCCCAGTCATCTGACACTCTCCCTTTCTTTGAGCTGGAGCCGGCCAATGGATCTACAGACATAAAACACCCACAGCATTATGAGAAGAATTCACTGACACTTTAATTCTTCTGGGGTCAGCGTTTGGGTGCTAATTGCTTCATGTCATATTGTTGTGAATGGAATTGATTCATTTGAATCATCACTTACAATAAGAGGCTCTTTGTTGATGTTTTGCATGTCCAGAGAGACGAGATATTCACGGCTGCCTAGGTACAACCGCCCCTGGTCTGGGTCAACATGCAAGATCCGGTAGTCACTGGTGTTGAAGGAGAAACTGAATGGCCTTGCTGTTCGAGTGTCCATTAGTTCTGATGAATGACAAAAGATTCGACATTCAGGAACAGGAAGTTTAAAAGAACAACATCTATTTGAAACAGAATGTGAATATATTTACTGTCACTTTTGATCAGTTAAATGTCCTTGCTGACTAAAAATATTTCATTAAACTACATATAAACGTACATACGACAGAAAGGGTGGGAAACGCTGATCGATCTACTAGTAATACAGTGTTTTGTCTATAGGGGGCGCTGTTAACTCTTTCCTCACGCATCTGCTTTCTGACTGAACCAACGTGCTCTCAGTATTACGGGGTAAACATAGCTATGTGGGCATTTCCTTTTCCAGATGAAATCATTAAAATAAAAATCTTGTAGTAGCAGTGTTCTGGGCCGCCCTTTCTCAGCAAGCTCTTCTTCAAGGTGGAAGGAAGAGCCGAGAAGCGTAAGTTAGTGGCTCTTGGGAGCAAACTGCACTTAACACAGTTCCAGAAACATTTCCTGAGTGCCGGCAAATAGAAAAACACTTCCACATGTGGCCCAAGCATTCAGTCTCGAAGGCAAAGATTAAACTGAAGAAATTCGGTGGAGTTTAAATTAACTGTTTATTCAGACATTCTTGCAGACTGTCACAGGACTTCAAAAGAACACCAGGCCCTGATGCAAGAATTGCAGTTAATGTTGTGTGAATGTTTAACAGCGTAGACTTGTGCTGGTTATGAATTATGATCAGATGATTTCAGGCCTGAGAGAGAGACATCAGCATCTAATAATAGATAGGAAAGATTTTAAAGGAATACTTCAGCCAAAAATTCTGGCATTAACTCCTCACGTAGAAAGTTTTGTTTATTGTGTCTTTACTGGTATTTCTTTTTGATAAATGTAATGCATTCTTGCTTTTTAGGAAGTAGTGTTAGCTGACACACCAAAATGAGAACTTTTTAAAGGAAATCCTGTGTCTCAATATATTTAGTCTTGTTGGAGAGCATTATTTTCTCTCCCTAAACTCTACTCCTTTGATCCTATTCAAACTCTAACACTTTTTAAACTTTGTAAAAAGCTGTTCTTTTATATTTCTTCCCTCGTTCTGGATCAGTCTGACACACACAATGCAATGCTCTCCTTTGATGATGAAGTCCTGAAACTCTTTCATAAGCTACATTCATAGTTGACTAATTATACACTAATCTTTCCTTCCGCATCTGATCCTCTTGACTAGATTCATCCACGTCATATGCAGTAACATCCTGAATTTCTTGTCATACTGAACTGTTAAACAATACACTTCAAAAGTTAGTGTATATTAGTAAGTCGTTTTTTTTTAAAAGAAATTTACTTTTAATAATTTTTAGATGCTGCTTTTTTTTACTTTCTGTTCATCAAAGAATCCTCCAAAAAAAAGAAAGATTTTTGAGCACCAAATTAGAATGATTCTGAAGGATCATGTGACACTGAAGACTGGTGTAATTGCTTTAAAAAAAAAATTCAGCTTTGCCATCACAGGAATAAATTACATTTTTAAAGATATTAAAATAGAAAGCAGCTGCTTTAAATTTAAATAATATTTCACAATATTACTATTTTTGATCAAATAAATGAAGCCTTGGTGAACATAAGAGACTTCTTTCAAAAAAATTAAAACATATTACTGACCCCATACTTCTGGCAGTGTATCTTGTCATAGTAATTATATAAAGTTTTAAAATTTCTATTAATATTTACTCAGCCTTATGTCCAAACCTATATGACTTCTGTGTTCACTCAGAAATAAAAGTACAAAATCTGTCACTGGGGCAGTACCTTTTCAGAAGGCACACTTTTGTACCTTTTAGGTACTAATATGTACACACTAGGTACTAACATGTACCTTTATAGTACTAATATGAAGTCTTTAGGTACAAAAGTGTACCTTTTGAAAAGGTACCGCCCCAGTGACAGCTTTTGTTCCTTTATTTCTGAAAGTGTTCCATGGAAAAAAAGTAATATATCAAGAGGATAAGTAAATGGTGAACTGTCCCTTTAAGAATGATTTTTTATATATATATATATATATATATATACACGCCAGAACGCCGGCTCCTCTCATGTATGCACATCAAAGATTCAAAATTGTTTAATAAAGTCGTTATTTATGTTTTCTTTGCACACAAAAAGTATTCACGTAGCTTCACAACATTACGGTAGAACCACCATTGTCACATGGTCTATTGTAACAATGTCCTTACTACCTTTCTGGGCCTTGAACATGTCAGTTGCGTTAACACAGTTTGCGTCAACCAGTTGCAAGGTAAGAAAGCTCTCGGATTTCATAAAATCTTAATTTGTGTTCTGAAAATGAACAAAGGTCTTACGGGTTTGGAACGACATGAGGGTGAATAATTAATGACAGAATTTTAATTTTTGGGTGAACTCTCCCTTTAAGAGATTGATTTCACACTTATAAAATCTGCTTTTTCTTAGGCTTGCATCTTATAGGTCAGCCAATGCAACACTTTCTTTGTGTTTTATCATGCTGAAATGAATGTAAGAGTGGGTTAAAGAGCGTGAGTCATTTTCAGTGTGTCTGATGAGCTTTTAAGAGCTGAATATTTCAAGCGCTGCCCTACTGGGCGGCAGGGTGAGCATTCGAATGTAGCTTAACTCAAGCTCACTGTAGCCTTTTACATTGCAAAGTACGCACCAAAACCTGAAACTACAAGCGGAAGACCGATTTGTCAGTGAGCTTTGTCATCCTTCCTTGGACGATCATCCTTATGGATGTTTACACACCCATGGAAACATTTAGCCACAGGAAACGTGGGCATTTCAATGACGTTGTTAATGTGCTAAAAGTATCTAATATGTTTGAATGTGTGTTTACAGGATGTTCTAGAGTGGGTGCTATAATAACCACTAATGATCGGATATCTGTTGGAGACGGAACTGGGTGGGCAAAAGGGAAGGAGTTTGTGTACAATCCTGTTCCTCTCTTTCCTTTACCGTCAGGAAAGAACACCGGACACGGCACCTTTGCCAAACCTGCAGTGGATCAAAGTGGACGCTGCACAGGGTTCATTACAATCACGGGTGAAAGACGCTGGTACAAAGGTGAGGCAAGTGATACAACATCCTGCAGGAAGTCTTTGTTGTGAGAAGAATTCAACAGGGACTTAACAATACCACAGCCTCATGCACTTTCAAACAGATATCAGCCTCAAATATAACAAAACATAATATAAAAAAAATCTAAATAAAAACTAAAAATGTTTTAACTAAGCTGAAATATAAATTCTGAGTAAATCATAAATATTAGTAAATAAATCATTAATATTTCTACTAATTTTATAAAAAAAATAAATATTTAAATTATATATATTTTTTAAAAAGTGGCTAATTTGCCACAATATCTTTGAATTATAATAATAAATAAATAAAAAGGTAATTTTCAATAATTTAATTATTTAATCAGCATATCATAATCTGAATAAATTATTAAACTGATCAACAGCCTGAGTAAATTGCTTAATCATAATAGGGTAAGGTTACAAACTAGGGCCATCGTAGAATATCACGTTCCTCTTTCACTCTTTCTGGCAGTTTCTCGCAGTGTTCTCATAGTCTCCAGTTGGGTACACTTTCTAGAGTTACACAAAGACCTTCCCTCATCTGCAGGCGCCTTCGAAACAAAGACCATCCCGGTGGCAAACAATGAACAATCCATCTCAGATAACAGCAGAAAATAGAGAGGCCAATGAGACAAGTGGATTTTTCCACCCAGCTATTCTTGATGTGAAAAAGAGGGTGGAGGTTGAGAGGGGGCTTAATAGTGAAAGGGGGTAAAATACATTGCAATTGAGGAAAATGGGAGAGCAGAAACGGACTGGATCGGAGCCAAAGACTTTCAGTGAAATTACAGGGACGGGTGATGAAAGACAAGACGAAGCTAACAATAACTAGTCAGATCCAAATTACTGAGGGCATATAATTCAACCCAGTCATCTCTTCAATTTGGTTTTATCAGGGCACAAGCAGGAGGAATATGAGCCTGGGGCAATAGGAAATATGAAACATGAGGTGATTGATATTGGAAACAGGTTTCGTTTCTCATGAGTCCTGCTAACGTCATTATGAATTTCCTTCAAGGCACCTTTAACCCATCTTGATTGAATTGTTTGTGAAAAACAGAGGGGTCAATTGAATTCTCTAAATCTCAGGCATCACTGAGAATTGAGACATCAAACACTGTTTACTGGAAAATAGAAGAATGTCTACTTATTGGTCATGAAGTAATGAATGTTTTCTTATTGTCAATCGTCCCAACTTAAAAAAATGAGTGATGCATCAATATTAAAAATTGGGCTGATAACCAAAATATAACAAACATGAAATGTTTGCCTAAATTAAAAATTAAAATAATAAAAACAATTGTTTTACAAGTGCAAATGCAAGTGATTTTAGACAATATTATACAATATGAAAGTACAGTATGAAAACGGATTTTGAGATTTACTTATTTTTTTAAGGATGAACTTTGAGTGTTAAATAACAGAAAAGGTAATCAAAACATAAAAATACGTGAAATAATCATGCAATATTAACTGTTACGTCACCTGCAGCTGCGTGCGCATTGTGGTGGCTGAAAAACACTGGTAACAAGTGGAGGGAAATGGGTCAAATCCATGGAATAAGACATTTACAGTTCATCGGGGACATATTATATTACTGTTACAGCAATTAAAACCCATAACATCTTACATATTTACACATTTACCTATTTTATCTCACAATTTTGACTTTTTTTCTCCACAGATGCAAGTTTATATCTCGTAGTTTGGATTTAACTAAAAACAAAAAAAAAAAAAGTTTATCAATTCTAAGAAAAAACAAAAAGGAAGTGTGGGATTTAAACTCATGATTCTGAGCCGAGGGGAAAAGAGAGAATGACAAGTTGATTTTTATTATCGGAATTGAGATATAATCTCGGAAAACTGTCATTTTCTGTCACCAGATAATCTCCGCCCACAAAAAAATTCATCACTATTTCCAAACACCAAATTGGGCTATAACCAATATGGTCGGAAATTAACGAGGGCTTGTGGTAAAAATGGCATAAAAATGAACTAAAATGTCCCATAAATTAAAAACAAAGGAAAAAAAATAATGTGCCTCTGCACATTTAAACAATGTATTACGGCTGTTGCAATTAAAATGTAATGTGAAAATGAATGATAAGTGTCAATTCACGGAATTACATTTAGATTTGCTCACACTGCATCAGATTGCTTTTACATGCTGTTTTGTGCAGCGTTGAGCCTTATAACCAATCAAACGTGTTTCTGTTGAACTTATGAATGCATTGGCCAATCAGAGGCACTTAGATTAGTCAGCGCTGAAAACGCTGGAGCTGTTGGTGAGTGCGCACACTCGCGAGTTCCCTCATCATAAACAAGACAGATACGATGTAAATAAAAGACTGATTTCATAGCTTCACTGATTATAATGGGAGTTTTTGCATAACTTGTGCTAGATTTGGCTAACGTCATGGACTGACATGTTTGTCTGTGAAGCCAGAATGTGACGTGCCCAAAATGTAACAAAAATGTTTTATATTGTTTTCTATATTGATATTAATAATCATTATGACAAAATAAAGAGCAATAATCTACAAAAATGATTTTTGTCATAATATTGCAGCTCTATGTGCTCCTGCTTTTTACATGTATAATTTAAATATGATTTCAAACAGTCTATTGTTACTGACAACAGATTAAAATATTGATTTGAGGAATTGGGTAAATTTAGGTATTTGACATTAAAGACAACATACGGTTTTTATAATAATCTATTCCAGGAAATCTATTCCAGGGGGCAAATGTTGCCCCTTTAATGGAAAAGTTAATTTCTGACCCTGTACCAATATATTTTACATCCCTACAAATGAAAGAATGTGTTTGTAAATTCAAGAGATGAACTGGTCAGTTTCCAAGTGGAGTGTAATTTTCAAACAGGTCTTAACACATTGCTCTTTTTCTTTGAGTTTACACAAAGCCTTCCAAGAAAACATTATTCCCGAAATATCCTTGTCATAACAGCCAAATGACCTAAAAACGACTTCTAAAAATAATAAAATAATAACTGCACCAGAATATTTAAAGAAAGACCAACAAACATAGCTTTGAATGTTAACTCAAGTCCAGTCAAGTCAGCTTTTTATGTAGGTCACAGTTATTGTTCCATAGCAAAGAATGAGGCCCTGCAGAAATAGCAAACTAAAATAGAGTGACTTAGGGAAAATGCGGCTTTTGGAAAAAGTTGTTTATAGTCCGGTGGGTAAAACACAAACAAATCCAAAATTGTGCTTATATTCTGGTAGGTTCCTGAGTTTTGATGTTCACCGCTGTTTTTAATCCCACAGTACTTTCCGAACAGTAACACACATGAGTTTCAATCCCACATATGTGTGAGATGGACCGCTTTATAATCTTAGGAGTAATTATGAGGGACCTCTCTCCACCTTCAACGCATTCAGATGAAACGTTACATGACAGGATTCCTCTTAAGTGATTCACACTTTTAATTCTTGTTTACATCAGGTATGTGTTAAGCAGCCCATATTTCAACCTGTGTCAAAAGTGTAATTAGAGGGCCTGTATAACGTGTGGATACCTGTGTTCGTATTAGTTGCGCTAATGTGTATATGAAGTGACTGCATGCATGTGTATGTGTTTCTCAAGAACGAGGGTGACAGCTTGACAGCTGACAATGACTATAATTGTTCAAAATGACTTTGATTTAGATCTCATATATGCTTTGAAGAAGTACAATCATGAGAGGAGGATGCTGGGAAAAAATCTGTGGGAATATCCCTAAACTTTTCCACAACAAGAGTTTTGTTTCAGATTCCCTTTAAAGAGAAAGATACTAAAAACCAACAGAAATACATCAGAATAGCAAACAAAGAAAACCTACCAGGCATTATATAAGAGTAACATTTTACTATAAAATTAATCAGGTATATCCTCAGACATTAACTCAATACTTTAAATCTAGTTAAAGTTAAAGGGATAGTTCACCCAAAAATGAACATTCTGTCATTAATTACTCACCTTCATGTCATTCCAAACCTGTAAGACCTTCGTTTATCTTCAGAACACAAATTAAGATATTTTTAATGAAATCCGAGAGCTTTCTGAACCTGCATAGACAACAATCTAGTATTTACCACATTCAAGGCTCAGAAAGGTAGTAAGGACATCGTTAAAATAGTCCATGTGACATCTGAATGAAGAATCAAAAAAGTCGTTATTTTTGTTTTCTTTGCACACAAAAAGTATTCTCGTAGCTTCATAAAATTAGGGTTGAACCACTGATGTCACATGGACTATTTTAACGATGTCCTCACTCTTTCGGGCCCTTGCTGTTGGACCCTATGCGGGGTCAGAAAGCTCTCAGATTTCAGCAAAATTATCTGAATTTGTGTTCCCGAAGATGAATGAAGATCTTACAGGTTTAAAACGACATGAGGGTGAGTATTTAATGACTGAATTATCATTTTTGGGTAGTTTAGACCTTTAAATATAAATGAAATGTAAATGTCTGGTAAAGTGTGCTGAGGTAAAGAAAGTAAAAATAAATGATTGTCACTAAATGTACTTTTATAGTCGTTTATAAGGTGTTCTACTTTTATGAATAGTAGGGGTGTGACGAGACACTTATCTCACGAGACGAGAAGAGACACGAGAACGAGACGAGACGAGATTTTTAAACTTTTCTTAAGAAATCCTCAATGATGAAATATATAGGGAAAATAGTCTTTTATTCAACTGAAAAAGCCAAAATGCAAAAAAATGTAGGTGCATTTTGAACTTTATGAAATTAAACTTCCATTTTAATGAATTATATGCAGTAATAAACAACATTTAAACAAGAGCTTCACGATTCTGGATAAATTGAGAATCCCAGTTGTTTTTAATACATTGGAGACCATGATTCTCTCACGATTCTGGAGAAAAAAAGATTAGAAAACTAAACAAAATAACGTAATTTACTAGTGTTTCTGACAAACTGTTCATTGCTTAAGTCTTTTAAAAACATATATTAATTAAAAAAAAAAAATCAATGAAGGAGTCATTGTCTCACTTCATTAAGACTTGTTTGACTATTGAAATCTCCTGAATGAATGATTCAGTGACATACTTTTTTTAAACTGGCAGTTGTCGCCACCTCCTGGCGGAAGAGGATAAGCGTTACAATACATACAAGTTTTAGTTTTGATCGTCTACTACTGTTGACAGTAAGTGTTTATACCCAAACTACAAACTTTTATTCCAGTACTTATGTCTGTAACACAGAAATAATGATTATAATGTTGTTGAAAAGACAGTTTGTGTTGCTCTTTCTGCGTTCACATTTACCCCGACCCTCTGATTCATTAACATGGGCAGCGACAAAACGTGCTTCTCATGCTCCACTGACACTCGCGATGTGAAACAGTCCTAATAGACATAGCTAAATCGTCATTCAGGAATAAGATCGCGTGGGTGTTTGAATCGAGATCTCGATATTTTAAGGATTAATCGTGCAGTTTTAATGTAAACACTACAAAATGTTTTGCGAGGATATCGTCACGAGATCTCGGGAGATCCAAATGGTCTGGCGAGACACATCGGATCTCGCGAAATCTCGTGCCACGAGATCTTGTCACATCCCTAATGAATAGTGTGATTTTTTTTTTTTTTTATTTATTTTATTTTTTTTTTTTTACAAAAATGCTTAAAAATGACTACTGCATTGAATAAATTAATGTGAAATGCAAAATATGGTTATTTTGCCATCAGCTGTTGACCCTGTTAGATTTTCTGTCTGATTGTGGTTAAAAAAAAACTGAACTAAAAATCAGTTTGACACCATCCTATAGTCTCAAATCTCAAATGACAAATGCCGTTTGAAAAAAAACAAACAAACAAAAAAACAGCATATGCTGTTTAGGTATGTTTTGAAGCATGACAACTGGTTTGAGCTAGTTTAGGCTGGTCCTTAGTTGGTCATGAGCTGGTTATAAGCTGGTTATGAACTGGTTCTTAGCAGGAGCTCATAACCAGCTTATAACTGGCTCAGAACCATCTTAAACCAGCTAAGGACCAACTAAGGACCAGCTTCAAAGCATACCTAACCAGCATCTGCTGTTTTTTTTTTTCAACAAGGAAGTGATAGCAAAGCAAGCATGTCATATGAAAACGTAAGAAGCAGAAGGTTGCACTAGAACAGAGGACCTCCAAATTTGTTGAACAGATTAATCTACAACACTCTTTGGTACTTAAACTTTTACTTTTGCATTCCTATGGAATATTTTGCCCTGTTACTCAAGAATCACATGTGGTGCACAAAACTGGAAACTTTCAATTTAATGGGAATTCACAAAGCCCCAGTGACACCACATTGCATTATCTCATCTTAAAATCCAGGAAATGACAGATATTACTGAGCAATTTTGAACAATAAACAATATACAGGATTCAGAGGTTCTCTGGAATACGCTCCACTGAGGACACCCACCCAGATCCAGCACGTTCTCCACCTTAACCTTGCTGACAACATCCACCATTTGTTTTCAGCCAAGAACTACTTGGCGCTGAATAGGAAACCAGGCAAACACGTTTATGTGTGTGTGTACATAATTAGCTATAAAATTGCTCCCCACAAGCTAAATCTGACAAAGCCTTCCTACAGGCAAACACATTCTCAACTAGAAAAATGATTCATACAAAAAATATTGTTATGAAAATACAAAAGGTGCATTTCAATTTGCATACTTATGCACTATTATGTGTTATTTTGTGAGAGGAGTATATTGAAAATCCTGACAAGATGTGGATGATGCACTTATTTAACCAAGAAACCGAAGAGAGTAATGTTGAATACTTATTGCACTAAACGGTCGACGCTTTAATTACATAGCGAAGGGGAAGACTAACCGAATTAGCCATATAAATGTCATACACTAGACAGTGTATAGTGTACACCATGTCATTTTGTACACAATTCAAATGTTTTTTTTTTTCAAGAGGAAGGGTGTGGGTTATGGTTAGTCTATAGCATTCTGTATATAACTAGCTTTATACAACAACAATAGAAGTCTGGAACAGCCTCATTTAGACTAAGTGTGTACATGTGTGGACGTACGACAATGTGGGTGTATGCAAAAGAGAAAGAAAGAAGCGTGTTTGAGAATGCATAGACAGGTAATGAATAATGTTTGCGCTCACCTTTAAAAGCCAGGTGTACTCTGGGAGCGGAGCGATGTGTGCAGGCCACTTGAAACACAAACAAAGCCCACAGCAACAGTAGGAGTCTCATTTCCATTAGTCTCATAGTTAGACCCATTCGCAGGCGACCTATACAAACCCACACAAAAGAAAGAATATAAAACAAGATGGCTATTTTTATCACTGATTTCGACAAAGGAAGAGCCTGAAATGACAAAAGGAAGAAGAGACGAAGGACGAGGAGAGGAAAAAATAGCTTGGAAATAAATGGGAGATGAAGAGGAGGAAGAGAGATGGAGACAGTTGGATTTAGACAGACAACAGAAGGAACAGAAAGCAAACATTACTACTGTACTGTACTACTCTGTTGTATATTTAGCCTTGAAATGTAACAGCCAGACAAATCCTAGCCTGTCACACCTTCCTCTGTTCAACTCCATGCAAAGACAGAGGTTTCAGGCCTGCATTAGAGGGTCAGCATTTATCCAACATGGTGTCAGTTTTATTTTAGGAAAAACAGGTGCCGTTAATCATCTTCATCCACCCGGTGCAACTGCACAGACTTATTCGAGAGTTAGCAGATTATGATAGCGTAAGAGCTGTGGTTTGTGACCAGAGTACAAGGGGACGAACTCAGGCAAAAGTGCCGTAATAATCACAGATAAAAGATTAAAGAGTGTCCATGATAAGGAAGGAAGAACTTTTCTTTTAAAGAAAGTTAATATAAAATATTAAATTAATATATTAAATGTTTTTTCAATGTACTATTCAAGGTAAAAAGAAAAAAAATGTATAATTTTATTTATTTATTTATTTTTACTAACTTGACTAAATATACAAAAAATTATATGCAATATACTTGGAGTTTGAGTTTTTTTTTTCTTCTTATTTATGATATTAGAACAGTTAATTCAACCTGACATTTTTGACATCATGCTCTCAAAAATAAAAAAAAAATAAAAAAGAACTGTAATTAATTGGTGAGTTCCCAATACTGTATGAATGAACTGGATCAAATTCTGTGTCAAAACTAAATTTCAGAAACTTTCCCGGCTCAATTTTTTTTTATTTTTCATGTATAAGATAAATATGTATAGTGATGAAAGGCAAAATATTAAATGTCATGAATATTTACTGAGTAATCTACTATTTTATAGAGGGGGTCAAGTTACGAAAAATGACTTCAGAAAGATGGTAGCATCATAATGTTATTTTTACACAAAGATTGGTAGTTCTATTAATAAAATCTGTTCACTTTAACAATCTTTGTTACATTATGTGCCAATGATGACCATTCAAAAATTGAGAAACAGCACTTTTTTAAGTTTTTACTCCAAAGTTTGCATGCCTGTAACTTAAGAAGTATTTAAGATATCCTAATGTCCTTTTAGATATTGGGTCTTAACAAACTTTCCTTTTGGCATCTTCATTTTTAAAGCCCTACATGGTTCATTTTCAGAGATATTGGAATTTATGAGTATGGCTCCAGGGGTAAATCATTAAATTGTACAGATTTTCAGTGGTCAAAAACCCAATGTGGGTCAATTTACAAAAATATTAAAGAGGAATATCTAAAGAGGTAATTATGTTGAAACTAGAAATGTATCTCATTTTCTTCTGTCAAAACAACTGCATTAAACATACCTGTCTGAGTGGCATAAATATTCTTTTTTCCAAAGTTTGCATGCCTATAACTCAAGAAGTATTAAAGATATCACAATATGATTTTAGATTCTAGTTCTTAATAAACTTTTCTTTTGGAATCCTCATTTTCAAGGCCCATGCATCGTTCAGTCCCAGAGATATGGGGATCTCAATCAGGCTCTATTTTCAGATTGTTGAATATTACCCATTTTCAGTGCTTGACAACCAAATGTTGGTCAGCTGATACTGATTGTATTTAAAGTGAAAGGTCTGAAGAACAAGAAATGCAGAAACCAGAAATTCATTTAGTTTTTGGACCTCTGGATGAGTTGACACAGAATAACCCAATTGCATATTTAATGTACTTCAGAATAAATGAATAGACCCCCCAAAAAATTGACCCAAAAATTACTGCTTGTGATTTAGAGCGTATGGAGCCATGTGCATGGGAAAAGCTGGAGGTGGCAAATCACTCCAAGCCGCTGCAAAGCCCCGTCACGCTGCTCATTGTTATAACTTGGAAGATCTCGCTGGAGTCCAGGGCTGCGACTGCTGCCTCTTTTAGATCAGTTTCCATCAGGTACTGATCCTGGGCTCCGCTTTATGACATCATCAGCTGGCCGATGATGTATGTGAGTGATGTCAGCACAGCAGGCACTCGCATACTTGGGATTTATATGTCCATCCATTCTATTCATTGGAGGTGTACGATTAAATCAGCTTAAATCCCGTGCCAACTTAGAGATTTTTTATTATCACTTATAAGTACTGCACCTGTGTGTATGCCACAGCTTTGCTCTCGGCTGTTTGTGTGTTTTGCTTTAAGGCAAGAGTTTTGACACTAGGCAACCCACTTAATCCTTTTCCACAAACTCACACGTGCACACAAACACAAACACCGGTCCAAGCTCTGCCAGCTGTCACAGGTTCAAATTCACATTCAAAGTGCATCTAGGGGCTTGTCCAGGAATGTACTACATGTCCAAACTGCAAGATGACATAGAGTGAGAGAGAACTGCAGATTGCATAGAAAAGTTGGTAAATGAGAGCGGAGAGTGAAAAAAGGCACTGGAGATAGTCATCTCTCTGTATGTTCATGTAGATGTGTATCATGGCGATGTAGACATCAGATTGGGATCATAGGTGCTGTTCGTGTTAGACAAGAGTGAAGAATTATTGGTCTGAATGCTGCAAATGCACATTTGTGATCTTGGGTGCTCTTGTGAAAGACTACAGAAAGCAACAAATTATTGATATCATCTTTTCCAGCTCAAAGCGTCCTCACTTTTGAACCCGATTTCAAAAATTCTCTGATGTTTTACTGTGTTTCACTGGCTCTTTATGAAACTCACACTCTGTGCAAGATCAGATCTGTCTTATGTCTACTCTCCTTCACATATTCAACAGCATCAGACACTCAGGTGTTCTTACATGTTGGTTCTGGCACTGGTTTGAGGGGAAAGAGTAGGAATCACACACACACATACACACACATAGCACTGCTATACATCTAACCTAACAGGACAGACAGACAGACAGACAGACAGACAGACAGACATAGATAGATAGATAGATAGATAGACAGAGCATATGCACATCTATATCACTCAAGTAAACTGTTAAGTGACATATTTGCTGTTTTAAATCTTGAGTGGAACTTCACAGGTGTAAACTGTTATACTTTCTTGTTAGCATGCATTATGTATCAGTCGTCCTCTGCCGGAATGGCCAGCATATGAATTATGGATGTTCAAGCTCAATCTATGACGTCCATTAAATCCAACTCCAACGTGTCTGTTTTTTCCCCTTTTTTGTGACTGACAAAATGTCAGGCTGCTGTATCTCTCTTTTTAAAAGTCCAAATATATTGTGATGAATACAAAAAGAATATAAAACAATCAAATATTTATAGAACACATACTAATTGTAGGGTGATGTTAGACTAGTACTTGACAATTATGAATAGATTTGATAGGTCTGAGTTTGTGGGCAGGATTTTGCACATTTAGTCTCTTATGTTAATTGTAACTTTTTAGTTATAAGCTTTATATATTTATGCTAAACTTAATTAAAATGAAAATATAATGAACTGTAAACTGATGATCTCTATAAAAAAATGAATCTGCAAAATATCATTATTATTTTATGCAAAACTTTATCAACTGACATTGAAATGATTTTGGTCTTTTTCTTTAAATCTGTTTGTATAATACTGAAGGAATCAAGTTCAAGCTTGGCTGTCACATTGTATGAATGCAGTAGCCATCTATAAAAAATATACTTACATAAATAACCACCACACAAACTCATGCCAGTTACCAGTTTAGAATACAATTTCTATATAATAATAAAATTACAAATGTTAAAAGAAATTGCAGCTGCTCTAACACAAATGCCCTGAAGTATAAACTATTCAAGCACCCATACACACATTCGAAGACCTGACCGAACACACAAAGAACCATCTGGAAATGTGCATACAGACTATATTTTATTGCTGCTTTAGATTCACCCTAAATTCACCCTGGATTTACCCTAGTCAATGTATCCAGCTCCTCAAATAACGCATAAACCCTTGTTAAATCAGCTCATTCCCATAGCAGGCACAATTATTGGATTGTATTTTCCCATTTCTCCATGTAGTTTCTCTATAACATTAAGTAAAATTGATTTTAGTAGTACTGTAGTGTTTTATTTCTGGTACAGACATATGTTAAATACAAAGGTAGGTACAAAAAAATCAAATATTTATATAACACACAAATTGCAGGATGATGTCGAATGTGGAATGATGTTGGAGTGTCTGTACCTGTAGAATCACTGTTAAATGTAAACACTTGCTTTAATTTGGCAGGTTCGCAAAAATTTTCAGCTATAACAAAAAACTACATTCTCTAATTTTTTTTTATTTATTTATTTTTTATCATGCCCAGTGAGTTCCCTATCATCTACCTGAGGGCAAAAAGCTCTGTTAAGACTTTAGGAAGTTTATTATTGTTTTACCTCGAAACTGGGAGAAGTGTTGTATATTCACCTGATTCGCTGGTCTTGTGGCTCAGTCAGTCTGCTGCTCCGTGTATTTGATGTCTTGAGGCGCAGGTGAGATTTTATCGTTACATTCCTTACCGTCTCTGTGAGCACAGCTCGTGCCTTATTGAAATTATGAAATCCGTCCAAAAGCTTCTCATAAAAACATAACAGCTTTTATAGCTCCAGCCTTTTGAAATCTCACTTTTGGGGCGTGTCAGTCAGTCCAAAAAATCGGCGATAAAAGTTGCAGTTTGTGCACGTAATTCCTGAGGATACTTCTAAGCTCTTATCTAGACAGTTGAGAAGATAAAGGCAACAAAAGTCAAGATGTGTTTTGCAGGTTTCGTGACAACATCTCTAATGTTTGCCACTTTGAATACAAAACAGAAGATGTGTTCGTCTTCTTGTCACGTAAGCTCCACGCTGCAAGTCTCTGTGTGTTGAAAGTCTGCGCGGTGGCAGGTGTTTGGTTTATTCCGCCGGTGAAGTTTCACGGTCCAGCCCCCTCAGCTCTGCTCCCAGCGAACCGCCTTTAACCGTGAAGAGGTCAGGAAAATGCATATGTACAACACATAATGCCACATTAAATGTTTACATTCTAGTATATATTTCTCCTGGTAGGTTTGTTGTCACGTGTTGTGACAATGGAATCTGCTATTAAAAGCCTATTATACGACTTTAGGGCAATTTAAGCAGTAATGAAACAACTATTCATAAAACAGCAAAACATGTAAAAGACAACATACGATAATTATATTATGAGCTATATGATAATTATATTATTGTGTAATAATAGATGAGAACAGTTTTATGTTATATACTTAAGATAATAGATAGATGATAAAAGGCATATATATATATATATATATATATATATATATATATATATATATATATATATATATATATATATATATATATATTAGATTGAGAATGAAAATGATTCAAATCAGTCTCAATCTAATGTTTTGTTTTTTTTGATGCGGATTTGAGCAAATCTGCTGAATTTTCATTATAGCAACAGGGTTCCCATTTATTTGTTTAAAAAATCAGAAAAATATATTAATAATATTATGAAATAATATTGCAATTTAAAATAGTGGTTTTCTTTTTTCAATATACTTTAAAATAGAATTTACTATAGTGATGCAAAGTTAAATTTTCAGCATCATTACACCAGCCTTTAGTGTCAAATGATCCTTCAGAAATAATTCTAATATGCTGATTTATTATCCATGTTGGAAACACTGATACAAGTTGGAAACAACTTAATATTTTTTTGGAAACTGTGATACTTTTTTCAGGATTCTTTGATTAATAAAAAGTTTAAAAGAACAGTATTTGTTCAAAATAGAAATCATTTCAAACAAAGAAAACAAAGAAAGAAAGAAAAAAATTAATGACCCCAAACTTTGAACAGTATATTGTTAGAGAGTTCTTTTTAATGTTTTATTCATCAGAATCCGGAAAAAAAAATCACAGGTTCCTATATAAATATATATATATGTAGGCCACTAGTATTTTCACCAACAAAAAAATGGTTTTAAGTCAGTTATTTCTATCTTTTGGTGTAGTGTGTCAATAGGAAAAATCGGTTTACATTTCTAAACATTCATTTTGCCATTAATTGTAATAATCCAGTGAGATTTTTGTTTGCACAAGGAGTCTGACAACAGCCAGTGCTCCACACAGAGATCTGATCTGACCATCCTCCAGTCTGTCTGGAATGACATATATATATATATATATATATATATATATAAAGCAGCACAACTGTTCCCAACATTGATAATAAATCAGCATATTAGAATGATTTCTGAAGGATCATTTAATACTAAAGACTGGAGTGATGATGCTGAAAATTCAGCTTTGCATCACATGAATAAATTCTATTTTAAAGTATATTAAAATAGAAAACCACTTTTTTAAATTGCAATAATATTTCACAATATTACAGCTTTTTCTGTATTTTTAATCAAATAAATGTAGCCTTGATGAGCAGAAAGACGTATTTTAAAAACATAATAAATCTTACTGATCCCAATTTTTTAAATGGCAGTGTATATATAAGTTCTTTTAAATCTATATAGAATTAGTCTTAACTTATACATTCTTAAATCTTAAATTTCAGATTATCTTGGAGAGATAACATTTAATTCACCATAACGCTGTTCAAAAAGTACAAAACCGGTTCGGCACTGTCTACATGGTATGAAATCTATCAGTGATGTGCGCCTCATTAGAGGCGCACATCACTGCCGCAAACAGAGTGACAGACAGTTGTCAAGCTGTTGTATTGAGAGACCCACTGCTGTGCATCTGTGGCGGATCCGTTTGTCCCGCCAGAAAGTGTCCTGAAATTCCCAAAGTTCTTTTGCATACGGCTATGTGACTAAAGACAACGGTGACGAAACACAACAGAGGGGGTGGGATGGGTGAAAGGACGCTCTCGCACAAAAAAAAACGAACTTTCGACTCGGTATTTTGGACACAAAAGGCCTTTGGTGTGTGTTCTTTCCAGGGCCTCTGACGCTCTGGCACGCCAGCGCTTAGACTAAATGTACAAATGTTGTATATTGCCTTTATATATAATTCAAGAGTCAGTGGAAGGGCGTGTAAAAAGTTTTACCATTTCCTTTTCAGCTGATTAAAAAGACGCTCTGCTTTTCATGACATCACACAATGTGCCCTTTTCTTATAGTGCTGCGGATGTGGAGGTGGTTTCTTGTCTTTCTCTCTCTTTGTGGGAGGCATCCTTTATTCTCCTCTGAGAGGAAGTGACTCAAGTCGGCTTTAAGTTCAGGTTTCCGTGTGATTTTCACCCACAATACACTAAGCCCCACAAGCTGCACTATCTTCCATTCAGCCCCACATTCTCCGACGTCAGAGACACTTTACACAGTCCGTAGTTTTACGACCACATCTACGCAAACCGGTGAATCAACCAAGAAGTTTTAACTGCCTAATATATGAGGTTATATGTTTTAAACAGTGCAGTAAAACCTCAGCTTGGTGAGAAAACGCCACACTGGTGAAAATATGATGTGGCATGTAACAGAAAAAGAACAAGTCAAATAGGTCATGTTTTGAATTGTACTCACCCTGTTTTAAGTGAAAACACTTTCTTAAATTCTAATTCACATGTGACCTTTGTATCTTGCATGAACATGCTGCTATGGCGACTTGAAAGGTGATGACCTAATGCTACAGCTATATATTTCCCTTTGTTACTAACTTTGACAGACCTTTTGAGTGACCGAAAGCACAGGATTTGAACTCTATCCTTTGTGTGAAAGAGCACATGATTTATTCTCCTTTAAATAAAAAGGATGTATTTGAATTTTAGAGAGCTAGGTCTACAAAAAGCATCACATTTTTTCATACATGGTCAGGAATCATTGGTGTTTTGTTGGGAAATGATGTTTCTTTCACTGGAGTGTATAAACAGGGATTTGTAAGCTCAAAGCAAGAGTTACAAACAACAAATTTATCATCATGTGTACGTGGCGCTCATCAATCCAGGCAGCGCTTCTGTGAAACGCTGTAGGCTATGTGTCAGCGCATGTTTTGAGTTGGAGAGGGATTCATTTTTTAAAGTAGACTAGTAGGTCAATGACATTTAAGAGCCTCCACAATAAAGAAAAGAGAAATCTTTATAAATGCAGTTTCAAACATGGGCTTGACACGTTCTTAGAAATGCACTCTTTGATTTCTTGCTGGTTTTATACGTTTTAATCAATAATTTAAAAAACGTTTAAAAATATTGTTTCAGGTTTATTTATGTATTTTACAAGCACATGTATTATGAATTATTAATTCACAAATATTATTAGATTTGTATGGAGTCATGCTACATTTTATAACCTGAACTAAACTTGCCTTGTCATAAAAAAGGTCAAATTATCTGCTATTTTTTTAGACTTATTAACCTTGACACTCAGTTTTGAGGGTCTTTAGGGGCCCTTTCATCCAAATTACAGCAAAAACAGTACAATTTTGAAATATTTTTTACTATTTTTCTAATTGAATATATTTTAAAATGTAATTTATTCCTGTGATTTCAAAACTGAATTTTTAGCATCATTACTCCAGTCACATGAATCATTCTAATATTCTGATTTGCTGCTCAAAAAACATTTATTATTATTATTATTATGTTGAAAACATCAGAGAAATTTTTTTGAATAGAAAGTTCAGAAGAGCAGCATTTATCTGAAATAAAAATCTTTTGTAACATTAGAAATGTCTTTATGATCACTTTTGATTAATTTAAAGCATCCTTGCTAAATAAAAGTATTAATTTCTATAATTTCTTTCCCAGATTAATTATACTGACTCCAAGCTTTTGAATTGTATAGTGTATAATGTTACAAAAGCTTTTTATTTCAGATAAATGCTGATTTTTGTATCTTTCTATTCATCAAAAATGTACTCAACTGTTGCAAATATTGATAATAATAATAATAATAATAATAATAATAATAATAATAATAATAATAATCATAAATGTTTCTTGAACAGCAAATCATCATATTAGAATGATTTCTGAAGGATCATGTGACGCTGAAGACTGGAGTAATGATGCTGAAAATTTAGCTTTGATCACAGAAATAAATTACATTTTAAAATATATTTAAATAGAAAGCAGTTATTTTAAATAGTAAAAATATTTCAAGATATTACTGGTTTTACTATATTTTGGATCAAATTAATTAATCTTAAAGTATTGTTTTTGTTTATGATCCAAGAACATAATAGAATTAAATTTTAATTCACAAATTATTATTGTGCTAATTCTAAGAGGCATTTTTAAAGGGATAGTTCACCCAAAAATAAAAATTACCCCATGATTTACTCATCCTCAAGCCATCCTAGGTGTATATGTGTATGTCACTTTCAGACGAATACAATCAGAGTTATATTAAAAATATCCTGGCTCTTCCAAGCTTTATAATGGCAGTGAATGGGTGCTGAGATGCATCCATCCATCATGAAAAGTACTCCACACAGCCCTGAGAGGTTAATAAAGGCCCTCTGAAGTGAAGTGTTTGTGTAAGAAAAATAACCTTATTTAAAACTTTATAAACAGTTAGTTAACGAAAAAGTGGCATTCGATTGGATCACGTAAGCGTAACATAAGCTCCAGTGAGAAGTGACGAACACGGAAGCACAGAGCAGAGAGCAAAGCAAAAGACCGGTCATGAATTTGTACAAAACGGGGATTTGTAAAGAAAAGTTTCAGAGGATTTCGATGTAAGCCAAGAGGAGACTGGGTTTCCTTTGCTGTAAACCAAACTTTGTTTTTGCGAGACATATTCTCACCGGAGCTTACGCTACGCCTACGTCCTGCATCATTCGCTGAAACGACACTCTCTCGTGAACACACGTACGACAGTTAGCGGAAACTAAAGATTGTAGTTTATAAAGTTTTAAATATGTATATTTTTCCTACACAAACGCATCGATTCACTTCAGAAGCCGTGTAGAGTACTTTTTATGATGGTTGGATGCACTTTATTGGACTCCAAAACCTCAACCGCCATTCACTGCCATTGTAAAGCTTGGAAGAGCCAGAATGTTTTTTTTTTTAATATAACTTCGCGGTCAAAAGTGACTGAAGCCTTAAAATGTAACTTTTTGTTTTTTTTCAGGAAAATCATTGTAAAATATTTTTGTTCAATAATATTTTTTGATTATTATTTAAAATTGTGAGGGGATTTTATGACAATATGCAATATTTATACAATTTTAATAAGCTATTTTTTCCCATTAGAATTAATATATATTTATTTATATAATTATTATTTTATATTATTTTTCAATAAATGCAACATTTCACATTAAAACAGAGTGAACACATTTAAAATCCATTTTTTTTAAGTGAGAATTGTGCCATTCGGTGTCATTAAACAATAAAAACTTGTGTAATGTCATGTAAGCTCCTGCATAGCTCCCTGTATACATATTATACATATATACAGAGGTTTTTGGATTAGCATTGTTTTTTTTTTTTTTTTTTTTTTTTTGACATGTTTTATTAGGTTTTGCTTTTAGATATACATTTAGACATTCTAAAAGACTACTTTTTGTCAAGGTTTAGGTATATTTGGTTAGATAAATAACAGGTTGTGTTATGATTACAATCAAAGATTACATTTTTGTCAGAAAGGGACCACATGGGAAGCATTACTATTACTCAGATATCAGGAACATCTGCTAAAATAAGAGCAAAAACAATAATTATCAAACACTAAATAGATAATAAATCTAAATAACCATAAATAATATAATTGTAACTATTTACATTTAAACTGTAATTATTTAATAAGAAAATTGCTCTCCCCATCTCAAAATTCTCAAAATTTGCTGTGTAATTTCTGAGTGTGTGTGTGTGTTTGTGAGAGACTCTTCTGTATTTTTTCATTTATTCATTTTATTTCACAGATTCTAAAACATTTGCTCTGCTGCATCTTTATCAGTTCATTTCTATGTGTGTCTGTGTGTTTCTGTGTACTTGTTCTTGCTACATTGTGGAGACCAAATGCCCCCACAAGGATAGTAAAATCTGAAAATTTTGACATTGTGGAGACCGCAAAAAACGTTAAAAAAAAGATTAAAAATAGTAAATGATGTTTTTCTGAAAATGTAACAATGCAAACAGATTTTCTATAAGGGGTAGGTTTAGGGTTAGGGTTGGGTGAGGGGATAAACAGTATCGTTTGGTCAGTATAAAAACTATAGAAGTCTATGGAAAGTCCCTACAATTCACAAAAACAAACGTGTGTGTGCGTGTGCATGTGTGTGTGTGTGGAGGGGTATCTGCTTTGCACTCTTGATATCTTAGAGTGTCACCCCTTGATTGCTATGTACTTTTTTTCTGCACAGTGGCTGATTTGTAGTTGGTACCACTAAAAGATTCTCTGAGTTTTCGTATTTTTTTGTATTCCCCATTCATTTCCTATGTCGGTCATTTTTGACCACGAAGGAGCCAAGTGTGACTTTTTATTTGTGACCCTTTAACATATCCGAATCATGTCCATGATTTTTTTGTGTGTTCACATAGATAATACAACAAAAGTCACCAAGTGTCATCTCATTCCGATGAAGCTACGATTTTTAAAATTTCAAAATATACATTTATTCAGTCAAAAATGACCGAAGAGGCCCATAGGGTTAATGAATATGAGTGCTGCCTGATGACGTATTCTTGTAGGCCAACCCAGAAGTTAGCATCACACCAGTTCCCTTGACAAAATCCTTTGATTTTTCCATTGGCTTTTGGATTTTCACTGGGAGTGCTAAAACTCGTTTCTGGGTTTAGCCTACAAACATGTGTCATCCCTGCAGTACTCGATTTATATTTTCAAGCCATTAATGTCACGTCATTGACTCTAGTACCCCATTAAAACAAAATCTGTAATTTCTTCACAACAGTTCTCTCCGCCTCCGATAGATTCCCGCACGAGTCTTGGGAAATACTGGTGCTAACCTCTGAAATGCAGAGAAAAAGGAAAGTGAATCCACGGAAAAGTTAAAAAGCTGGAGGGGTGTGGGAGTGTAAAGTACATCTGTCTTAGGAGATAAATCTGTCAGCACCTTAGCCGTAGCCCACGGGATGCCCAGGATGGATGAGCGTATAAGCGGCCTGCCTCATCAAAGATGGATGCGGTGCCATGAGATTTTGGGATGATAAAAGTCCCACTGAGGTGCCTTTTCCTTTTTTTTTTCAGTGCGCTCCAGTTTCATCTTGATTGCAAATGCGATCGCCTGAGGCGTGATGTTCCTCTAAGAATGGGTAATGGGCAATTTATATACAAAAGCCGAGAAACACACACAGACTTTGTTTACTGTAGTCAAAAAAGAATGTGTACTTGAAGAACTAACAGAATGCCGTGTTCAGATATGCATGCGTACTCATGTGTCGCCACAGAGTGAGTCAAAACACATATTGGAGGGCAGACGGGTGGAAAGAGTGGAGGGGATGCCTGAAGGCTGCGACTCCTGCTGCCACTGGTGATCTTTCAGATAAAAACCATTTATCTGCTCGCCAGGGCTGTCAGAGGCCCTGCTAATTAGCTTTATCATTCATCTCTCTCTCTTTCCTTCTGTCTTTCCATTCCCTCGCTCCCACCCTCTTCATCACACTCCATCTCTGTCTCCTTCACTCGCTGACCTTCTTTCTTCTGTTCCGCCAGTTGCGTTTGACTATTTTAGTACACATTTTTGACAGTGCAGTGCATATTTCAATTACTTTAGGAGACAGATGATTTTATATGACTTTAATGTGATCTAACGTTATGGTCTTGTATTACGGATGCTTCACAGACAGATTAATATTGGGATCTTTTTTGAAATTGTAAAGGGTAAAGATGGTTTAAATCAAGATTTCTGTTCTTTAACTATTCTGCCTGACAAAAACAGTGAGTTATAACTTGTGTGAGAAAGAGTCTCAAAGCTCCCATGGTCAACAACATGGAAATAATGTATATTATTAATTCATGAATTTAACGTAAAAGGCTTTGAGATTCACTGCGCCTACAGTAAACAGACAAGAAGAGTATAAATGTGGACGATATTCAGTGAAACATAAGGATACAGTAAAAAAATCTATTTGGCATTTTAAAAATTTAAAATGTAAAAAATATATATAGAAAAAATGAAACTAAATAAAAATAGATCAAAGACATAATCATGAATTTCACGTAAAAGGTTTTGAGATTCACTGCACCTACATTTAACACACAAGAAGAGTATAAATGTGGATCAAAAATGTGGTTATTTCACTTAAAATAATATTTTTAAAAAATCAGTTCTATTTTAATATGTATTTGACATTTTAAAATGTAACGATAAAATAATAAAATAAATAAATAATTAAACTAAATGTAAACATTATATTAAACTATTTTTAAAAAATAAATACATTTAAATAAAACATTAAATTGAGATTAACTTCACCTATGTTAAACACATACGAAGAGTATAAATGTGGACGATATTCAGTGAAATATAATAATACATTAAAAAACGTGCTTATTAAAAGTTTTATGTATTTAATGAGTATATTTGACATATTTTTAATTATTAAACAAAATAAAAATAAATCAGATAACAAATTAATTAAAAACAGTCGTGAATTTAATGTAAAAGCTTTTTAGATTCACTGCACCTACATTAAACACACAAGAAGAGTATACATGTGGAAGATATTCTGTGAAATATAATAATACAGTCAAAAATATGCATAATAAAGTTTTCTATATTTTAAAATGTATTCGACATTTTAAACGTTAACAATAAAATTAATTGAATAAAATGTAAAAAAAAGAAAATATATTTTAAAAAATAATGCAACAAAATAAAAATAAATCAAATTAAAAGGTTTTTTTCCTGTGAAAGGTTTTGAGATTCACTGCACCTACAGTATATATATATATATATATATATATATATATATATATATATATATATATATATGCTATTTTAAAGTGTATTTGACATATTTTAAGATTTAACAATAAAATGATTAAATAAAATAAATAATTACATAATTAGATACAAAGTAAACATTTTTTATGTTTTTTTTTTTTTTTAAATAACTAAAGCAACATAAAAATAAATACATGTAAATAAAACTTTAAATAAAAACATAATTATGAATTTAATATAAAAGGTTTGAGATTTACTTCTCCTAGATTAAACACATTGGAGTATGAATACAGATGATATTTAGTAAAATATAACACAGCCAAAAATGTGCTTAAAATGAAAACTTACAATAGTTTTTAAATGTTATATAATATTTCATGTAAAAAAAAAAGTCATCTTTGTCATCTAAATATAATCTAAATCTATTTATTTGAATACTTGAATACACTCAAGTGGTTTCTGACCCAAACCACTTGAGTAATTAAACATAATTAAATAAAAAACATAATTATGAATTTAATGCAAAGGTTTTGAGATTTACTTCAACCTACATTAAATACGTAAGAGTATGAACGTAGACAATAAAATATGTTTAAAAAAATTTACTTACAATATTGTTTTTAAATGTTATATAATTTAAAGTAATCTTTGCCATCTAAATATCTTCATTTGAATACTGATTATACAGCATTCCTCTGATCCAAACCACTTAAGCGGGTGGGACAGTAACTCGTGCTCCCACAAGATCACGTATTTCCTAGAATCTTGATAAAGCGTGTGGTGGTATCTAAATCTCCTATAACAGTAGTATAGCTCTACTCCTGCCGCCTGCTTGGCTGCTTTGCATTCAAAAACAGGGCAGGCCTTTGCTAGTGGAATATTTATAGCATTGCATTAAGCATGAAATCAAAGGTTTTAAGTGTACCATTGCAACATCGGCACTCCTCTGTTGAGGCCTGCCCAAAAATGCCTGCCCTTCGGCTGTTTGCAGAGCTGTGCTGTTTCCATACGTATCCAAGCTTCATTACACATTGACCTCTCTTGTGTCAAGATCCAAGCTACTGGTTAACATGCAGCCAGAGGTGATGAGGGCAAAGTAAAGTTTACCCTGTGGATCACATATTTCCATATTTTAAAGAAAACATGTTTTCAGTTCGATCCATGCATTTCCTAAGAGATGTGTTTGACCTCTGAAGGTCAAATCTCAGATAATACCGCTGCCAGCCTGTAAGGACTGTTGAACTGATCATGAAAACATGGAATGCATCAGTTCACGTGATCAAGCACAGCACAGCTGTCTAAGCACAGGCATGTGAATAGAGATAAGAGCATTTGACAATGACATCACTCCACGCTGCACTAGGAGGCTTATCTCATCGCCTTTGCAGTCCCGCAGACCCCCATAACTAAACCAAATGCTTGTGTTGTCTGGAGGCGCTTCAAATACAAAAGTCAAAACAAACTCTCTATGGAAAAAAAGACAGGAATCCCAATATTCTGCACCAGAGCTGTCGTTCCATTTAAACAAATCATAACATGGATTTATTCTTTTATTAAGGAAGCAGCTTAGAACTTCTCATTCAAATATTTTCTTTGCTATGCTGCCCTCTTGTGGGTACATGTGAGACAAAGAAGTCCTGAACGGTGAATTGTGAAAGATGAAAAAAAAAAAACGTTTTCTTCAACGTGGAAGTAAGCCTATGGTCCAGACCTCCGGTTCATTAGCCGCCATACGGAAATAATGAGAAAAAAACAACGTTCTGTAAACAATAAAACTGTTTGCACTACCAACCAATGTGTTCATTATTAAGATAATACATTAAAATATCGTGGTAAAACACACTAATTTACAATATCAAGCAGCAAAACGAGCGGTTTGTACAGCTAAAATGCTGGACTCGGATAAGACCGGAAGCCAGGCCTATCCACCTTATTTTTCAATGCGGAAGTAAGCTGTTTTCTAGTAATGTGTTAGACGTCCGGTTCATAATCCGCCATAGGGAAATAATGAGAAGAATATCGAAGTGCAGTAAAGGGTAAAACAGTTTGCACTACAAACCAGTGTGTTCATAATTAAGCTAATACATTAAAACAATATGGTATAACACACCAGTTTGCAATATCAAGCAGCAAAACCAGCTTTTTGTGCAGCTAGAAATAGCTGGAAGTGGATGAGACCGGAAGCCAGACAAAAAATGTACAAATGGCTGCACCCACTCTCATGGGAAAAATAAGGTAGATAAATTTTACACATGGCCGCGCCGCTCTTATGGGAAAAATAAGGTGGATAGAAGTCTCAGAGAAACTTAAAAAGCCAGTTATGAGCATATTTATTTGATGTAATTTCTTATTATAGATGATGTTTTAGTGTTAAGAGGTGAGCGTATGGAAGCCCGTTTCCACCATTGAATAAAATAATAATAATAATAATAATAATAATAATAAAAGGTTATTCCGACTTATCTCACAATTCTGACTTTTTTTTTCTCAGAATTGTGATATAAACTCACAATTCTGACTTTTTCTCAAATTGTGAGATATAAACTCGCAATTCTGACTTTTTTTTCTCAAATTGTGAGATATAAACTCGCAATTCTGACTTTTTTTCTCAGAATTGATATAAACTCACAATTGAGTTGTAAAGTCAGAATTGAGAGATATAAACTCGCAATTCTGACTTTTTTTCTCAAATTGTAAGATATAAACTTGCAATTCTTACTTTTTTTCCCAAATTGAAATATAAACTCACAATTCTGACTTTTTTTCTCAAATTGTGAGATATAAACTCGCAATTCTGAGAAAAAAAGTCAGATTTGTGAGATATAAACTCGCAATTCTGTGAACATATCAGTCTTTTTTTTTCTCCTCAGAATTGGATTTATAACTCGCAATTGCGAGTTTGTATCTCACAATTCTGAGAAAAAAGTCAGAACTGTGCAATACAAAGTCAGAATTGTAAGATAAAAAGTCACAGGTCAGTGGTGGAAACAGGCTTCCATAATGAGCACTAAATAAGTGGGTCAACAACAAGAAAAAAAAAAGAATAAAGCTGTTCATTTGATTCATTTTGTAGAGTAACAGAAGAGACAAAAGCCACATAAAACTTTCTGAATGAAAAGACAACTTTATTTGACATGGAAAACAAAAACAAAAACACATATTTAAAAATTGTAGTTCTCTATAAAATTTAGCACACCAAAATATAGCTTTTCTTTGATACTGTAGGTCAAATCTACCCTAATAATTCAATAGCAAATTATAAACCCTTTTTAAGGGAAAGGATTATGTACAAACCACTGGCCTTGCAGGTAAAATAAGTACAATCCAGTATACTTACAATGAGTTAACAGCTTTTTTTTTTTTTGCTTTTTTTTTTTTTGTTTTTTTGTTGTTGTTTTTAAATCAAACTTTTACAGGTCAAAACTCAACATTAACATTTAGAATGGTTTCACTATAATAACTGACCAAAGTTAAAGCAAATATATTATTGCAAAGGAGCAAAAGAAACACTATTAGAAAATAAACAAAAAAGTGATATGAATATGAAAGATGTCATTAACAAATGTGTACATATTCACTATTTTTACAATATAATCTAAGCATTTAACTGGACACAAAATCTGAGTATTGAGTGCACACATCATGCTGTCAAAAGGAAAAAAAAAATGAAACACCACAAGATGGGCTTGCCACTATTTCGCTCATTTAAATAGCATTACAATTGTTATTCATTGCAGTGAATAAACGGAAACGTGCATGTGTTGACAGTGTGTAGATATTAAACTCAATCCCTAGACATGACAAAGTAGTTTTCAGGATCAGCATAGCAAGAGGTACCAAGTGTCAGGATTTTATCTGCTTGTGTAAACAAGGTGAAATAAACTACAATTATTTAAATGTTCATCAAACAAACAAAAGATGTTATGCATCAATGACACAAAACTGACTAAATGAAGCTTATGAAGGGAAACACATCTACAGTATAAGGAGGATAAAAGAGTAAACATCCCTGAGTTATCTAGTTTTGGTTCAGAATGAAGTGCATTTCAGAATGTTTGACCTTTTTCCTTATAACCAAAATGTGGTGGTAGAGGTTGCTTCATGATGTTAGGATTAAAAAAAAAAAAAAAAAAGTAACAAACAACAATTAACCAAAAATATTACAGCAATGACTGAAAAACACGATTAGGCCTGTAAAACATACAAACAGGAAAGTATGGTGTGTTTATGAATGGTCATGATTGTGAGAGACATTGCTACTGTATACTATCATACATTTAAAAAAAAAAAAAAAAAAAAAAAAAAGAGAAAAACTCTCTAAACTGGCCAAAAACTAAACTAAGTGCAGTCTATAATAATCCCAAGCTTTGAACAGTCAGTTGTGAGATAAAAGAGGTGTCTTACGGATATCAGTAGCCCTCTGAAATCTGTTAATGCAAAGTTATAAGTGTAAAAATGTGATGACATCTTAAGGAAGCTAGAAGTTTTCGGAGGAGTGCACACATTGAAGTTGAATATTCATAAACTTTGATGTATAGAAAGTACCATCTACGATGAAGACATAGTTAAACCCTGATCATTAAGCATCATTAACCACTTGTTATTTGAAACAGACTCTTAATTTATGCAGAAAACAATATCAGTAAAATAGATCATAGAAAAATCTAGCAATGCTATTCTGCATAAAAAGAAATGGAGACAATCCCCATGCCCTAACTCTTCTCTTCATCTACATCAATATCTTCCTCTTCTTGTCCTTGCTCTCTGACCTCACAGCCACCGGAGTCACGTGACTCTTCTACTTCCTCAACATCCACTTCCTCTTCCTCTCTCTCCTCATAGGAGGATTCCCCTTCATCTCTGTCAATGTCTTCGGAGCCTAAGAGGAAAACGATCAGTTATGATGATTTAGAAATAAATTACTTATTGTAAAACACTTTATATTAAAGGAAATCCTCACCTCCAACTTGGTCATCATCTTCATCCTCCTGGTCCAAGTTTTGGCTTTTCTGCTCCTCATCTTCATCTGAATCTGAGATGATCACGCAATCGTCTCCATTATTGCTGCCCTGAGGTTTGGGAGCGCCGCTGGACAATGAAAGTTAGTTAAATAAATAAATTGCAAAACCTTAAAAGAATCTGAAAAATCTGGATGTTTCAGGCTAGAGATTACCTGCCATTCTCTCGTGGCTCCCAGAGCGGAGTCAGGTAGTACCTCAAAGGGTTTCTGTACAGGTCATCCTTCAAGATCTAGAGGCGGGGAATAGAGTCCATCATTTTTATTAAAGGGAACCTCGGGTTTTAAGACTTGTATGGCTTGATATAACATAATATCGTCTGTTACTGAAATATGTAGTAGAAAACCCAAGACAGACATCGTTTTATACATATTTTGGATTATGGGCGGTGTCGTTATTTCAGTAGGCTACTGGCGCTACCTGTTGCTATTTTTTACCACAACACAACTTGGAATAAGAGACTCTTATAAATAAGCCAAAAAAGAGATTTAACCCAGACTGAAAAGTCAAAAATTATTAAATGCCCATGAGAAGGATGCAAAACTAATGCAATACTAGAATTTACAAAGTTAAGGCATGACCATTGGACAGAGAAATGCTCGTTGGGTCAGCACGGTGAGAAAAAAAACGGTGGAGAAGAAAAGACACGTTAACTGCAAAAGAATTAAGAATTAAAGTAAAGAATTAGCTGTGAAACCAACCATTAAGTCTCCAGCGCCACCATTTTCCAGAGCTGCAACCTACCTGGAGTCTTCAGAAGTTCAATGTGTCAGGTTCTCAGAGACTTTGCTTGAGAAAAAAACCTAAAAAATGACCCTCACTTAATAAGAATAACATTCTGAAGTGTTAAGAAATACATGAAGACAGTTTTTTTTAATAGGCTTTATAGACAGATAAGTTGAGAGTGACTCTTGAAAGACCAGCACCACATCCTCTTGTACTTCTGATTCAAGAATTTGTCTTCCAGAATCTAGCAGTACATTTTGGGAGTTCATGTTTAGTCTCCTATCCTGAAAAGTCTGACTTGCAGAGATGGACTAAAATGAACTCCCAAAACTTACTGCCAGCTTTTGGAAGATAAATTCTTGAAAGAGTGGTATAAGAGGATTTGATGCTGGTCCTTCAAGTCACTCTTAACTTATCTGTCTATAAAGCCTATAGAAAACAGTCTTCATGTATTTCACAACACTTCAGCATGTTATTCTCTTTAAATGAGGGTCATTTTTTAGGATTTTTTCACACAAGCAAAGTCTCTGAGAACCCTTACACTGAACTTCTGAAGATTCCAGGTAGGTTGCAGCTCTAGAAAATGGTGGAGCTGGAGACTAAATGGTACCTGATGGTTTCACAGCTAATTCTTCACTTTAATTCTTAATTCTTTTGCACTTAACGTGTCTTTTCTTATCCACTTTTTTTTTTTCTCACCGTGCTGACCGAGCGAGCATTTCTCTGTCCAATGGTCATGCCTTAACTTTGCAAATTCTAGTATTGCATTAGTATTGCATCCTTCTCATGGGCATTTAATAATTTTTGACGTTTCAGTCTGGGTTAAATCTCTTTTTTGGCTTTTTTATACGTAAAAGAAAATGTGCCTAATAATTACGCACACCTGAATATAAGGAGTTTTTCACTTCCAGCCTTCATGGACAAATATATATCACGTATAAATGATTAAATACAAAATTAATAGTAGTTATTAAGATTGATGTGGTTTGGGATTGTCTTCAGTCGTAAAGAAATTATGGTTTTTGAGGAAGGCATTTCAGGATTTTCCTCCATATAATGGACTTCAGTGGTGCCCCCGATTTTGAACTTCCAAAATGTAGTTTAAATGCAGCTTCAAAGGGCTCTAAATGATCCCAGCTGAGGAAGAAGGGTCTTATCTACCGAAATGATCTGCCTTTTTTTCTTTTGAAAAATAAAAATTTGTATACTTTAAGCACAAAAGCTCATGTAGCACAGGCGCTGGGATGCGCGTCCACGTCTCTACGTACTATTGAATCATGTTGAAAGGTCACACAGAACGTAGGGGGAACTACAGACCCAGTGTTTACAAAGCGAACACGCAAAGACTAAGGAAGTGCAAGTAAGTCAAACGCTTTTTACAAACAAAAAGGTACAACGATGTCAGACGAATCTGAAGTTGTAGGAGAAAATGAGATGGAGTTTTCTGCCATACCTTTTTGAGCTGGAGTACACAGACGATGAACTTAGACGTGATTCGTAGCGTCATGGACGCGCATCCCAGAGCTAGTGCTACACAAGCTTTTGTGCTTAAAAAGTATACAAATTGAAAGATTATGTGTAATTTTAGACAGAAGCATTTACATTGTGACTCTGCCCCAGATGCAATCAACAGGAACTGTCTCTGTAAAGGTGTGAACCAAATGGCCCATACATTTAGAATAACAAAGGAACAGCATTTCTCAGGCACTTCTTGTAGGATGCAGGATCTCCAGCGGGAGGGTCCTGACAGTATCTATTGTTTCTAGCCATTTGTCTTTAGGTATAAAGTTCTGTTTTACAGACAGATCTATATGAGAAGCTATGCAGAACTTTGGAAGAAACTAGGAAGAAGCTTCGGACCCTTACACGGGTTAAGATCTAGAAAACGGCTATGCTACACGACTTTCTTCAATAAAAACTCTTTTCCCCTGAACTTTGGTCAAACTTACTTATTTTATGTATTAGAGAAATCTAATACATATGGCGAGCCATCCAAACCACTGGTCAGTCAAATACAGCAAAATCTAACAAAATATATATATATAAAAAAAAAGATCCTCAGCTGGGATTGTTTAGAGCCCTTTGAAGCTGCATTTAAACTTTTACAATTTTGGAAGTTCAAACTCAGGGGCACCAATGAAGTCCATTATATGGAGTACAATCCTGAAATGCTTTCCACAAAAAACAATTTCTTTACGACAGAAGACAGAAAGACATGAACATCTTGGATGACAAGGGGGTGAGTAAATTATTTGTAAACTGATGTTCAGAGTTGCGCTGCGGTAAAAATAGCAAAAGGTAGCATCAGTAGCTCACAGAGTGCAACCATTTCACTTCATCGAAATAATAGCAATGACGATTGACGTTGGCGATTTTTTTTAAATAACGTAAACCTTACATGGGTTTTCTACTACATTGTTTATATTAAGCGATACAAGTCTTAATACCCAGAGTTGCCTTTAAAACTGCATTTAAGGTTTTTGTTTTGGCCAATTCAAACTGATTTGTTCATACAGCTCTTTTTCCTGCACCTGGCCTCATGAGAGATGTACCTGTGCGATGTCATCCCTTCCTGGGTTGCTGTGGTCACTGAACCAGTGGAAGAAGCTCTGGTAGACTCCCTGTGATGTTCGACGTGGTTCTCCACTACCGACAAGATTCTGCCCTCTGTGCCACAAAATTGGGTTTGAGAACGACACCGGAGACCCTGAGCAAAAAGAAAAGCACATACAGATAGATACAAAAAATTAGAACCCAGAATAAATGTGTCCCAGAGTAATCAATTTCACATTCATGAAAAGAGAGATACTGTGATAGTGGTCAGCTCACCTCCCATACCAAGATGAAGTTCTTTCACAATCATTTTGTTTTGAAAAAAGGGATTTCGCCGGAAATGGAAGCAGATGCGGTAACCAAGTTTGTTGTTCTTGAAAGACTCAATCTGTCGAATAAGCATAATGTTAAAGTAGAGATCATTTACATGTTTTTGAAACAGGGAAAAAAAAAAAAAGTTTTACCTCTAAATTAGTCATGTAGCTTAGTGCATCTTCATCAGACTCATCAATTTGTGCTGATAAGTGTGGGTGATTCAGAAGCTGATTGGCTTTAAGTCAAGCAAACATTATGTAAATTACGACAAAGATCTGGAATCCACCAACATTTGTTGAACGACATTTGACGCAAATGGAAAAAACAAAATAAACACACCCTGTAATATACATATAAAGTCTACAAAAACTGTATTAAAGATGTTTCATATAAGATCAGTGGAGTCGCTAGGGATTCTGGGTCTTTTGCACAGAAATTGCTATAGGGTCCCTCAAAACTCTAAAGGCCCCATGCACCCTGTCCCTCTTTTCCAGGGGTTGACACACCCTTAAGTATGATCTTTGGTGAAAGGGTTAGATCACCCGAAAATTAAAATTCTGTCATTAATGACTCACCCTCATTTGTTCCAAACCCATAAGATCTTTGTTCATCTTTGGAACACAAATTAAGATTTTTTTTTTTGATGAAACCCAAGAGCTTTCTGACCCTGCATTGACAGCAAAGGAACTACCACATTCAAGGCCCAGAAAGGTAAGAAGGACATCGCTGAAATAGGGCTGGACAATAATTCAATAATCTATTTATATAGCAACATAATATTTCTCAATAACGGTGATATGATTTTAAAACACATTTCTGATATACATTTCCATTGTTTCCCATACATTATTTATGGTGGTTGACTTTGTTGAATAAACATGAGCACTACAAGTTTCAAAAGCAAGACACAGCACGGGTGTTTTATATGAATGTATCTTTGAAGGGAACCGAATGTCTTCACAAAAGTTTCGATTAAGAAATATATTGTGATATCATTTTTGGTTATATCATCATATATCTATGTTGAAATGGTCCATGTGACATCAGTGGTTCAATCGTAATTTTATGAAGCTATAAGAATACTTTTTGTGCACAAATCAAACAAAAACAACAACTATAAAGTATGCATTGTGGTACTCCTGTGAACGTGCACAAAGACTGACATGGAAAAGAAGAAATTGTTGAATAAAGTTGTTGTTTTTGTTTTCTTTGCACACAAAAATAGGCTATTCTTGTAGCTTCATCAAACTACGGTTGAACCACAGATGCCACGTGGACTATTTTAACAATGTTGTTCCTACCTTTCTGGGCCTTGAACGTGTCAGTTGCACTGCTGTCTATGCAGTGTCAGAAAGCCCTCAGATTTCATTAAAGATCTTAATTTGTGTTCCAAAGATGAACGGAGGTCTTATGGGTTTGGAACAACATGAGGGTGAGTAATTAATGACAGAATTTTCATTTTTGGGTGAACGATCCCTTTAATATCTTCAGGCACTGTAAAGAGTGCATCTCATAACATCCAAATACGATTCTAACTGGATCTCCACACCTTTTGACCAATTAAATTCCCTAAATTTTCCAGTTTGGAAAAGTCAAAGAATATAAATTGGGGTGTGCATGTGTATACAAAGACAAACCTCAACTTCAAAGGCCTTGCTACCTAAGCTGTCCACCTGAACGTCACGCACACTATGTTAAAGGATACAGCAGTGACCCAGAAGCCTGGGATGGCTTGAGTGATGGCGCTGCGTTGGTCCAGGTGAGGGCGTCGCTGGCGGCTCAGTTTCATCTCCAGGCGTTGGTGCAGACGCGCGCCTTTCTTCTCCAGCGCATCCAGCCGCATCTGCACCTGTGCGAGCAGCGCCACAGACTGCCGCACCTCCGGGGCCATCTTCACTGACACTATGGCACACTCACCGTCCTCGTTGTCCTCATTATCAGAGGCGACAGACGAGCTAGCGGTGGAGGAAGAGCCAGGAAGGGAGTCCTCCTCCTCCTCTTCCTCATCATCATCATCTACAAATGATGCCTGCTCTGGATCTTCTCGGTCCTCGCAGAGCAGCAGGGATGAGGAGCTGTCAGCCGCGGCTGCCTCCGTCCTTCTTTGGCTCTGAGAGCAACCGGGACGGTTAGACTTTTCCCGTGATTTCTCACGGCTCGCTTTGTTAGACGAACAGGGCATTTCTTTACAGTCTTCGTCCCCGTCTCCACCGGTCAGACTGGCAAGCGCTTCTGCTGCGGCAATGGCAGCGGAATCTGACGGCTGGCGTGCGCTCTCACCTCCACCAGTGCTCTTCTGCGCGTCTGCTTCATCCCGAATCACTACATCCTTCTCTTTAGCGTCTTTAGGATTCTCCGATCCATGCTTTGGCTCACCGTTGCCAACTTTCTCAGGTTGTGCATCTTCATTAGAATCATTCCTTCTTTCTTCATCACTTACTTTCGCCTGCTTGGGCAGCGTGGACTCAGACTCTCCACTTGGACTTGCACTTCTTTTCCTCTGGTTAGTTTCGGACGGCTGACTGCTGTCCGAGTTTGTACTCATGATACTGACTAGTTGTAACTTTGTCAGACGTATATGATTTTAAATGCTAGTTGTGTTAACTGTGCGGGTCTCTATCCAGAGCCCGCGTTCGCATTACAACACTGCCAAATTTCAAGTCTGCGCAAATGTCAGCAGGCCTAGATAGCTTCCTAACGCTGAATGAGGCTGGTTTAAATTCTCGCTGACTTTCGCATATCGAATAATTCCGTTTGTATTTTGAAACAGCGTTCGTAATATTGAGTTGCTTTTCCCTTAAAAGTCACAGTTCGTCTAAAATGTCCAGTTCTGTTGTATTTGTTTACAGTTTGCCCTTCCGTTCGCCATTTATCTGAGGCTTTACATACGAGCGCGAAAACAAAGCTCTGATTGGCTGAAATGCACCGCGCAAAAATCTCTCGGCCAATCGTAGACGTTGTACTGCAGTCAGTGACGATCCATTTCACTGAGTACATCACTATTGCGTTGCATTTACGCACCGTGGAATATTTCTGACTGGTACTGTTTTGTATTATATTTTAGTTTATAGAAGCAAAAACCTGACGTTGTGTAGTGTATACTGTAGCAGAAGAACAGTCCAACAGTGCTGGATTACATTTCAGTTCGAACCTTTATTTGCATATATCATTACTTCATAGAAAGAAAATGTACAGTTATTGTTTAACAGCATAGTTATCAATATTACAATAGTACCATATTAAATGTATTTACATACGATGCCATTAACATCATCATTATTATTATTGATACAATTGTAGGCATTATAAAAATGGATGTACTTTTTAATCAGTACATTTAAATTCAAAAAGGATAAAGTTTGCTGAACACTCACTTTTTAAACTTTAACTTCTTTGGATTATGTAAACTTCATTGTTTCCTTACACATTTATTTATTTTTCTAAAAAAAACAAACAAAACAAAAATAAAACTATAATTAGGTTTGAAGTAGACTGCCAGTTATACGTTTAAAACTACCATTTTAAACAATTATAATACTGTAATTATCATTCTTACTCGAATTGTTAATGTGTGACCCCAGACCACAAAACCACTCATAAGAGTAGTTTTATCCCCCAAATATATTTATTTTTTTCAAAATATTGAGAAGTTGTCCAAGTGAAGTTCTTAGCAATGCATATTACTAATCCAAAAATAGGTTTTGATACATTTATGGTAGGAAATTTACAAAGCATCTTCATGGAACATGATCCTTAATATCCTAATGATTTTTGCCATAAAAGACCCATATTTTTGGCTATTGCTACAAATATACCAATGCTACTTAAGACTGGTTTTGTGGTCCAGAGTCACATATTGTTAGTGGTTGAAATGTTGTCGCAATGTTTTAATAGGAGTCCATTTGGGCCTCACATCTGGTACGTTTCACCTTGTGGAGTCAGAGGAAACAGGTGAAAAGGTGCCATCCAGCCCATATCCTGTTCCCTAGAGGAAAAAAAAAAAAAGTGGTGCAACTGCAATAAATCAATCAATCTCTTATGATTCTCCCACCTCCAACCATAAATCCACTTTATAAGATCCAACCAAACAGCCCAAGTAGTTTTTTAATCTTCACTACTCAGCCATTTTAAATTTAAGTGTGACATGCAATAGGAAAGTACAATGTTGTGGTCACCCCTATGAAGAAGCAAAGACAGTTTACCTATGAAACTTTTGTCCTTTTCTTCTCAGAAATTCCTCTTCGTCCACGGTCCAAACGGAGCCTTTCCTTCCTTCAACACGCACAAAGCACTTATGCAGACTGAGGTTATGCCGAACAGCGTTCTACATGCAGAGAGATATGAATTGCTTGTTCAGTCATGTTACATCTACTAGGAGGAATAAGATTAACTTAGTCTTCCCTAATATAAAACCACTACAGTTTGTCATCACAGGGCATCACTTTCTATCATTAACATATAAGTTGTGAAAGTTTTCTGGTATATAAACCGGAGGCTGTGGTTTTCAGGATTGGTTTGTGTGCAGTGAGTCATGGAATGACAAATATAACAGGTTTACAATACAAATACAGTATCTCGTACCTTCCATGTGGCAGTGTTGTGACGAAAGTAGAAAAACATGCGGGTAAACCAATGGTAGATTTCATTCAGCGTAAGTTGTTTTTCTGGGGACTCCAGGATGGCCTAACATAAAAGACAGCTTTTGTGTGACTGACAGGATGTGAAAAGGTAATATACAGGATGTTTAATTCAGCAGCACTTACCCATCGTATCATGGAGGCGTAGGTGAAAGGTGGCCTCATGTTTGTGAATTTATAATACTCAAAACTGGGGATAATCCCTATCGCCAGAAAAAAAAAAAACGAAGTAAATAATTACATCATATATTGTTGGTGTTGTGTGTGGAGATGAAATAAGAATGACTTGTGATCTTAAATTTATCATGCACATGGTCGGTTTCAGAATTAGCGGTTTTGACTGTAAAATTTTAATGGCGACAAATGTTTTTTGGAGGGATGTATGCGTGTTGAATGACCTGGTATAACTTGTGAGGTAGAGATCTGCCAGTATCCTTGTGTTAGCGCTTCAGCTGCCGCTCTGTCACTGTCATAGACACCATTTGCGTTCTGACACGCTGCAGGTTGCAGGAGTCCTGACAGATGTCCTGACTTCTCCACACCGTTACCATCCTGAGATCAGAAGGAGAAAATTACATCATTATATAATTTTGGGCATAAATCATCATCTGGCCTTTATCAAGCCCTAAAAATAGGTAAAATCTAACCTCAAGTGACAAACAGAAAATAAACAGGTCCCACTGTCATTATGGAACAATTTGATTAATTCACACAGGGTTTTGTCTTGGCTGTCTTTTTCACTGTTGTAGACTGGATGAAGATCATCGTTGTCTGGTATGACCTAATTCAGGTCAGCTTTAGCTGGCAGACAAATGGCCTTGCATTTGTCTCAAGAATAAACTGGTGTGAAGACAAAGCCAAGACAAATCAAGATCATAGTTCCTTCATCAGTATGCTTGACGGCTGGCCAGCAGGAGACGTTTGTGGAGACGACGTTTGGCGCATAATTTCCAAAACTAACATTTTTTTCCTGACTCCCTTTCAATAGCATTATACCTGTTTGTTTTTGATCTGAGGTGTGTAGATAAATTAATGTAGCTTTTACACATTCTTACCTTCGTAAGTGAGCCTTCGGGAAAGAATTACAATTGCATTGCAATTAAATGGGTGTTCTTACACATCTTAAAATAGCAGTTGCCTTGTAACTCTCCCCAGACTTATGGGCGGCCATAATCACATTTATGAGCTCTGTGATTGCAAGCACCTGGCTGCTAATTACATTTTTAAGCAGCTAAGATTGGACATCTTATTTACTCATCTGGCTTAATTTTTTTTTATTTAATATAACATAAATATAGTTTAAATAAATTATTATATTTAAATATATTATTTCAATATTTTCAAATAATAATTATCAAATAAATTGATCATATATATGTACACTATATATGGGCCATTCTACAGAATTGGCGCAAACTGCTGTCCCACAACCAGAAAACACATTTAAAAAGCATTTAAGAATTCAAATTTTAGATGTTTACTAAGATCCTTTAATTATCTATTAAAACCCACATTAATATTTAAAATGTCAGAAAGGTTATTATATCTAAACTCATCATTTATTTGCACTTTCAACTCCTAAACTTCAGTTTATGAAAAAAATATTGAAAAAATGTTTGCATTTTATTCCATTGTTGTTTTTTAAAAATACTTTTTGATTTTTTAAAAAAGTGAAGTTAAAAAATATATATATCATATTTTCTTTGTGAATCATGAAACTTGAATAAAAAAAAAGTCCTGCATTTTAATGTAACTAATGTATGTTTTAGTCCATTGGCTGAGACTGATTTTAACTACAACCCTACATTTATGATTAGGAAATATTCTTGTGTCCATCTCTTTCATGACTACAAGATGTGAGTAGATAGGTCCCATCATTTTGAGGTAAAAGTCTGTGTGTAACTTAAAGGTACGTAACTAGCAAACAGTTTTTTCTGCATTTAAGCACACTTTTTTGGGAGTTATTCCATAACATTTAATTTTTCTATGTGTACAGCTGTTCAGAATGGTGCTAGCTAACTGTGTGCTGATTAGCATATTTCAGTTAGGCTCAAAACTATCTAAAATTGTCACTACCGATACAGTCACAACCCAACATTTGGTGAAGTTTCAGTTGTGACATAATTGTTTTTTTATGGGGGGGGGTATAATTATTTTGGTTGTACACACATAAAAATTAAATTTTATGGAATAACACCAAAAAAAAAACTATGATGTCACAACCGAAACTTCACCATTTGGTTATGACAATTTTTTATTTTTTTTTTGGGTGTTATTCCATAAAATGTACTTTTTATGTGTGTACAACTGTTCACAACTGTGGTAGCTAACCGTGTGCTGATTAGCATCTTTCAGCTAGGGTCAAAAGTATCTAAAATTGTCACTACTAAAACAGTCGCGACCAAAACATTTGGTGAAATTTCGGTTGTGACATTTTTTTGGGTGTTATTCCATAAAATTTTGTTGTTATGTGTGCACAACTGTTCAGAACTGTGCTAGCTAAACATGTGTTGATTAGCATCTTTGAGATAGGCTGAAAAAGTATCTAAAATTGTCAGTACCGAAACACTCACAACCGAAACATGTGGTGAAATTTCGGTTTTGACATCATTGTTTTTCGCAAATAAATTTCTATGGAGCAGCACCAGTGTGCAGACATTGAGCTTGTTCTTCACTAATTTTTTGGGTGTTATACCATAAAATTTAGATGTTATGTGTGCACAACTGTTTAGAACTGTGCTAACTAAACATATGCTGATTACCATCTTTGAGCTTAGCTCAAAAGTATTTAAAATTGTCACTACCGAAACAGTCACGACAAAACAGTTGGTGAAATTTCAGTTGTGACATCGTTTTTTGGGTGTTATTCCATAAAATTTAGTTTTTATATGTGTACAGCTGTTCATAACTATGCTAGCTAACCATGTGCTGATTAGTGTCTTTGAGATAGGCTGAAAAGTATCTAAAATTGTCACTACCAAAGCAGTCACAACCAAACATTTGGTGAAATTTCAGTTGTGACATCGTTTTTTGGGTGTTATTCCATAAAATTTTGTTTTTATATGTGTACAGCTGTTTATAACTGTGCTAGCTAATCATGTGCTGATTAGCATCTTTCAGCTAGGCTCAAAAGTATCTTGCCACTACTGAAACAGTCACGACTGAAACATGTCATCATTGTTTCGGTAGTGACAAAAGGGATCACATAATCCTTTATTTGGGGGAAATAAACTAAATTTTAGTACAGTTATGCAAATGTAATGTAATGTAATGTGATGTGGTCGCTAACGAAAGTGTGCAGTCACGACCGGGATGTTTTGTCAAAAATAAAGTATTGAATTATCAGCTAAGATGTTATGAGTGTTTGGTTCAATGTATATTTAAACTAATGAATCCTTAACTCTGAAATCTGTATGATCAACTTTATGCCTTTTACAAAGAAAGACTGGATTTAAAATACAACAAAACTCATAAATCACACTTGAAATACTGTTAAAATTGTAATTATTATTGATTTAGCTCTAAAAACTTTTAAATAAAATAGCAAAAAATATATTTACAAGGTAGATGTAAATAAAATTTTAATAGGTCAATATACCTCCTTTTTATTAAATTATATATTAGTGTGTTTGGTAGTGACAAATTTGGGGAGTGGAAAAATATTATACGAGATATTACAATACGAGAATTAACTCGTATTGTTTCCAACTTTGACTCTGAACCTCTGAAACTTTGCCCTTATTTTAACTAACTAAATAATGTTTCAAAACAAACTTAATAGGAGAGAACTTACCTCAGAGGTAGATTTGACATCAAACAGGTGTAGCTGCATAGCCTGAAGTTTCTGCCTCTCTGCAGTCAACTAACAGTAACATTCACATAATGAATATGATGCATGTTCATAAATAGTAGGGATGTGACGAGAACTCGTGGCACGAGATCTCGCGAGATCCGATATGACTGATCTCGAGAACGTGACAATATCCTCTCAAAACCTTTTGCAGTGTTTACATTAAAGCTGCATGATTAATCGTTAAAAGATCGCAATCTTTATTCAAACACCCACGCAATCTTATTCCTAAATGACAACGATTCAATGGTGTCTATTACGACTGTTTCACATCGCGCTGCCCACACATTGACACTTACATGTGAAAAGACATTGGATCTGATCCAAAAAGAGCAAAACAGTCTTTTCAACCACATAATGATAATTATTTCTGTGTTACAGACATTTAAATAACAGAAGTACTGGGTTAAAAGTTTATAGTTTGAGTATAAACACTTATACAGTAGCGATCAAAGCCAAAGTACCAGAACACTCGTATGTTTTGTAACGATTATCCACTTCCGCCAGGAGGTGGCGACAACTGTACGTTTTAAAAAGTATTTATCATTGAATCATTCATTCAGGAGATTCCAATAGTGAAACGATTATTAATTGAGACACTGACTTTTTTTTTTTTTTTTACAATTTTGTTCCAATATGTGTTTTTTTAAGCAATGAACATTTTGTTAGAGCCACAAGTAAATTAAGTTTTTTTTTGTTTGCTTAATCAAATTCATGACATGTTCATTACTGCATATAATTCATTAAAACAGAAGTTTAACTTCATAAAGTGCAAGTTCTTATCAAAATGCAAATCCATTTTGAGTTTTTCAGTTGAATAAGATACTATTTTCCCCTATATTTCATAATTTAGGGTTTCTTTATAAAAAGTTTAAAAATCTTGTCTCGTCTCGTCTCGTGGGATAATCGTCTCGTCACACCCCTAATAAATAGGTATCTATTTATAATCCAGTTCTTATTATAATGTCCTGCATTTATGTATCATTAGCTCCTGTGATACATAATAAATCATTTCCCACATATAAGCTGGCCTAATATAGAACAAACCATTGTTTTTGAGCACTGGGGTTGCATACCTGATTCTCCATGTATTGTACTTTGTCTTTCTGCATCCTCAACTGGGCTATACTTCTGTCCCCAGGAGCATGGTCAGTTGAAAGGTGTCTAGATTATGGAATATACATAAAGAAGTACAGATATGAGGTATCGTTGGAATTATTTAGTAAATTATATTGTTTATTCCGTATCTGTCTCACTTTAAGAAATGTCCATATTCTTTAAACACTTCTCTGCTCTTTGAGCACCCAGGCCATCCGCATTGTCCTTTAACACACAGAAAGCCACCTGGAACACTGTATGAATGCCTAGAGATAATAATAAATGCTGCATGTAGCACAAAAACTGAACCATTATGTATTTGTTTGAGTGTTTTTCTCAAACCAGATACTCACTTGCCAGAATGCTCTGTAATGCCAGGTTGAGGACTTGGCGCGGAGGCACTGAGTCTGCTTTCAGATTGGCTGGTGTACAATGGCACATGGTCTGACAGGTCACTGTCAGGTTCTGTCTTACACACAGTGTCCACAACCCATTCGTGAACACCACAAACTGCGGAGAATTATCCAAATTTAGTTTGAGATATAAATGATTTCATCTGCTTTGATGAAAGTCTACAGTATCAGTACCTTGTGGGAACGGCTGGTTGCCTTTGCGTAGTACTGATGGTCTGTGCTGTCTAAAATGCTTGCTTGTATTTTCATTGGCCAGAACTTGGCCAGATGAGCCAGAACCTCTGAAATCACTGTCCAAGGCAACAGATACCTTTGAAATCACAGTTGCAAAAAGATACATTTTATGGTTTGTGTTACAGCACTCATTCTTTCTGTTACTTGAACTGTGAAATTTAGTGCTATTATTTTGTGCGGTAATACACATATGGCAGTTTCCAGTTTTTTACCTTGGTAGCCATGGGTTTAGCTGAGATCAGAGATGAACTGCTTCCTCTAGACTTCATTTGTATGCTGGAAAAGGTAGAAAAGTCTTCTTCTTGGTACTGATTTTGGTGACTACTCCGGTTATCTCCACCTCTGTGTGTTCCAGCCCCATTTTGAAGCATTCCTATATAGAAATACAGTGGAGATCCAAATTAGAGAACAATCTATCATTTCAGAAGTTTCAAGGCAAGGTCACTGCTTAGTCCTATTTGAAGTTATCCTAACAAGAGAAGAAGGGCTGTGCCCGGTTGCATAAAGCACCTTAAGTTTTTGCCTTAAGTATGAAACTTAAGGCATGATTTCCCCTTACCTAAGAGGAGACTTAAGGGTGTTGCATATAATCTCTTAAACACTTTCCTTACTAAAAGGAAACCGTTAAGTGTTTTACGACAGCGACCCAAGGTTTGCCGTTAAAAAATCTACTGTTGCTATAGACACGTTATTTGTTAATGCAGATAGCGGTATAAGTTTCCACAGAAAACAATGGCTGCGTCCGAAAGCCTAGTCAGCTGACTTGCTGCCTCACTGCCTTGTCAGGCAGTGACTTCGAAGCCTGCGAAGGCAACTCTAGAAACAGTTTCGGAGAGACTTCAGAGGCAGCGGAACGTGACGCCGTTGCTAGGTTACCTAACGGTTAAGTTGTAGATTTTGTAGAAAAACAATCTTATACAGTTATATATAAATGCTTTAATAATACATAAAGACCTTAGTGTCATTACCCACCGAAGGTCTGTGCGTCGGAGAAGGCGATTGAGAATGGCAGCTACTTTTTGCTTAAAAGAATAAAAGCACTGATGCAAGTAATATTGCAGAACAGGTCATTGTTATTAGTGGCTGTTTCATTATTATTAGTAGTATATTGTAAATATTATTCTTATTCACTGCTCATTTGAACCCTTATAACATTTTATTAAATACTATTATTACAAACACTATTATTTATTGTGCTTTTTAGACTATTACGATTCATGAAGTACATCATGGTCAAGATCTCATCTATTATATAAAGTAACAAGTCAAATTTCACCAGAATATATTTATTTATATAGCCTATATGACGCACACGCACAGGATTGTGGGAAATCGAAGGCAGCGAAGGATACATCTATGCTGCCTTCAAAATTCCATCAGAAGAAGGTACTTCCGGAGACAGGAAGTGAAGCAGAATTAGAATTCGGACGTGCCTTGATGCCTTCCTGCCTTGGAATGCTGCCTCCGAAGGCAGCATTTTAGAGCTTTCGGACGGAGCCAATACATGGACAATGAGAACAAAAAAGAAAAACAAATACGAACGAGAAGGACCAAGACCAAGCGAGGCGAAAACTCAAACTAATAGATAACTCAAAACGAAAAATTAATGAAAAATCATTAACTTATTAACTCACCCCTATAAGACTTTCGTTCATCTTTGGACAACAGATAAACATCTCTCACAATTTCTGTCCATGTATTTTTTTAGGGACTAGTGTGAATAAATTGATATTTAAATGCAAAGAGAGAGGGAAGTGTATGCATGACCTTAAATTTTATTCGTATCCGAAAGGAGGCGATGTGAACATTATGAAACGCTAAACACTCTCATATGTTTCATTCATACTCGAAGCCAGAGGGCGCTCTTGCGCTGAAAGTCCAATCCGGACTCATAGAAGTATGTTATGATGGAATACAGCAGTAATCGCTGCAGCTAAACTGAAACGTAAACACAATAAACACATGATTTCGACAATATACGGTTTATTTGTGTTTTTCAAGTCATCTCCAGGTAATATGTAGGAAATACAGGAATAAAATATTATGGAATATAAATTTGTTCTCGTGTGTGACGGACTCACGTTTGAGGTATTATGTGTGAATGTAATTTGATAAATGGTTATATGTGAGTAAATGCCTAAATTAAAATCTGTTTAACATATAAAAAGTCCGATCGTGGATTGAATCTGCACGCTGTGTAACACTTAAGGTGACATTTTCCATACCTTATGTTATACTTTGGGAAATGACAGCTAAGGGGCTTTATGCAACACCTAAAAGTGTTTTAAGGGATACTTAAGAGAAATTCTAAGGGTTTATGATGTTTCAACTAAAGAGACCCTTAAGTAACATTTAAGGGATATTTTATGCAACACCCTTAAGTGTAAGGGAAACTTAAGGGCGATCTTAAGGGAAAATTACACTTAAGGTGCTTTACGCAACCGGGTACTGGTTTTTAAGCATATTTCATAGATTAAGTGTATTGTGAAGCCACAGTATAAAAACTTAAATGAGAACTCTGATCAAAATTAGAAAACACTTACAGATACCTCAAAGTTATTGGTGTTATTCTGCCATCTGGTGCTAATTATATGACAAACCCTATTTAACTGGAAGCATTCCTCAATTTTCAGTGAGATAACAAGATGGCGGGCTGCTCTAAAGTGACTAAAACCCTGCGAGAGGGTGTTGTCCAGATGAAGGCCAAAGGGATGACCCTTTCAACCACTGCAAGAGAAGCTGATCACTCCAAGTCTGATTTCTCAAACATTGCAGGTTTACAATGACACTAATTCATTCAAGTCCCCCAAAAATGCTGGTCATCAATGTAAGACACATGCACGAGAATACAGGATAATGCAGAGACTCTCAATGGGGAATGGGTTCAGCACTGCAGCTGGAATTGCTGTCTCGGCATGTTTAAGAGAAGTCAGACTGAAAGTGCGCTCTGAAGTGACCAAGCCGGTCATCGGTAGACAGAATCAAAAGGCTAAGCTCACCTTCGTTGAGGAGCATGTTGTGTAGAGAGAGGAGAACTGGTCCAAAGTTCACTTTAGTGATGAGAGCAAGTTTCATTTATTTGAGTCTGATGGAAAACATTTTGTTTCAGCTTCAAACTGAGGAAAGTCTGAAGCCCAGGTTCATAAAGAAGTCAGTGAAAGGTGGAGGAGGAAGTGTCATGGTTTGGGGGATGTTTTCTGCAGCAGGAGTTGGGCCTCTTATACTGATACATGGCAGGCTGAATGCAAATGTTTATCTGAACCTCCTTCCGCAACATGCATGTTCCTTCTAAACCTGTTCTAAACCCGACTGAAAATCTCTGGAAAATCCTTGGCGACGAAGTTATGGCTATGAAACCCAGTTACCAAACTATAAAGAAGAGTGGACCAAGATCACACAAGCGAAGTGTGAGAAACTAGTCATGTCCTGCAGCCACAGATGTGCTGAAGTCATTCATAGCAAGGGCCTCTACACTTCCTACTACTTTCCGACAGCTTTAAATTTTGGGCGATGAAGATTAACAATATTTCAGAAAAACAAAAATAAAGTATATCAAGTTATAGATTGTTCTCTAATTTTGATCTCCACTGTATGAAGATATAAAAGAACTTATAGTTCATAAACTTTACTGTACTACTGTGAACTAAGAGTGAAATGAATCCACCCTAGCGCAAACTATTTCCTGTGTAAATACATTCATATATTTTAATAAAACTGGTAAATGTAATGGTTTTTCCTTCTCATTTCACATTTACTGTAGAACTTTTTCTTATTCTGTGAAGAAAACAATTCTGTCAGCTAATATTTATTTATACTCTTTACGAATGTATTTGATATTAGCCAGAAAATATTTACATTAAAAAATGTTTTTGTGAAACTGAGTTGGAGATTAGAGTGGTACAATATAAACAATAAGACGCATAATTATATTAAGTAAGAGTGTAAGTAATTTGATCATTGTAAAGTACTAAATCAATCAGTCATAATTTCCTTTTTTTCTTTCGTAGCTCATGAAAATGTGAAAGTGACTATATGCGTATGTTTTCCTCACCATCTACAATATAAATATGACACATCTAGCCTTAAATGTAATAGTTTTAATTAAAGAAACCATCAAAATATTACCATTTTAAATTTAATTAGTGTAACCTGAAATGGCATGTGTAAAAAGAATTACTCAGTCCATCTTAGAAGTTACTTAAGTACATGCTAAAGTCTCAAATATTTATAGCAATTAAACAAATACATGTTTGGATATTACATTTGAAAGAACTACGACGCTCCAACTTTAAGCCATTTTTCTGATTTCCCCTCTATATAGTATTTCGATATGTGTTTAGATCCAGCGCAATAACTTCTGTTTGATATCAAATAGCGTAAGTAGTGTGGACTTATCAGTGTGTTCTGATTCTTAAAACTGGTAAACTGAGGATGGAAAGATCTTGCACATACAACTTCTGAGAAAGTAAAAAACAGTCTTCATCTTTGGATTTTTGAGCACCATTGTCATTGCGGTTTTTGAACTTGTTTAAGAACTCATATGTTACTTTTTTGTCATTGACATTTGACATAACCACATCCAGTCTATGATAAATGTCACATTTTTTCACCTGGGGGGTTTTTCAAACAAGCAACTTGAAGTGATGAGAAGGAGAAGAGCCTTATTTTGCAGGCGCTGACATGTTTTACAAATATGCCACAAATGCTTTTTATCTTGAACATGATAAAATGCATGTTTGCAGTATTTTTTTTTTTTTTTTTTTTGAAAGTAGCGTGAGCATGTTATTTAATGACCCTTTTCTACACCTCTCTGTTTCATTAGTCATCGAGACTAATTATCAAAGTCTAGATCAGCAATATGCAAGGGTGTCATTTTCCAGTAATTTGGAGGATTAGTTTTCAACACTGTGACCTAGTGAACGAGCATTGATTTTATTACATTCCTCTGAGAGTTTGATATTGATAAGACTGGGATCATTCAAGGCAATGAAACTCATTATTCATCTCTCAGTCTGAATACAGCCTTCTCTCAGTTCCAATCACTGAGATAAAATCCCTCAAAATATGAGAATAGTCTGGACTGGCGGCAAGTCATTTTGCAACGAAGACACTTTAGAAACTTCAGTATTCAGTAAAATTAGTTCTAGTTTCCGTGTTGCTGTGGAATTCATAGTCACGATAATAATCATTAGATCTAACGCCCATCAAATATTTTCAATTCGCACACACCCGGGAATTAAACCTGAAACTTGTAATTAATAAAAAAAAAAATTACAGATATGGAACATAAAGACAATTCTGGCCTCAATTCTCTCCCACCAGCATAGAAAATTTCATTCTGACTCACTTTTTTCCATTGTACCCACTCATTTATTTTAACACACAATATGATGTAAATCAAAGACCAGGATATCTGAGGCATGAACTGTACTGTACTGTAAATTGAACAGTTAAACGATAGTGTTTAATAGTCGGACACCCAGCTCCACCCAGTTACACCACTGTTGCTTCTTACTATTGGAGGTTAGAATTAATTCATTGCTAAACATGGAATCTACTGCATTATCTGTGGTAATTGCTAAAGATATGCAAGTTGAAGAATTCTAGAGAACTGGCATTCTCTAGTATTATACAGTAAGTACCAAGGTAAGTGGCTAAAATATTTCCATGCTTATGAAAATGAGCATTACGTGAATCCATTTATAGCATTTTATTGTTATTATTTGCTTACTTATCATTCAGAATAGTAATATTGATGCATCTGTAGAATTTTATCTAGTTCTTCTATTAAATATTTGATCATACCAAATCATACCTAACTAGTTAATGCTATCATTCTTAAAAATAACGGTTCAAGCCAAGAAAGATTTTACACTCTGATGTCAAAGTAGAACTTTTTCGACTTCCTCTAAGAACTGTTTGTTCTCTAGTTGTTTTGAAAGCCATGATGCTTTTTAAAGACCTTAAAAAACCATACAGACGTAAAGAACTAATCTCTGCTTTCCATCTTCAAAGATCTATAGCTCAACACAAGAATCCAGTACTGGGCAAAAATGTTTTTTTTTTTTTTAAAAAAAGTGGATTGTTTGTCAAAACTAAGATGCTACAAAGAACCACCGAAGAACTGTTACTTTTAAGCGTGGCTGTCGCAAAAACATAACTTCTTGGATTAAAAAAAAATCTAAATAAAGAGGTGACCTTTTAAAAGAAAACTCATTTTGTGTCAACCAAGTTATTTTTGAAATTTTTTGCACCTACTCATTTTCTCCATGTAGAGCTGTCAGGTACACAAGCAGTGTATTTTTAGAGTTAACTTACCCTTTACATCTGTTGTCTGGGTGATCCTTCTTTAAGATGGAACATTGATTTCACAGACATTAGTTAAGCTAACACATGATGAAATTGCTATCATAACTGCAGCATCTCTGTAGAACATAGGCTCTTTTACCTCCCACACCTTTCTTTGTGTCGCGCTTTTCCTTGAGATGTCACTCTTTATGTGCTTTTAGCTTATCCTTCTCCTCAGCAAAGGCCTTTGTGGTGCCTCTGAACAGGAAAGAAAAACCAAAGACTGAGTTGTCTATAAGATGCACAGACCTCATTTGCATCTGCACTTTAGGAAAGTACAGTTTGGTTGTTTACTCTTTTTCCAAAGCTGAGCTGTGTTAGTTTAAAGAAAGTCAGGTTAAAAAAAACTACAGGGTAATGAAGTGCAGTGAGTAAATAGTATGTAAATAGTCACATCATCTTGAATTTCAATGCCATTTTAAGTGTAAAATGAATCAGCATTTAATTCAGTGGTTGGTCAGAGAAATATGTGATCAGTTGAACCAAGCTTTGAAACAACCAGTGATTAAATGGTTAAAAATGAGTAAAACTCTTGTATGTCAAAACGTAAGCCTATTTTGAGTATTACAAAATTGACCAAAAAAAATGACATGCATTTGATGATGCAGTGATGTTCCTAATCATCTTATTTTCATGCTGGAAAAAAAAGTAAAAAGTAAACAAAAAAAATATTTATGTTCATTTACAGCTTTTAAGTTTTGCATTTGAATTATAAGAACTGATAACAAGTGTTTCTTTTTCTTAAAAAATGTATATTTGTTCCTGAAAACAAACAAATACCTAATTAATTCAACCAGGTCTAAAGAGGAAAGTAAAAAAAAAAAAAAAAACTCACCTGTTGTGCGAGCGTCAGATAGATGCAAGCGAGAGAGCAATTATTAGGTCGAATGCTCTGGAAAAAGTTCGGGTCACCCCTTTTATAATGTTTAGCATGACATTTAGTGGAAATTCAGCTGTTTCTCCACTGGGTGTTGGTGTGTGTGTGTGTGTGTGTGTGTGTGTGTGTGTGTGCGTGTGTTCATATTGTATATTCATGCGTGCATTACAGAGTGTGTAGTAACTGCCAGTCAGACTGTCTTCACATCTTCTTCAGAAATTATGTGGCGATTTGTTGTTTCTGTTTCCTATATTAGAAACTCTTCATTGCGGCAAAATTTCCGTTTGTCCTGAGTGATTACATAGGGTTTTCTACATGTCAATGTTTTAAAGATAGTTGTCTTTTTTATTACTTGGGGTCTCATACTTGATGTTGACTGTGAAACATGGCAAACAGTCTTTTTTTGTGTTTGTGTTTTTTTTTTGTGTTTTCTAAATAAATGATCCCTCTTGTGTGGAGGAACCAATGCCCAAATGCATCTTGAGCATCTTACGAGTAAGACAGCAATGAGATTCATTCACTCTGTTTCATTTCAAAACATCCTTCTTGTAAGATAAAACTTATTTTCAAAAGTCAGATATTTCTCTTTTTTTTCAGATTCAATGACTGAGATTAAATGAAAAAACTAATAATTCTGCCTTATACCTAAATAAATAAGGGCCAGTGTGCCACTTTCAAATCAAATTCTGGTGAAGTCCATTCCGGAAGATCGGAAAATAAGATTACAAAGAAAATAACCTATTACGTGTTCGGAAAGTCCGTTTGCAGGGTTTGTGACGTTGTATTCGGGCTCTGGGGGGAGACTGAACATATGTACAGGGTACATAGCATGTGTGTCGATTAGTTTAACGCAGGAAAAAAACATCCTCATCCTGTGGTTGAAAAGGTTATTTGAGTGTTTTTGAACAAATTGTTCTTCAATAATGACACTCCCAAGCACATGTACTGTATGTAGACTTGCAAGACTTTTTCAGTCTTTTCTGATGCACGTACGTGACTATATACAACTTTAAAACATTTCTGAAGATGAAAACAGAGTAGATTTAAACATGGAACTTAACAACATGCAGATCAATGTTAAAAAAAACAATTAATGTTTGGGGTCATATTTCTAAAGTTTGAAAAGTTCACATAATATGAAATACATATAGAATATGTACATTGTTAATAAATATTCATGAAAACTGGTCATAATTTCTGACTTTTTGTTTAGCAATTCAAATCATTTCCCTTTATGTTTTAATCTTATATGTTTCATTTCATTGGGCTGTAACACCATATAGCATCAATGTAAAAAAAAAAAATTAAAAGATCATAAAATTCTTACATTGAAAAACATAAAACTAACATGAAAATGTAAGATTTGCTCAATATAAACTAAGATTTCTTTTGTAAATTCACTTCAGCTCTTCTACATTCATTTGTAACTTTTATAATGTGTGCTTGCCGAATTAAACACCATGTGATGATTTATAAGACATATAGACAAACAATGAAAAAAAATGTTTAACCACTTCCAGCTTAAACGTTTTGTTTTATTATTTGTCTCTAGTACATAGTTTACAGCACATAGTGTTTTGAACAATAGCATATTTCTAGTCTTTGTGACAGCAAATGGAAATAAAACACTTGGTAGGCAAAGAACCAACTGGTTAACTATAAAAGAGATCAAAATTAAAGAAAGGGTGATATGTTTAAGCAGATGTAATCTTAACACAGGGTTAGTTAGAAAAGTACTAGTCACTGGAATGCATATACCTACTTTGTTCCTGATGTCACTCACGATATGAGACATAAAGCTGTAAGTATTTCTGAACCACGTCTGCACAATCATTTTTCCATTTTAATCATAGACTTTGAATTTACTAGGAAATATGGGGATGCATTCAAACCATGATTATCTCATATCCTCATTCAACAACAATACCTGACAGGGGTGTGGAGAGTTGTTACATAACCAATCCCCATTGAAGACGTTTTCTTTTTTCTTGATTTTTTAGCATGCCTAGACAGTAGGAAAAACAGACAGATGTAAGTCAGGTAAGAGTTGTCTCGACTATTTCATGCAGCCAGCAGACCTGTATTATGGATTTACTTTAAATAGTAGATACATAGCTAACATGCAAGTACAGGTAACACCTTGTTAAATATTACAGCTGTTACGATGCAAATATGTATAATGATGGTTCATTTTTTGCTGTTAATGCCGTTTTTTGTCATATTGTTACCAATGACCCCAACTAGTTTGACAACTTACTTTGAGTTGTAACAATGGAACTCTGCATTCAAAATCAGTTTTTTAAATGTGTTTTATAATCATGAGATTTTATAATCATTGTAATTGTGATTGACATTTGTAGCAGAGAGACATAAATATCTAACGTTAAAATATGAGAGTAAGAGTAAGAGTTATTCGTGGTTAAACAAAAATGTGACTTTGGACCACAAACCACTCATAAGTAGCACGGATACATTTGTAGCAACAGCCAACAATAAATACATTGTATGGGTCACAATTATCAATTTTTCTTTTATGCAAAAAATCATTAGGATACTAAGTAAAGATCATGTTCCATAAAGATATTTTTAAAATATCCTACTGTAAATATATCAAAACTTAATTTTTGATTAGTAAGATCCATTGCTAAGAACTTCATTTGGACAACTTTAAAGGTGATTTTCTCAATATTTTGATTATTTTTTTGTTTGCATCCTCAGATTCCAGATTTTCAAATAGTTGCATCTTGGCCAAACACTGTCCTAACAAACCATACATCATTGGAAAGCTTATTTATTCAGCTTTCAGATGATGTATCTCAGTTTCAAAAAAAAAAAAAAAAGAGACCCTTTTTTTTTTTTTTGTGTTTTGTGGTTCAGGGTCACAATGCTTACAATCATGGTTACCCTCTGTACGCAGAAAGCCAGACCCCTGATGCTGCACCTGTTGCACATATTGATTTCACTATATTAAGCAAGACTGACTGCTCCATCTAGGGGTTAAAATAGCTTACCGATCAATATCTCTAAACGGTAATGGTCCATAATCAAATATGCTAGCTTTTGTCTCTCGCCATGAATCTCATTAGCTTCAAGATTATTCTGCTATAATGTTCATTTCGAAGCAGCTGGATTGACACATAAGTCTAACCAATGATGATTGTGCTATCAGATATTTATCTAACACATATTTTGTCTGCATAAGCTGCTTTGCTTTGTCTGCAAGCTGTTTGTAGGGACTTTTGTTTTATATATTTATAAGTGAAGGAATTACGCATCAAAATTATTTTTAACCCTCATAACTGGTTCACGCTTGTTATTTAATAATTCTTCACATATCATAACTCAAAACTGTACTAATTCTGCTGTTGGTAAATGATGTGGACTTTAGAGCTATAATTTAAACCAGCATTTTAAAATTTTGTTTTAGAAATTACAGGGGCCTGTTACCCCAAGTGGCCTTTAGCCCCATTTCACCCTATCATGAAGAAGTGCATGGGTGAGGGGTTGAATCTTCCAAAACTATTTAAAGCTGCATAACATGCTGAACACCCACAACAGCTTGTTTAAATACAGGTGAACCATGACCACATTTGTTTTAAATATTTGTTTTAATAGAAATTCTATTTTTTAAAAAAATGTAAAAGCCTGGATATTTTGGTTATTTTGTTAGTTTACATATTCTTGACAGCAACACAAAGTATTTACTGTATTCTTGGCTGAAAATGTCTTTAAATGAATTGAAAACAAAAGAATGTCTGAGTTCAGATTATAATCATCTCATGATCATTATTATTGTTTTATTATTATTGCACTCTAAAAAAAATGCTGGGTTAAAAACAACCCAGCACTGGGTGAAATATGGACCAACCCTGCAACTGGGTTGTATTGACCCATCGGTTGAGTTAAATGTTTAACCCAGCCTTCTGGGTAGTTTATCTAACTCAACTATTGTTTAAAAATTACTATATGGTTGGCTTAAAATGAATCCAAAATAGGTTGTAAATTAAGAATCAGACACACAATTACTAGAGGCATCAGCAATAATCAAAAGGTGAACATTTATTAATAAGCAATTGAAAAAAAAGTTTATTATTTTTATGATCATTTATTCAACTTATCAATAAATGTTAAATTATTGAACATATTAATAAATGTTAATTTCCAACCTATTTCTGTCAAAACAACTCAATCACTGGGTTTGTCCATATTTCAGCCAGCACTGGGTTGTATTAAACCCAGCATTTTTAATAATAATAATAAAAATATTTCATATTATTAATAGTATTATTATAAAATTACATTATATATTACACATATAATGTATACATATATAATATTAATATAATAACATATATATTACATATATGATTAAATTTCATTCTAACGAATAGATCTATTATTATTATTATTATTATTATAAGAGTAGCAATATATGCTTTTTAGCCATATTGTCTTTACTTCTTTTGCGATTCGTATTATAAGAGATTAGCACAACAAACGGCAAGCAATGAGCGTGCCTTTAAACTTTAAAATAGCAGTGGGGGGCGTGTGCGGTTTGCAGCGGCCAACAAGAGATCAGGGGGAGGGATATCGCAATAGAGCCCATCTTCCTCCTGACCTCTGGAAAACGATGGACGTGCAGCTTCCTTCTAAATTTAGACACTTATTCGTGTCCGTGCACTATGAGCTCCAAACTGCACTTCTTGTTCATGTCAATAGTTTAGGCCTAGTTCGGTCGAGACGAGGTGACAGACCCTCGCGGGTCTCCGTTGTGCAGCAACTATGAGCGGCAGCTCGATCTGACGGACGCGCACCATCGTGGTAACGGCACCTTTCATGTTTACGCGGCTCACAAACAGACGTAATGGCGCAGGGGAATAACAATAATTTCCTAACTATTCCCTCACAAGAGGGGCTTTTCAGGACGGTGAGGGTCGAGCGTTCCGAAGACAACAGCAATGATGAAGATGAGGAAGAAGCGGAGGAAGACGTCAGGCTAATACCGAGGTGTTCTCCTATTCCCAGAAAGCGAGGATCTTCGATTGCGGATGAAACCGCCGAGTACATGCGAATTCGCCTGGTGTTAACGAACAGAAGAGTGTCGTTTGCAGACAGTACGGGAGCCGAGCTGGTTGATGTCAGAATGTTTGTCCCGTTTGATTCAGATGACGAGGACGATTCGAGATGGGAGGAAGAGGAGACTCGATACCGAAAAGCCTACCGTGAGCCCACTTACCGTGTGTGGCCAGAGTTCCAGCCGCTCACAGGAGCAGAGCTCATGCTCGCAGTCCACACCAACAAGCTGGAAGTGGAGAGCGTGACATCTGTGCCAGATGAACCTCTGTCTTTCGAGGTGCTTATTCGTGTGCTCAACGTTTCTTTTCACAAATCAGTCTATGCCCGCTCCACGATGGACGGTTGGATCAATCACTTTGATTATCCAGCCGAGTACGTCCAGGGCTCCAACGACGGCGAAACGGACAAGTTCTCCGTGAAGCTGGCCTTCGCTTCACCGTACATATTCAACGGAGCGCGGATTGATTTTGTTGTGCGCTATGAGACCCCAGATGGAGAGTTTTGGGCAAACAACTCTGGCAGGAATTACTCGCTAACTCTCTTACAGTCATATGAAGACGACACGGTCCAGACCACAACAGCGGACACAACTGAGCTGAGAGGAATCCTAAAACCTCCCAGGTACCGGTAAGTGGGCGTCAATGAACTTACAACACGGGTCATACACTGTTGTTAAATCTATGTTTAGCCAGCAGTCAGTGTTATTCCAATACCCACTGATTTAGCCGTTTAACACGGATTAAACAATTAACGTTAAGCAATGTCTGCTAAAAACGTTGGCAACAGGGTAATCTTCCATGTGTGATATTTCTTAATTGTTTGCTTTTATCCTAATTAACTTTTTGCGTAATTTACCGTTCAGACCAAAAAACTGGAGTAAATTCCCTTTTGCCTGCCAATGGAAGAAGTTTCAAGATCTTAGATTAAGCGACGTACAGACTAAAAGCTGGTCTGGATTACCGCAAATAATTGGAAGCGGAGAAACATACAAGCAGCTTCTGTGAACACTGCTGGAGTTCTACTCCGGGTTTTGCATTTCCCATTCTCTGCTTACCTGTGAGAGAGAAACTCTGCGCTATGCTGGAGCGAAAGATTGCGAATTTAAAGGGGTCATGACATGGATTTTATCTATTTTAATATGTTTACATATAATGTTAATAAAGTTTTTTGCACAAACCCCCCCCCCAAAAACAAATAAATATATAGAAAAATGATTATTTTCAATCCTCGTTCTGACCCTTTGTCTAAAACGACCTGTTTTGAGGGGCGGGTCGTTTAAGGCTTCTCAGGCCACTGCTAACGTCATTGCATAGGAAATAGTATCAACGCCCCCTCGACAACATGATGAAAAAAGAAAAGGTAATTTCCAGACAAAGCATTATGAAACCATTTACTTACAGTTTGTGACGCAGCTGCAACAAATGTTTCCTCATGAACTCAACATGACAATGGGCCTCGTTTACAAAACAAAATGCTTTGATCAATCCTCAGCCACGATCCGGGATGCCATTAAAAATAAACTATCCACTTGTTCCTTACGCTGGGATCCTTTTGATATCGCAAACGAGCTGTTTAAACCAAATGCGTCAAAGCGAACGCTCTCTCAATCCATTTGTCCTATTGATGACAGACTGTTTCAGAAAGCAAACGCGCATCCGTATACTGTATCCAGTGTAGACAAGATAGGGGCAATGATTGCAATTTCTATTTGCTTTTGACACGACGTGACACTCGCATGTCCGTTAAGCGATGTTTGCACCCGGGTGATGTCATCTTGCACCTCAGATCCAAATGAGCCATTTTTGGAGCTTTATTAAATGAATGTTTGTTTATAATGAGGAGGACCTTTTAAGCTATGAAACTTTGTTTTATGGTACAAAGACATCTTATATACTAAAAGATCAAGGAAAATTTGATTTCTCATGTCAAGACCCCTTTAAACAAAACACAATGCCCCCTGAAGAAAAATATGACTCTCTGAGCCACTGATGCTGCTTTGATACAGTATATATCAAATGCACCATCAGTGTAGCACAAATCATGCCAGAGTGTATAATTTATAATTCTAGATTTCTTTTAAGAATTCAATGTTTCTACATTAGTTGTTTTATATTTAAAACTAAAATTAGTAACATTGATACTGACAGTTGATTTTGTGCAGCTTCAGCACCTTTTCAGGTTATATTTAGGTGTAGCCTTTGCAGTGTATAAAATCATGAAATAAGGGGAAAAAAGGAGAATCGTGGAATAACAAAGCTATCTTGAATCATGCAGGGGTTGTTACACAGCATCTGTATTGTGTGAGTTTTGGGGTTGCACGGTCTCCCCACCCCCTCACTCCCTTTTAAGAATGGCAGTCATACGAGGGTGTGTGAGGAGGATGAAAATAGGACAAGGCAGGTGTCACTTTCAGCTCTGGTGAACCGAGACCTTAACTCTGACCTTTTCTATAGGGGTTGCACTGTAAGAGACACAACAGACCAACAAAAGCAGACACAAACCTACGCCGGTTCCGTCTGTACACATGGAGACATATTCCTTTTACCCATTATTTCCACTATTCCACCAACGACAATGAAAGTTTGAGAAGGAAGCAAATATGTGGCATAAAGATGAAAATGCTATTTATGTACAAGCATTGTCATGGAACTCCTGTCAGGAGATAAAAATCAGAAGACGAGTTTCGACCTACAGTTCCATACAGTCTCGCAAGTCTTGCTCGCAACCTTTCCTCAAATGTCAAGTCTTGTTTCAATTACATTGCTCAAACATGCTACAAATAGAAGGTCATAGAACAGGATGTCAATCGAACTGCTTCGCGCACGCAAAACACTCGGAATATGTGGCGGCTTCTTCATGAAATGGAAACGGTTGTGCAAAGAGTTGCATAGCATCTGACCATCATGATCATCAAAAACCTTTCGGTGATGTATGCAAGAATGGATGTGTAACAAATGGACAGGTCCTTATCCCATCATGGGATCTATCTTGCGGTTTAAGGGTGAGTGTGGGTTAGACAGCCTTCACCCACAGCTCTGAAAAAAAGCTTCTCAAACTCTGGAGGCAGTCAGATATTACCATAGTAACAAATGTCACAGAGGTCACAGTTATTTTCCATTTAGTGAAACAAACATAAATACCTCTGGCCAAAGGATTATACTTGTACTTTTAAAGGAATAGTTTACCCAAAAAAATGAAAATTCTATCATTATTTACTCACCTTAATAATAATAATGAATAATAATTATAGGTATACAGATTATATCTATACTTTGCATTCATTAACTCACTTTATCAATGTGTGCTGCTGAAGAATGATTGTTTTGGTGTGTATGTGTGTGTTTTCTTTTTAGAACTGACATTGGTTATGATGACTCAAATGACAGTGGAGATGGTATGTCTTAAGCATCATAATATCATCCAATAGCCAATTTAACCAATCAGGTTAAATATAACAAACATTTGCCAGGTTAGTCGTTAGTCGTCTCAGGTTTCTTTGTGATTTTTTTTTAGCAGATCTGAGCAGCACTAAGTGTGAAGCAGCGGAGAATCGAGCGTCTTTTGCACAGCCGGTTATAATTCAGCCAGAGATCGATATTGAGGTGAGTGAGGTTTGCTTTGTAATCACCTTTTCTAAGCGCGGCTGGGATAGCAGGCGGAAAAAGATAAGGTATATCATGAACAAACACAAAAAGAAAAAAAAAGTTTGTTTTCCCCTCCTTTACTCTAACCTTTACCAGATTTCCATGACGGTTTTCATGTCTGTTATAACAGCAACTCTTCTTTCACACTTTTTCGTGTGTCTGAAAACACATTGACCTCTGCTGTCTAGACGCTCTCGCAGTGAATCTTTGTATTTTGTTACTGTCTGTGTCGGAATACAGTTATTTATCTGTCAGCGAGTTGTTCTCTTTAATCTGTGATTCCATTTGTTTCAGATTATTCTTAAATCCCAGATTCCTGTCTGTCACTATTGCAACAAATGCAGAGCTGTAGTGTTTTTCAGAGAACATAGGCTAAAGATAACTCGAGAATTTAGATATAAAATTACACGTTTAACTCACTGATTGCATATTGTCTATTTAATACTAGCTGAAATTTTGGTTATGTGGATTTTCATCATACTTGCATACTTACACAATGCAATTCGCATGTTAAAATTCCCATTGACATTTCACTGTCTAGATAACCACATGCTTGTGTCTATTTGCAGCGTGTCGATTTGCAGCTGTTTTAAGTAACTGAATCTGGCATTTACAACAACAGCTTTACCATCTCAGTTTCCGGTTTGCCATCAAACCTTTACAATAAATTGACAAGACACATTATTATTTCTTTACTATAGAGGCCTTAGATGGATAGACCACACAAAAATTAAAATTCTTTTCATTTCAGGTTGTTCCAAGCCTGACTGACTTTCTTTCGTTAGTGGAACAGTTCCATTCAACGGATACTTTTTTGAGACATTTCTCAAAATGTTCTACATAACTGTGAACTCTTCCTTTAATTGTGAACTGTTAAGCCATTAGAATATATAAAAATATGATTTAAAAATATATTTAAAGATAGTTTTTTTAAAAAATAGTTATCATGCTGACAGTACGTACTACGTGACAGACACGTAGTGTCACGACGGTTTGTAAATTAGCCAAACAATTCAAATGTGTCAAACAAAACATTATGCTCCAGCATATATTATATTAAAAACAAAATGTGTTTTTGTTGATACTGTTATTCTTTTCATCTGTCTACCTGAACAGCTCATTGAAGCTTCAGCATCAACTTAGGTAAAGTGCATGTGACTTGCTAACTTATCGCTAACTTGTTAATTTCACTCATTCGTCATGTTGCATGTAACATGCATCCTGTATCATGACCCATATTCGTATTCATACTTAGAGTTTTAAAAAAACAATAAGCTTAGTGAATACTATAGATTACGTTTATATAGTCATAAAGTATACACAGTTTAGTCAGTGCAATCTGGTTTTATGTTGGCAGTTCTTGATATTTCCAAATTGAGAAAAAGGCTGTGAATGTTTAACTAAAGATTGGGCTGTTTTATTAGGCTCCTTGAGCTGTTTTCCCATAGACCATTTTGGCAAGGAGTCTTAAGTAGCACAAAAAAAACCCCTGTATAACTGAAATAAACACAAACAAAACTGTCAAAGTTTATACATATATAAAAACCCAGTTAAAAATAAACAGTAGAAATTGTATTTCTGTGTATGTTGTGTCAATATTGTCAGTGTCATAGCATGTTTACCTTGAGATTTTTTTCCCTGCGCAGCTTTAAACAGACGAAATTCATAGATAAACAACATTCCCTGACATTTTTTTAACATCACTTTTCTCATCGTTGTTTTTAATTCTTGTGTAATTGTGTCACAAGATTTTTTCACATCGTGTTCAGAACTCTTTTAAAGGTCTTGTTTCCATTAGTAAAATCTCCCCTCATTGGCACAGGCTTCTGGGAAAAGAGCCAGGGGAAACTGGCACAAACATCAGGCTAACACAAAACACTTTCCTGTTAGCACTTGGCTTTATAGGTAGTTCAACTATTTATTGATTTACTCATTTCTGTGCAATTAATTATTAATTAGCATTGATAATTAAACTGATAAACTGATGGTCTGAGAAAAAACAGCATGTATGAAGTATTAGTTGAAAACTATTTATACTAATATTACTAGATAACTTGTACTCATAATCATTGCTGGTGTTAATAATAATAATATGCATTAGCAAATGCAGTTTATCTTGATTCTCCAACTAGATGCAATCAAGAAACGATTACAGCAATGCATATTGAATTTCAAGTTTGTGCCATTCATCTTACACTTTTTGTTAGTAAATTCATTAATGCAAAACAGTGTTTACCGCCTACAGCTTACATTCTTGATCCTTTGGAATCCAAGCTTTTTTTTTTTTTTTGCTACTTTCCTCTCTGTTGCAGACTGCCAAGAATTTGTCCAGTTCTCCAGAGTCTGCCAGAACATCCTCCACAGCAGGATGTCCTCAGTCCACTTCAGATGCTCCCTTCGGAGAACCACTTGCACAAGAGTCAATGTCATCCAATAATTTACCACAAACAGAAGAGCCTGGACTTCAGCCGCCAACTCTATCCATCCCCCAGTCATGTTCAACACAGCAGTTCTCTAAGCCACAAGATCAAATCTACAATGCAGGCCCTTCCTTGTCTCCTCCCCTTCCTGAAGTCCTCATACACCATTGTGAACACTCAGAGACAACCAAGGATGAATTTGAGGATTCCAGTAAACCTGACCGATCCCTTCACACACAGAAAGAAGATTTCCACATTGAGATGTTAGCGCAAGTGCCTTTCGAGTTAGGACAACCATCACTGGCTGGGTTTCCGGACATGCAACAAATCCAGGTAGAAGGTATGGAGAAAGAAGATGTTGAGGAAAAGGATGACACATTGGCAGATGTGCTAGAAGAACCAAGTAGGAATATAGAAGAAGATAAAACAGGGACTTGCTTTCACATGTTGGAAGTAGCCAGTCAGCCTCCTTCATCAAAGGAGGTAAACAATGCAACTGAAAATGCGGAGAAGCTCAATTTGTCAGAGGAAGGATTTCAAGAACAGAAAGTAGAACTTGTCTCTTTGGTCCAAGTTGAGACCACCAAGATGATTGAGGTGGAAAGTACCAAGGTGGATGACGAGGAAACAGATGGTTTGGTGGCTTCCTGTTTGTCTCATTTAGGTCCCACAAGACAGGACAAAGAATCCCAGAGTTTACCTATCCATCCAGCCTCTGATAAGCTGGCAACCGTGCAACATCAGCAAGAGGAAGAAAGACTTGCTTTGGATCCGAGCATGATGGCTTCAATCCTTCCTGAGGATCCAAACCTTGATAACCAAACCGTTTCAATGTGTATTCCAGAGCATCCACCAAGGAAACAAGCAGAAAATCCTGAGCTGATCAACATTTCTGAAACATCACCAACAGCCTTCGAGCTTCAGCCTTCAACTGTTAACTCTTCAGCAGAAGAAGATTTAACTTTTGAGGGTGATGAAACTTCTGTTGCTCCATACCAGAGATGTAAAGACCCTGAAACCCAGCACACACTGCCAAGACCCGGCACTGAAGTATCTCAGATATCAAAAGATCACACCAAGGTTACTCTGTACACGTGTCTGATCGTCTCCGCGACCTTCTTCACTGCTGTTATTTGCCTGGCTGTTGGGATTCAAGAGCCCAGTGCTTTTCTGTGTGTGGGATTATTCCTGTTGTCCCTCTGCTTCTAATTTCTATGCCAGTTTTCTCCATCTGTTTCTTCTAAAAAGCCTTAAGACTTCACCTTCTTCCTCTTCCCCCAGTGCCTTGAGGAATTCCAAAAAAATATTTACATGCAAACAGATCTGGTGTTTGTGTTATTTGGTTGTAAATAGAGTACGTGTTTTCAAATTTAGGAGTTGAGCTTCTGCTTGATTATACAGTGACTTGCAAAAGTATTCACTCCCCTTCATTTTTTTTCCACGTTTTGTTATGAAGCAGCCATTAGTTAAACTGCTTTAAATAATTTTTTCCCCACATCAGTCTACACTCAATTTACCAGAATGACAAAGCACAAAACAGGTTTGTAACAACTTTATTAGAAATAAAAAACTGAAATGATTTTATTGCATAAGTATTCATACCCTTTTCTGGGACACTTGAAATTTAGCTCAGGCGAACTCACACCGCACACACTTGGAAAGGCACACATCTCTCAGAAAAGGTCCAACAGCTGAAAATGCATATCAGAGCAAAAACCAAGCCCTGAGGTCCAAAGAACTGCCTGTAGAGCTCAGAAACAGGTTTGTGTCAAGGCGCAGATCTGCGGAAGAGTTCAGAAAAAATTCTGCTGCATTGAAGGTTCACAGAAGCATGTAGCCTCCATTATCCATAATGAAAGACACTTGGAACAACGAGGACTCTTCCTAGAGCTGGCCTCCTGGCAAAACTGAGCGAGTGATGGAGAAGGGGCTTGGTTAGAATGAAGCTGATGGCCACTCTAGTTGAGCACTATAATCATATATGCAGATGGAAGAAACTTACAGAAGGACAAACATTACTGCAACACTCCACCATTCCGATCTTCTCCTTAGTGAAGACACATGAGAAGACACTGAGAATTTAAAAAAAAAAAAAAAAAAAACACCTAAAAGACCCTCAGACTGTGAGGAACAAGATTCTCTGGTCTGATGAATGTCAATTCCAACCATCATGTTTGAAGGAAACTGTTCATTACCTGCGGAGCACCATCCCAAAAGTAAAGTGTGCTAAAGTAAAGGGACTGAAGGACTCACTAGAGTAGAAGGAAAGCTCAGTGCACCAAAATATGTAGATGTGCAAAGACTTAAAGGAACACTCCACTTTTTTTTTGAAATAGGCTCATTATTATTACGCCGGAACGAGAGTGCTAAGCTATGCTAAAAGTGCTACTGCCAGACCCGCCGATCGGCTGAATGGATTCAAAAACGGTAAAACACATCTGTATAACTCTAGGGGAGTTGGAAAATGAACCTATTTTCAAAAAAAAGTGGAGTGTTCCTTTAAGGCTGTAAAGGTGCTTCAACTAAGTATTGAGTTAAGGGTATGAATACTTATGCAATGTACTTACTTCAGTGTTTTATTTTTAATAAATTTGCAAAGTTGTCACAAATCTGTTTTTGCTTTGTCATTATGGTGTATGGAGTGTAAATTCATGTGGGGAAAAAGGTCATTTAAATCAGTTTAACAAGGCTGCAAGATAACAAAACGTGAAAAAATGAAGGGGTATGAATACTTTCGCAAGGCAAGGTATTGTGTAGTATTAAGATTTCCAGTATAAAATCTGCAGTGGTTTATTTACAGCCAAAAATAATAGTTTGAATAAGCAATGTGTGTTTTAGCTAAATGACATCACTGTGCACCTCATACATGATTGGCCATTGGAATGTGGCTCAACTCATTGATTCATACTTACCAAAATGTGTCTATTTTGTGAGTTTCTCTCTATATTTGAATATAGTAGCTACTGAAGATTATATTTGGCTCCTTTGGAATACACTTGGGAGTCATTTGTGAGTGGGATGTCTTGATGGTGCGTGTATGTGTGATAAGAAACATGGTGAGACTGGACAAACGCCGCAGGTGATTTTAGAGCAGAAAAGTTTGAGTTTTTAGTTAAATCTGAGGTTTTACTTATAATGCGGTGTGTTCTCAGTGAGAAGTTAGTATGTGTAGACGTCTATGAACTAAGCAGAGCATTTATCTAGGTATGAAATGTTTTAAGACACTTGAGTTTGTATGTTTATTCACTAAATTTCACTGTGAAGGTGTTTGATGTTATACGTGATTATTTTGTGACTTTACACATGTGCTGTCTACTTAAAATGAGTAAATGTTAAGCTTGAAGAGTATGAAATTCATTACCGCTCTGCTTAAAAGAAACACTTAAATTTACTAACCTTGCTCAGCAGACAAGTATATGGCCTTTTGCAGTGATCTTTAAAAGCGTGCCCCGAGCCCCTGATACCCCAAAAGGTCACGCATTGCGCTGAAGTCACGGCATCAGGTTACCGGGTGACTAAACACCATTGTGGGCAGAGAGGATAGAACTGTTCCTTGAAGAAATCTTTTACCCTTGATTCCCTTCTTCCAAAACTTGACAAAAATATTGAGTCAGTCACTTATTTTATTACTTTGTCGTCTCACTGAATTGTGCAAACAAGGTTGTGAACACATTCTGTGCTCAGTAATGAAATATTCACATGTGTTTTATCATGTCAATGTCAAAGTAGAAATAAAAGTTTATAATTGGTATGAACGGATGTTTATTTCACAGCTTTGTTTTGTGTACAGCCCTTCACATAAAGGTGAAAAAAAAAATGTGAAATGAATTGAACTTTGGCATTGAACAGTTATATTCAGAGCAGTGGAACTCATGATAATATTTAATAAACAAGAACAGTTTGTTGCACCTTCATGAGTGTGTCATAAAGGTCTAACAAGGTAACTTGATTTTTTTTTTTCAATACAAAACCAATAAAAATAACAAGTGGAAGCCTTTATATATGTACATATGCACAGATTTGGTTGAATGATGGGTATATATTTTTGTGAAATGATTTAATTTAAGCAAGGTGTTCCTGAGAATTAGTTAATCCAGAATTTATGTTTCATCTCACATTAACCTACAGCACACATTCCAGCTTCACTGTCCAGTTATGAAACACACTGAGCTGTGATTCCCAAAAGCGCAGAAAGCATAAGTAGATTGTATGAACCACCATCAACAATAGCATGGGTAGTAGGCAGACCTATGAAATAATAACCAAATTTAAGCACTTCCATTCATTTCAAGTCAAGCGCTGAAATACAGTCACTGAAAGACCAGTATGACAGTATGAATATATTTTGTCATGTGTTAGACTATATACAGAATGACAACATTTTTTATGCGTAAAAGGCAACATTTCATGTAGGTCCACCTCTTTCAGTCTAACAAACTTCCCCTTCTGTACATTAATAGTATAATTTTGCCCCCTGGTGGAAATTTCAATTTAAGGAAAAAAAAAAAATAGAAGGAAGGACATTGTAGATTTTTGATATTTTGCACTGGGCTAAAGATATTTCCTAAAAACAGGGCAAGAAATACACTACAAAACTCTGCCGGAAAAAAAAAAAAAAGATAACCCCTCTTATTCAAACGGATAAAGCATACAAACATTTCAAGGTTTACAAAAATTAAAAGACTTTTCTTTATAGATTCCATCATGTCAAAGCTTGATACGAATTAAAATATGGGTTAATTACCAAAAATATTTTTTACTTTACAAACATCTTTTCTAACGGACAAATTGAAAATTTAATGCCACATTTTTATACACTATTTCAACACGGAAGACAATATTGCTACGGAAAAAGTTGAGGTTCATCTTGGGGAAATAAAAAAATTCTTAAATATATATTTAAAATTCAATGAAGTATTTCAAAACACCTCCCAAAGCAGTTTCTGAACTGCAGATGCTTTCAACATTCACTGGAACACATGATCTTTTTTCAGTCCCTATTTTGCATTGACTTCCTCTAAAAGAGGTACTTTCGACATGTCGGTACCCCGCATTTGCACTCTACGCGCATGCGCTTTTTAGGGGAGCCTGGGAGTCCCGTCAGACTGAAATTTGAATCCATCTTCGTGCTCTCGGCATCTACTGGATCAACTATGAAGGTAAAAAAAAAAAAAAAAAAAAGGTCAGAAAAAATTAACATTTTCTCTGTATGGAAAAATACTATATTTACAGTTGAGGTCAAAAGTTTACATCCTCCTTGCAAAATCTGCAAAAACAAAAATCTTATTTTGGTAAAGTAATTTTACCAAAACAAGAGGGATCATACAAAATGTGTTATTTTTTATTTAGTACTGACATGAATAAGGTTATTTCACATAAAAGGTTAACATATAGCACACCACAGCTTTTTTTTTTGTTTGTTTGTTTGTTTAGTGATAGTTGTTCATGAGTCCCTTGTTTGTCCTGAACAGTTAAACTGCCTGCTGTTCCTCAGAAAAATCCTTCAGGTGCCACAAATTCTTTGGTTTTTCAGCATTTCTGTGTATTTGAACCCTTTCCAAAAATGACTATTTTGAGATCCATTAAGAATCAAGAGTATGTAAACTTTTGAACAGAATCATTTTTATAAATTCAGCTATTATTTTCTCTTGTGGACTATATGTAAACATCTTTTATGTGAAATATATTCAAGTCAGTACTAAATACAAAATAACACATATTTTGTATGATCCCTCTTATTTTGGTAAAATAATTAACATTTTTGCAGATTCTGCAAGGTGTATGTAAACTTTTGACCTCAACTGTAAATTGAAAAATATACAAAAGTACATGTAAATTTAGTGAATCAATACCATTCAATAGAACATTTAAGAAAAAATACAGTTTAAAAGAAAAAGTAAAAACAGTAATATTTCAAAATATATTACATTTTTAACTCTTTCCTATTGTAATACATTTTAAAATGTAATGTATTTCTTTGATGGCAAAGCTGAATGTCAGCAATCATTACTCCACTCTTCTGTGTCACATGATCCTTTTAAAATCATTCTAAAAATACTGATTTGCTGCTCGAGTAACAGATGAATATGAATAAAAATAGGGGTGGGCGATATGACCAAAATCGTATATAACGAAAATTTATTTCACGGTAACAATATATCTCATAATATAGTTAGTTTTGCTTTAAATAAGGTCCTTATGATATCAAAATTTGATACAATAGAAATGTTATAATTCTTGTCACCACTGTCAATAATCACCAAAAAACTAATACTAGCCTAAATTAAAAAAGCTCACTGAAGACAAGTAAACAATCAGTGATTAAATGAGAATACGAAACTAATTAGAAGCAACAGAACAAAAGAAAACAAATAAATAAGAAATTCTACATACATTGTATAATCAAATTCTTTGCTGTGTAATTTAAATATACATTTCTTTTTATTAAAGTTACAAAAAGTGATTTAGTCAAGACCATTGAGAGATTTTCTTTTTTGTTTGATTAACATGAATGACTGATCCCAAACAACTTGTTTTTAAACTGCAATGCTTAAAAATGCGTGTAAACGCTAAAGCACAGCAATGTCACATGAGCGTATAACTGCGCTAGAAACGACTGCCCGAAATCTCTACCAATTGATCATACGCATAAAATGCGTTCTTTAGAACTTCCGCATAATGATAAGCCAGCTCGTAAATTTCCGGTGTAGCTCATTTTATGTGTGCTATATATAGGTGGAGACTCTTGAGACTGCTCTCCTGCCTCGTTCCTATCAGAAACTGAGAAAAATAATAATTGCAACATCGTAAATAATGATAGCGGCATGAACATTCAGTTTCATATTATTTAACATATAATTTAAATGCTGAGCCTGGTAATCCCAAGAGAGTACAGACACATAGATGTACATTTAAATGCTAACAGCTAGACACTGTCATAACTGTTTCATCTAGCATTAGAAAGCTATAGATGCTTCTCTTCAACAACATCTTAATAGTATTCTTGATAACTTACTTTCATAGTCATGAACACATTTTTGAAATCTTGTAATATTTTAAAGCCTTAATTATTTTTCAACTCTACAGCTGTGCAGTAAAATTCACTTCAAAGATTTACTTTTCATTCATAAAGACGACATGCAAAAAATGCTTTTGCATGGAAAACAACATGAACTTTTCAAGATGAAAATTACCCTTAATGAAGATTACACTTAACCAGAAGATGGCAGTAGAGGATCACTCATTGGCTGCAGCTCTATTTTTGACATCCGCTAGTCAGATGTTTCGGTTATTACTGTCAATCATATCAAATGACTCGCGCATATTTAGGGGATTTACTTGCAGAATTGTTTACACTCACGTTTGTCATTCTTGAAACGGTATACATGGACGTTTGGTCCTCTTAGACAAACAAAACTTTTCTTCGAATTGTGAATGAAAAAATGAGCAAAGGACACTCCTATTATGGCACAGTACAGTAGACCAGAAATTACTGAGCTGGCTTGTCTAAAACAAGCAAGTAATCTGTGCATATGGTCAATTGACAAATTTTCACTGGTAAATTGTGTCTACTGGTATATTGCTCATCCCAAATAGAAAGTTAAAAAGAACAGCAGTTATTTAATTTTTTTTTTACATAGCAAATGTCTTTACTGTCACTTTAGATCAATTTAATTGAATAAAACTATTAGTTTCTTTCAAAAAACACATACAGATCCCAAACTTTTGAACGGCAGTGTATGAATCAATTGATTTAAATAATTAGCAGTGTCGCACTAAAATCAATGACCCCAAATTACTTGTACTCACTCTTTTTCTATACAGTCCCACACTTACTTTTCATTTTGTAGTCAAACGTGAGCTCCTCTCCTGCCTTTATCCCACGTGTGGCAAAGAACGCTATCCGCGGCAGCCGCTCATCCAGGTTGTCAATAAACACATTATATACCTGGAGGTTGGGGTCACACTGAGGAGACAAAAGAAAACATTTGCGACAGTTAATTTACTACCCTCAAATAAAAAGCTACTTTAACTTATATCAAGTCAGTTATGAGCAGAAATGTTGTGATTATTAGTGATATTTAAAGGAGAAGTTCACTTCCAGAACAAAAATTTACAGATCCAAGATGTTCATGTCTTTCTTTCTTCAGTCATAAAGAAATGGTGTTTTTTGAGGAAAACATTTCAGCATTTTTCTCCATGTAATGGACTGATAGGTGCCCCGATTTTGAACTTCCAAAATGCAGTTTAAATGCAGCTTCAAACGATCCCAAATTATCTAGCGTAACAATCCGTTATTTTAATAAAACTAATACAATTTATATACTTTTTAATGCCAAACGCTTGTCTTGTCTTACTCTGCCTGGGCTGTTTTTGTCCCGATTCATGACAGTTAGGGTATGTCAAAAAACTCCCATCTCATGTTCTCCCTCAACTTCGAAATCGCCGTATATAGCTGTTTTACCTTTTTTATTAAGGGTGTTTGATCTTCTTTGCATGTTCTTTTTGCAAAGACTGGGTTGGTACTTCTACAGTGATGTAGGATGATTTTGAAATGATTTCTGAAGTTGAGGGAGAAAATATGATTGGAGTTTTTCAACATACCCTAACTGTCTTGAACCAGAATACACAGAGTTCAGGGAGAGTAAGAAAAGATGAGCATTTGAGATTAAAAAGTATTTAAATTGTATTTTTTTAATGAAAATAACCGATCGTTTCACTAGATAAGACCCTTCTTCCTCGGCTGGGATCGTTTGAAGCTGCATTTAAACTGCATTATGGAAGTTCAAAATCGGGGCGCCACAGCAGTCCATAATATGGAGAAAAAAAATCAGAAATGTTTTCCTCAAAAAACAATTTCTTTATGACTGAAGAAAGAAAGACATGAACATCTTGGATGGCAAGGGGATGAGTACATTATATGTGAATCTTTGTTTTGGATGTGGACATCTCCTTTAAGGATATTTAATGTTCAGTTTACACAGATAGGACTAATAAAACCAGAATATCTTTTATAAGATGATGCAAGCTCAAGTTCACTCACACTGTGATTGACAAAGTGAGAGATGTTTCCATAGTGAGCAGCATCCACGGTGTACTCATCATCAACATAATCCAGGTCAAAAAGATAGGTGGCGCCCTCTTTATCGTATATTTGACCTCTGCGTTCTGCTTCTTCTGTTGTAATGATCTATACCAAAACAGACAAAAAGAGTGTTTAACAATCATGAAGCCAGACTCACTTCTGGGAAAAACAGATAAACAGCCAATTGATAATGTCATTATCAACTCATGAAGCAAAACATGTTGCCATGATAACACAAAAACCTTAAACTGACAGAACGACAATATTCTACTGAAGGTGGAAAAACTGACACATAACCAACACATAACATACTATAAAAAAAGAAAAACTCTCTCCTGTGGTTCTCACCTCCCCGACATACTCCATAACGAAAGTATTCTTCCGAATGCGCTCCATGGTCTTTACCCCCCATCCCCTTCCATTGTCTGTCCTGAAAATGCAGAGGGAATACTGAATTCCCCGTTGCACCACTCTGTTGGAGCAGTCGATCCCACAGCGGCACCGCTTGTTGCATTCGTAAATGGGCAACCCGGGACGAATGCGGACTTGGCCTAACTCATTGTAAGCAAACTTGTGCTGCGACGCTCCAGCACAGCATCCCTCTACGGGGTTCTCCAGGCAGTTTGTACATTCGCAGCCCACAGATACCTCATTCAGCAGGATCCCATCACCGACTTTATAGTCATTTATGTAGGTGAAGTTCTTAGGCGGGCCTTCCAGGTCGACTTGGTTCCGGACGTAGATGTGGCCCTTGTGGGTGCCCAGGCTGTTGAGGTGTATCTCCCACCGTTTAAGGATCTGTCGGAGTTTCGCCCGCTGGATGAGGTGGGACACGGTGGCAGGGTCTAGGCGACGAGGGGCAGAACGCTTCTTCTGTCTCTGCATCTCTGCATTGAGGTCCTCCCAGAACTGGTTGAGAAGATCTACACACTTCAGGTTCTTCCGTGGTTCCCATGTGTTGCTGGATTCGGGGTAACCCCTCCATTTCACCAAGTATAATTCCTGTGACATGGATGGTAGTAAGCATAAACTCAGTTAAACCTGGGGCCAGTTGCATAGACACAGCCACTATGTTGAGACTGTTTGAAAGTAGTAGTTCATCCAAAAATGAAAATTCTGTCATTAATTACTCACCCTCATGTTGTTCCTAAACCTTAAAGGAGAAGTTCGCTTCCAGAACAAAAATGCACAGATAATTTACTCACCCCATTGTCACCCAAGATGTTCATGCCTTTCTTTCTTTAGTCGTAAAGAAAATATGTTTTTTTAAGAAAACATTTCAGGAATTTTCTCCTCCAACATTAAAATCATCCTATATCGCTGCGGAAGTACTGACCCAGTGTTTACAAAGCAAACATGCAAAAAAGGTCAAATAAAACAGCGATGTAGGATGATTTTGAAGTTGGAGGAGAAAATGAGATGGGAGTTTTTTTTGACAAACCCTAACTGTATTGACCCGGATTACACAGACTACGCATGCGCATCGCAGAGCTAGACAAGACGAGCATTTGAGGTTAAAACGTATATAAATTTAGAAATCGATCGTTTCACTAGACAAGACCATTCTTCCTCAGCTGGGATCGTTTAGAGCCCTTTGAAGCTGCATTGAAACTGCATTTTGGAAGTTCAAACTCATGGGCACCATAGAAGTCCACTATATGGAGATAAATCCTGCAATGTTTTCCTCTAAAAACAATTTCTTTATGACTGAAGAAAGAAAGACATGAACATCTTGGATGACAACAGAGTGAGAACATTATCTGTAAATTTTTGTTCTGGAAGTGAACTTCTCCTTTAAGATCTTCTTTCATCTTCAGAGCTTCAGAAATTAAGATATTTTTGATAAAATCCTAAAGCTTTCTGACCCTGCATAGACAGCAACACAACTACCACGTTCAAAGCCCAAAAAGGTAGTTAGGACATTGTTCAAATGGTAAATAGGCCTTACGGGTTTGGAACGACGAATAGGTGAGCGATTATTGACAGAATTTTAATTTTTGTGTTAACTAACCCTTTACGAACTAGTCTAGATGTATATAGTTATGACTAGTCTTGAATAGGTCACCCAAAAATGAAAATTACTGACAATTTACTCAGCCTCATGTCACCCTAGATGTATCAGAGTTTCTTTTTCCATCGGAACAGATTTGGAGAAATTTGGCATTATGCCACTTACTCATCAGTGGATCCTATCCATGGAATAAGTGCTATCAAACCATTTTAACTTTAAACCTTTAAATCCATAATTTACAGATATATACCTTTATACCTGCTTTGGCTTGTATATGGTGCTTGATCTGTACATATTTCTTTTCTGATTCAGACAAGATGATTTTTTAAATCGCTGAAGCAAGCAATATTGGATAGAGGACTAGTACTTTAGCAGGATGCAACATTTTAACTAAAAAGTGTCTTAATGTTGAATTTTATCTTGTTGTGATGTTTATATCAGCAGTTTGAACTCCCATTCTGACGACACCCTTTCACTGCAGAAGATCCATTTGTCTCCACATCTGAGGGTGAGTAAATTGTCAGCAAATTTTCATTTTTGGGTGAAAGATACCTTTAAAGAAGAAAACTAGACTAACTTGTATGACTAGTCTAAACAGTGTATGCAACTCGCCACTTGGATTCATTTTTAATTCGATATAACTCATTTTACCCATCAGGGAGTAGACATGAGTAGATTTACAAGCCACACTTTTAAGCTCACCTGTACTGTTTGTGTCTTCCCATCGGTGATAATTTTCCTTTTGTAGTCGCAGAGATATTCCACCTCATAATCGCACAGGTTGTGCTTGTTGATGCCCAGCTCTTCGCACTTAACCCCCTGCCCTCGACAAATCACCTCCAGCTGGTCTACAGTAGCAATGCATGCTACCCTACAAACTTGACCTACAAAATATAATTAGATGTTAACTGCAGGAAAAATGTGGGATTACAGACATGTGGGCAAGCTTTAGATCTAGAATTGCACAGCTCTTCAGCAAATATTTGATGTCCCCATGTCTGTATAGAGAATTTAAAAATTATTAAGCTTTTTAACTCAGGGAATAATAATTCAGCTTTGCCATCACTACTAAATTACAATTTAAAATATACTAAAATAGAAAAGTTATTTTAAATTGCATTGATATTTCACAATATTACTGTTTCTGTATTTTTGATCAAATAAATGCAGCCTTGGTGAGCAATAAGACATTTCACAAACTAAAAAAAAAAAATACAGACCTTAAATTTTCTTACATTCAAGATTATTTTACATTTGCATTGTCTCTGTCCAGGAATTCACCACTGTATGCTTTTTCTAACTAGCCATACTATTTTAATTTCTGTTAAGCTGTTTTGTATACATTTCTTTTTTTTTTTTTTTTTTTTGAAAAGTGCTTTTCAAGTAACTGTAAATTAAATTAAATTAAATTAAATTATCAATCCTATACTCTACTATACCCTAAAAATACCTTGCTAAATTGCAAACATTTTCCAAATAACACTTTAACTAACCTAAAATTCTTATGACATAAAATGACAATGACAAACAAAAGACAATCATTTACTTTAGGAAATTTACAATTAACTTATGTTATTTTATTAAACAATATCTTATGCAAAGCATAAATTAAAATATTTGTGAAAACATGACATGAAAATATAGAACTGCTTTTATATGTAGGAAGGACTCCCTGACAAGGGGATAGTCATAGTTGGGGGTCTTTGGCATTAAACATTTAAACAACCACCTAAACAACACAGAATAGCATTTTAAAAAATCCTGAACATATTATACAGATAACTTAATCATTTTAGCAGTTTGAGATAAAAACCTTTACAGAAAAACTCACATGCATCATCACTAACCTATGGGCCATTTAATAAACGGTCTAAAGACTAATCCTCATAAGCTAAATGAACAAGAGATTCAGTGAACATAAACGAAGTAGGTAAACAACATCGTAGTTATTAAGTTTTTGCGGGAGTTTTTAATATTTACTTTTTGATGAAGTGTCCTGTGCTCAAACACGCTGAGTAAATCATATTCCTCAAGAGGACGTAACGTTAAAAGTTAGCTAAACACAGCATATTACGCTAACTACTGATTGTGCACATTTTTGCACCGTATGTTACGTTGTACAACTTTACAAATAAGTTGATGCAAGAGAAACAGATGATTTACGGCATTCACAATGAGCTTGTTGAATGTGTTGCAAGAGCGCGCGGTAGCCATAACATCGACCTTATGTGAATTTGTATCAACAACTTGCAGCAAAGATTCTTCCAGAACGGAGTGTTTGTTTCCGGGTGTACTTTGAAAAGATGTCTCTTAACTAAGAACTCGTCTGATACATCAGACATATAATGTGTAAACCGTTGTTTCTGAACGATTAACGCGATATATTCTTACCTTTCAAATTTTCCGCCATCTTCCGACCGCCGCCAAAATTATAGGATTGAAAGGCCGCTCGATGATTGGGCGCAGCACGGTCTGAGTGACGGTTTGTGCAACCAATAGAGACAGAGTATTTAAATCGACAACTGTTTATGGGAAGTTTAAATAAAATTGGGTTCGCGAATGAAAGACGTTGGTGGGAAAATATTTTACATGCAAGTTTGAGCTTTCTCAGTTATTTTAGCTCGTTTATTCCCTTTGTGATGGTTTACAAAATCTAAAGAGTCTTATTTGGATGTAACGTTAGTCGGAACATAAAGTCGATATGTTATGTTATTGTTTTTATACCTTATAGTCTTTATATCTGTTTGTATAATATGAATCAGGAGGCACTGCAGTTTATAAAATTGTGTTGTCCTATGAAACAAATAATTAACGTTATTTCACACCGTGTTCGTTATAATTTATGAGAAGTCTTTTAATTTGCCTTTCACTGTTTGTAAAGGCGGGGCGTAGAGTTCATCCATCATCACGTGACACAGAAATACTCCAGAACTTCCGGAGAAAGTCAACATATGTTTGATGGGCGTTTATAATATTGCAGGTGCGTATATGCATTTCGTTTAATATTTGCATGTAACATTTAGCTTAAGCGTTTGACTTTTCATATATATATATATATATATATATATATATATATATATATATATATATATATATATATATATTTTTTTTTTTTTTTTTTTTTTTTAACTCACTCAAATTTCGCAAAAGAGAGGGGAAAAGGCCTAAACTGTTGAACTGAGACCGGTGTCTTGTCGGATTCATATTGCTAATGCATAAGCCGCTGAATACATGCATAAATGATTATTTGCATAATGTTTAGGTCCTACACAAATAATCATTTTAATCGATGACTAGTCTTGTTTGCTTTAATCTGACTGTATTTACCGGTTGACCAATTTCAATTAAATCATTACTTTCCCTCAAACAATAAATGTTGAATTAAATGATGTTTATGTGCAGGCACCATGTCGTCCAGCATTGCTCAGAATCTCCGGATACCAGCTGTCCTTCTGGTGCTTCTTGTTCTTACAGACGTGATTTCACTCGCATATGCTGATAAAGTAAGCTTCTCCCTGACGCATGTCCATTACATCTTTTCCCGAATGTGTCCCAGTTATGTAAATTATTTCCTAAACATGTCACTTTCTTAATATCTTACTTGTACAGAGTTTTGAAGATGTGCGTTGCAAGTGCATCTGTCCACCCTACAGAAACATCAGTGGACATATCTACAAAAAGAACGTGTCCCAGAAAGACTGGTGAGACAGGCTACTGTACTAGGGACAATTGGACAAAGGATGTTATGTATAGATAAATTAATTACTATTTTCATCTATCTGAGAATTTACTGTATTGTTAATGTATTGGTTTGTAGTAACTGTCTGCATGTGGTGGAGCCCATGCCAGTGCCTGGTCATGATGTGGAGGCTTACTGTCTGCTCTGTGAGTGCAAGTATGAAGAACGAAGCAGCAACACCATTAAGGTATTGAGTGAGTTCCAGTAATCAATAAATCATACCTTGAATTAAAGATGTTTATTATAATCTGCTTTTATGGCTTTATAAGATAGTTTCAGCTTTAGGCTAAATTGAGGAGTCATAATATTTTGTTATATTTCTCAGGTGACCATTGTAATCTACTTGTCAGTGGTTGGAGCTCTTCTGCTGTACATGCTGTTTCTGCTTCTAGTTGATCCTTTGATCCGCAAACATGATCCGTACACCATGCCACTACAGAATGAGGAGGATTCTGAGGTTTGTGCACATCTGTGTTTTTGTTTTATTGTTTAAGAAGTATTTTACAGAGATGGAAACCAGAGGCTTTGAGCCTGCATTTATTAGATCTAAAGTATAGCAAAACAGTAATTTTTAAAAAATATTTTTACTATTTAAAATAACTGTTTTCTATATGAATACATTTTAAAATGTAATTTATTTTTGTGATTTCAAAGCTGAATTTTTAGCGTCATTACTCCAGTCACATGATCCTTCAGAAATCATTCTAATATTCTGCTGTAATATTCTTGCTGCTCAGTAAAACATGTATTATTATTATTATTATTATTATTATTATTATTATTATGTTGAAAACAGCTGAGTGAAAAAAAAAAAAATGTACTCAACTATTTTAAATATTGATAATAATAATAGGTGTTTCTTGAACAGCAAGTCAGCATATTAGAATGATTTCTGAAGGATTATGTGACACTGAAGACTGGAGTAATAATGCTAATAATGCTAAAATTTAGCTTTGATCACAGGAATAAATTACATTTTTGAAATGTATTCAAATAGATAGCAGTTATTTTAAAAATATTCCACAATATTACTGCTTTTGCTGTATTTTGGATCAAATAAGTGCAGACTTGGTGAGCAGAAGAGACTTCTTTAAAAACATTAAAAATCTTAAGTGTATATTATATCTAGAGAGGGAGGCATTAAAAAGTTTGGAATAATTAGGTTTAGGTATCAACTGTGTCCTTTGTCTCCCTCTACAGGATGTGAGGCCACGTGTGGATAGTTCACAAGCTCGTGGGAACACTGTGCTGGAGAGGGTTGAGGGAGCTCAGCAGCGCTGGAAGAAACAGGTCCAGGAGCAGCGCAAGACTGTGTTTGACCGCCACAAGCTGCTCAGCTAAGCCCTCAGATGGACGTCATCTGTGTAAAAGGCCAAAGGGCACCACCGACGGAGATAACTTGCATGGTGGTCTTATAGTTTCAGCTTTTATGACAATATGGTTTATCAGTGGGCCAACATTATCATTAGCATTATAACCTTACCAAGACTGACTTGGTTGATGCCAACTTTCAAACTAAGCTGTGAAAACATAAAGCAACTTATTTAGTTGCATGCTGTTAATATAGATATAAATGAACAGACACCCACATTCACATTTATCTCACCAAATGACTTGAATATATTGGTGTTGTCACTACTTTGCTTGAAATAGCATTGCAAAGGATGAGATTACATGGAAAGCAGTGGAATCTGGGAGTAATGATGTGGACCTGTATATAATGTACAGTTTATGTTAAAAGTTAACATACACCTTGCAGAATCTGCAAAATGTTAATTTTTTTTTTTTTTTTTTTTTTTACCAAAAAAAGAGGGATCATACAAAATGCTTATTTTGTTTCACATAAAAGATGTTTACATATAGTCCACAAGAGAAAATAATAGTTGAATTGATGAAAATTACCGTTCAAAAGTTTACATGCGCTGTGTTGTTATCTGAATGATCCACAGCTGTGTTTTTTTTGTTTAGTGATAGTTGTTCATGAGTCGCTTGTTTGTCCTGAACAGTAAAACTGCCTGCTGTTCTTCAGAAAAACCTTTTAGGTCCCACAAATGCTTTGGTTTTTCAGCACTGTGTATTTGAACCCTTTCCAACAATGACTGTATGTATCTTTTCACACTGAGGACAACTGAGGGACTCATATGCAACTATTACAGAAGGTTCAAATGCTCAGTGATGCTGCAGAAGGAAACACAATGCATTAAGAGCAGGGGGGTGAAAACATTTAGAATTTGAAGATCAGAGTAAATTTAACTTATTTTGTCCTCTAGGAAACATGTAAGTATCTTCTGTAGCTTCTGAAAGGCAGTACTAAATGGGGAAAAAAAGTGATATTTAGGCAAAATAAGAAAAATGTAAACATCTTCATTCTGTTCAAAAGTTTACACCCCCGTTTTATCTTCTAGAGCATTAGAGAGTGTTTGAACCTTCTGTAATAGTTGCGTATGAGTCCCTCAGCTGTCCTCAGTGTGAAAAGATGGATCTCAAAATCATACAATGATTGTTGGAAAGAGTTAGAATACACAAAAATGCAAAAAACAAACAAACAAAAAAAAAGAATTTGTGGGACCTGAAGGATTTTTCTGAAGAACAGTGGGCAGTGTAACTGTTCAGGACAAACTAGGGACTCATGAACACTTTTATAAATTCAACTATTTTCTCTTGTGGGCTATATGTAAATGTCTTCATGTGAAATGTCTTATTCAGGTCAGTACCAAATAAAAAATAACATGTATTTTGTATGATCCCTCTTATTTTGGTAAAAAAAAAAAAAAAAAAAGATAATTTTGCAGATTCTGCAAGGTGTATGTTGACTTTTAACATCAACTGTATATTATATACAGGTCCACATCATTAAAAGGTACAGTTCTGTCGCTGGGGCGTTACCCTAAGGTACAAAGTGAAAAGGTACAAGTATGTACTTTCAAAGTACTAATATGTACCTTTAAGGTACCAATATGCACTTTCAAAGGTCTAAAATGTACCTTTAAGGTACTAACATGTACTGTTTAGGGCTAGATGAGGTACAAAGATGTACCTTTTCACTTTTGTACCTTAGGGTACTGCCCCAGTGACAGAACTGTACCTTTTTTTCTGAGAGTGCATGTAATCTCTGCAAAGAATCTGCAAAGATTTTGCAGATTCTGCAAGGTGTATGAAAACTTTTGATCTCAACTGTAGATGCGCTTATGAATGTGTAGTATGTCATTGCACTGTTGTAGCTTCACTTTGAATTATGAAGAAAATGTATTGAATGAGTTTTATTTATTTATTTATTTATTTATTTACAATTGATAATACCGTTTAGGATGGCACATGTCACAAGCATATATCCTAAATGTTTTCACCTTATAATAAATAATTAAAAATTGTATATATTCACAATAGTGAAGGAAATAAGGGGCTTTAAGTGATCAGCACTGTTGAATAGTATATCATAAGCTTTCTCTAATATGATTGACGTTGTTGGATTTTCTGATTTACAGACATCCAATAATATTAATTTTGCACCTCAAAATGTGAAGGAATTTGCAGGACTTTGCTTGACTATTGTATTTGCTGCTATAATCATCTTTCTAGTATGTATCCAAAAAACCTACAGCTGTTTTACAGCTGAAATATTCTTGCTTATGTGAAAATGTACTAAAATATTAAATATATAAAGAATGTCGTCAACTTTCTTTGTACAGCTTTTTTTCTTGGGAAAATTCACTGTAAGTTTTGCTTCCTGTTAATGTTACTGAAAGTTTGTATTTAAAATACAACGGTGAAGTTATATGTGACCCTGGACCACAAAACCAGTCTTAAGTCGCTGGGGTATATTTGTAGCAATAGCCAAAAAAAAAAACAACAACATTGTATGGGTCAAAATTATTGATTTTTATTTTATGCCAAAAATCTTTAGGAAATTAAGTAAAGATCATGTTCCATGAAGATATTTTGTAAATCAGTATGTAAATCAATAATGTATATCAAAACTTAATTTTTGATTAGTAATATGCATTGCTAAGAACTTCATTTGGACAACTTTAAAGGCGATTTAGATTATTTGGCACCCTCAGATTCCATATACTGAAATAGTTGTATCTCGGCCAAATATTGTCCTATCCTAACAAACATACATCAGTGGAAAGCTTATATATTCAGCTTTCTGATGATATATAAATCTCAGTTTTTAAAAATGTACACTTATGACTGGTTTTGTGGTCCAGGGTCACGTATATTTATTTAGAAACCCCCTAAACTGGAACCTGTAAACATTCCCATCTGCTGTTTTGCAGAATAAATCACCTAGGAAAAAGTCAGGTGTATTTCAATACCACTTATGTATTCTATTCTTAATAATATCTACCTTATAATGTCTTATGTCATAAGTGGTGTTGTATAAGCAGCTGAATTTCTCTTACAGAGCTTTAGTCATTCTCTTTCTTCATCTGCTGCACCCCAAGGCCGCCCATCCCCTCCTCCACCTGCCTCTGCACCCCCAAGAATGGACACTGACTACCCGTCTATATATATCCCTCAGAAGGGGCCAGCTGCGCCTAAATGCTCCCTGCCCCTCCAATGCCTCCTTGTCTGGTGTAGGTTTGCAGCAGAGGCCAGGGCCAAGAAGGTACACTGTGCCTTCTCAGCGAGGGCGAGATGGTGGATGAGGTTTAGGACCATACAAAAGCTTTGACCTGGACTTAAGAAGACCAAGGATTTGCTAAACAAGGAATTTCATTTCAGGTTTTGGTTCTTTTTTTGTGGGAATTGAGATTTCGCACTCAAAATGGAGTCAGGAGGTGGTGGTGCCGGTGGCGGTGCTGGGGTGGCAGCTTTAGCCTCGTTCATCATGAATGAAGAAGAACTGAAGAGAAAGCAAAGGGAGAAACTCAAGAAACTGCAGGCCACCGGAGGAAACCCTCGACCGCCACGTTCCTTGTTCTTCTTCACGCTCAAAAACCCTTTCAGGAAGACCTGCATCAATATTGTGGAATGGAAGTATCCTTCAAACTTACATTCATTTTCGTTTCCATAATTTAGTTTAGAATCAGAATTGAGATTGGCATGTTTAGAAAGGCATCCATTCCTCAGAGAGCTGGTTTAGCATGCATGCCAGAAAAAGCACGGAACCATAACTCCGATCTGTCTAACTCAGCGTCTTGCTTACATTATTTATTTGCTCCTCGATAGATATCTTGATCTGTGAGGTGGAGAAAATCAAAACAGACACAGTTGTTTTTCATAATCCCCAGGTTTAGTGTGTCTTAAGGTGCTGAAGTCTGTGTCTCAGTTGTGAACTGAAGGTGTTAAGCTTTTGTTATTTGTCAGCCTCACCACAGTCAATTGGAAGCAGTTGTGTCAGGTCTTTACATGGAAGATGATAAGGATGAACCCCAGCCTATTTACAGCCAGTCAGCAAATACACTTTTAATAAGACTTTAAACTAGTGTTAACTGACCCAATTTGCAGGTTTTGTCGTTTTGGCTTCATAGGGTTTTTAGCTATTATATAGGGTTTTTTTTTTTGGCGCATTTATTACCACTTGTATAACCATAGTTTTACTACAAATACCATGGTTAAATATAGTTAGTGTAGCAAGACCATGATTAATTTGTGGTTACCATGGTTTAACTATAGTAACCATGTTTTTTGGTTTTATTTGTCGTAAAACCATGCTTAATTTTCGTAAGGGTGTATGTGTAATATGATTAAATACACATAAAGATATTTGTAAGAATGCTGTTCCCAAGTTCCTAATTTCACAACAAGAACAAAAAGCAACTGTGCTGCAATTCGTAAAGTGTTGTAAGCAGCTTCGTCTTTGAGACCACCCTTGGAGACAAACTGACATACAGTAAACATTTGCTTTACGAAGTGTAACTTTCAGTTCCTGATCAGTTCATTAAGACGCATATAAATGTAAATCTGAACTGGAGATTTTCATGTAAAAGTGTTCTGGCTTTCGTGCTGAGCTGAATAGGAGATGTAATTTTGGAGCTCTTTTTTGCATTAGGTGTATTTATACAGTTTAACGATATTTTGGTTGTGTACAGCTGTTGTGTGGGATCACTAGCGGACATGATGCTGAGCTGGCAGGGAAATTCTGATTACACCCCCTAGTGGTAGAAATTCACAAATAATTACATTTATTGGAAACTGCGTGTCACGTACTTTAAACCGAAACAGCAATAGTTGATGATTATAATAACTTCTTACTGGACATGAAATAATGTATTTATTAGATATTCTGTCGTAGTAAATGTTTATTCTGAGGTAAAACCGTCTTTAGTAGATGGTGTGTCAGTGATTCTAATGTAGTTATTGACCAAATGACTACTCAAAATCTTTCTCTTTTATTTAATCACTAAAGCCACTTTTTCTTGTACATGGCACTAGGCGACTGCTAATTTTTGTTAAAATCTGATTTATTAAATCCCTACTCATTTCCATCACCAACTTGAATGAGAAAAAAGTATTACCTCCATTTTCCAGTGGTTGTTTTTGTCATGTCTACCCATTGTTTTCCTGAGCAGACGCCATCAGACCTTTTGAAATCATTATCCTGCTAACTATCTTCGCTAACTGTGTAGCTTTGGCTGTGTTTCTGCCCATGCCTGAAGAGGACACCAACAACACCAACTTAACATTGGTGAGATGTTCTTAAAGTACACTTATCATACATATTAAATTAATAATGTCTGCTTACAGATCATTTGCATCAACCAATTTTAATAAAACAAATGCTACTGCAGGTAGCTTAAAAAAAAACATTACGCTGCAATAGAGGGTTTGCACTTACGTCACGATTTGGTCAGTTACCCGGATGCACGGCCATATTGGCGTTACTCAGATATAAACCACGGCATGGTTTGCACGGTTAATGTACTACTGAATATGTTCTGCTAATTTACGGTGTCTAAACCATGGGGAAAAATGTGTGAAAGCTGCTAAATCATACAGAGAAGGACTTAGTAAGCAGGAAAGGGCACAATATTTTGACAAACTTAAGTTAATAGGTCGTAAAGATGCATAAGAGCAGTTAAGATATTAGCCTAATATTTTGCCTACCTGGCTGGAAATGATAAGAACAAACACTAATGTTGTAAAGATTCCTGCCCTGGAAATCCTGGTTCAGTTTGGCCAACTAAAACACCTACAAATGTTCCTCAGTTTTTTGCACTCTTCTCCTTGATGTGTTATAAATTTTGGCAGTCAATAGTACTCCAATTTTTTTTCCAGGTCTGACTGATTAGTACAGCCCAAAACATGACAATAATTGACCATTTTCAGCAGCAATAATAAGCAAAATATGCTAGTTTTGTTTGGTTTAGTGGCATTGTTTACGTTCCGTGCCGCCAATATGGCCGATTTGTTTTGAAACTAATACGCGTGTGCTAACGTTTTCGCCCAGTTGGCGGTTGCACAGGACAAATTTGTGATTCATATACATAAGCTCTTATTAGTTTAACTTAAATAAATGTTTGGGTTTATATGCCTAGATGTTTAACGAACTAAAAATATACCTTGCTAGCAGGTGCTGTTTTGTGTCATGGGTTTTATATTTAGTCTTTGATTTGAGATGTGCATGGCTGAAGGTACAAGTGTGGTGCTTATAAATACACCCAAATCTCAGAAGGGGATTTTCATGACGCATCAAATGAGAAATTAATATAAATTCTATTGACATGACAGTTCTGTCCCATGTTGAGGGTCAGCTGCACAACTGCACAATGATGAGATCATTTACCACATTGCTGTGTAACCTTTTTTGTTTCAGCTGTAGAAACATTTAAATATAATAATAAATCCTCTTTACACAAGCTTATTTCATGACTCAAGCTTTGACGGTATGTAGGTCACACACTCTTTCCACTAGCGTGTGCAGTCCTATTCTCCTTTCTCAGAACACAGAGTGTTATTAAATTTCAGATGGCACAAAATCTGAGCCCCGCTCACTTATTTACTCATCTGGCGTTACAGTGACTTACGCCGGTGGGCCGTCCATTCCTTGGATACTAAGTCATGAAACAGGAGCTGAGAGTGGATCTCAGTAGACATGGTCAGAATTAGGTTGATATGCCTGTTGGTGTAGAATGAGAGGTAGTGTGCTGTATAAACATACTGATTAGATCCTCATTGCACATTATTTGGTTTGGCAAAATGTTCAGGTTTCAGTTGTGCTTTGCACATGTTTTTCAGAACAAATGATCCATGTGATGCAGTTGACAGTATGTTAAAGCTGCTAAAACCCCCTCTAATATACAAAGTATTTTTAGGATGTAGAAACTACAAAACTTACAGTTTGCAGGATTGTGAGAAAAAAGTCAGAATTGTGACTGTATCATGTTTTACACCACATTAACCCCTCCTATTACATTTTTTGTTTCCTTGCAGGAGAGTCTGGAGTACATCTTCCTAGTCATTTTTACTCTGGAGTGCTTCCTAAAGATAGTCGCCTATGGGCTCCTGTTCCATGAAGGAGCCTATTTACGAAATTGTTGGAACATATTAGACTTCGTCATTGTGTTCATGGGGTAAGATGACATTTAAAATGTCCAGAAGTCATAAACAAAACACAGTTGTCCCCTGAAATGATTCCCAAAACTGTCCTGATGTAATTGTTTTGCATTTCTTAAATAATAGTCCTTTTAAATCGCTTCTGCAGACTCTTCACACTTGTTGTGGACACCATCAACACAATAGCAGGAGTTCCCAAAGAGAAAGGAGGAGGGTTTGATATGAAGGCTCTTAGAGCATTTCGAGTCTTGCGACCGCTGCGACTCGTATCGGGAGTTCCCAGTAAGACTTTTAAGCACCACAAGTAGGGCAACACATGACTTTAAAGCTAGATCCAAAATATACTGAGAAGATAATATGTGACCCTGAACCACAAATCCAGTCCTAAGGGTCAATTTTTAAAAAAATTGAGATTTATACATCATCTGAAAGCTGAAGAAATAAGCTTTCCATTGATGTATGGTTTGTTAGGACAGTGTTTGTCTGGAATCTAAATATTGAGAAAATCACCTTTAAAGGTGTCCAAATGAAGTTCTTAGTAATGCATATTACCAATCAAAAATTAAGGTTTGATATATTTACGGTAGGAAATTTACAAAATATCTTCATGGAACATGATCTTTACTTAATATCCTAATGATTTTTGGCATAAAAAAACAAAAAGAAAATGTATAATTTTGACCCATACAATGTATTTTTGGCTATTGCTACTGATATACTTGTGCTGCTTATGACTGGTTTTGTGGTTCAGGGTCACATATCATAATTAGCCTACTATAAGTATACTCCTATACATTTTTTTAGCAAAATGAGCCAGTGCTGAGTGAAAACAGTTTACATATGTGCTTACACAAATGTATTATGCACACGCTTTGTTAACTTTCTTGTAACATGTTGAAAATGTTGAAAAAAGTAGTGTGTTAAAAGTGTATTTGTTTTCATCCAGGCCTCCAGGTGGTAATGAGCTCTATTCTGAAGTCTATGTTGCCCCTCTTCCACATTGCATTGCTGGTCTTCTTCATGGTCACCATTTACGCCATCATGGGTTTGGAGCTGTTCAAGTGTAAAATGCACAAGACATGTTACTACCAGGGCACTAGTGAGTCTTTTAATTGGAGACTGAAATTTTTAAACATATAAAGTGAATTTCATAACTGAAAACAAGTTTTGGATATGTAAAAGAAAATACCTTATTTTATTTATAATGAATAAATTACAAATGACAAATCATTGGCAGTACTATAACAGTAAAAGAACAATGTTTTCAATTTTTGTTTCAGATATCATTGCCATCAGGGAGAATGAGAAGCCATCACCATGTGCTCAGGCTGGACACGGCCGTCGTTGCACCATTAATGGCACTGAATGTCGGGGAGGTTGGCCTGGTCCCAACTTTGGCATCACCCATTTTGACAACTTTGGCTTTGCCATGCTCACAGTCTTTCAGTGTATTACAATGGAGAGCTGGACTGATGTGCTCTACTGGGTAATTATTTATGGGCATGATAGTCCTCCTCTTTATTATTTTGTGGAGAGGCCAGAAGACAAACATTCATTTATGTTATCAGCCAATAATTAAACTTTTCTATGCTAAGGTTAAATAAAGCATTAGTTCACTTCCACAATAAAAATTACCTGATAATTTACTCACCCCCATGTTATTCAAGATGTTTATGTCTTTCTTTCTCCAGTCACAAATTGGCTTTTTTGAGGAAAACATTTTTGTCCATATAGGTTCCCACAGAACTTCCAAACTGCAGTTTCAGTGCAGCTTCAAAGGGCTCAACCTGATCCCTGCCGAGGAATAAAGGTCTTATCTAGTGAAGCGATTGGTCATTTTCTAAGAAAAAAAAAATTTATATACTTTTTAACCACAAATTCTCATCTTGCACTAGCTTGACTTCACGCATTACATAATCATGCACACGTGACATAGACCGAAGTACCGACCCAGTGTTTACAAACCAAACCTGCAAAAAAAAAAGTTAAACGGAAAATAAGGGAAAACAACGCTGGGTGATTTTGAAGTTGGAGGACAAAATGAGATGGAGTTTTTCGGCCTACCCTACTTTTTTGAACGGAAGTACACAGATGAAGAACTAAACGTGCATGACCTTTACAACGTGATTATGTAATGGGTGAAATCATAGACGCACATCGCAGAGCTAGTGCAAGACAAGCATTTGTGGTTCAAAAGTATATAATTTTTTATTGTTTTAAGAAAATGACTGTTCATTCCACTAGATAAGAACCTTATTCCTCAGCTGGGATTGTGTAGAGCCCTTTTTAAGCTGCACTGAAACTGCACTTTAGAAGTTCAAACCATTTAGAACCATTGAAGTCCACTATATGGAGAAAAATCCTGGTATGTTTTCTTCAGAAACACATAATTTCTTTGCAGCTGAATAAAGAAATACATGAACATCTTGGAATACATGGGGGTGAGTACATTATCAACAAATTTTTATTCTGGAAGTGAACTAATCCTTTAAAAAAAAAGTTAATTTTGTTTTAAATGGCATCTCTAGACTTTTTTGTAGCGAAGTAACACATGAAAGACCTCTCTCTTGCACATCTCCAAGAAGTACACAGAAGCAGTGTTACATTCCTGAACGACTCAGTGTGTTTGAACTAATTTGGTTCGATGAGTCACTCATAAAGACACTTTTCACTAACTACTAGTGCAAATATGTAAACTGCATAAAGAGAAAGAGTCTGCCTGACCGTCTGGTTAAAACAGGATTTTTAGAAACAAATCCAAATTTAATGTGTGTCAAAATCTAATATAGTGATGATTTCATATTTCAGATTAATGATGCTATGGGAAATGACTGGCCCTGGATCTACTTCCTGACTCTGATACTTGTGGGCTCGTTCTTCATCCTCAACCTTGTCCTTGGAGTACTGAGCGGGTATTTAGCTCTAGCTAAGTTTTTAATAAAAAGTGCTAAATACTAGCTTAAACACTAGCTGTTTAATAACTACTTAAAGTTTGGTCAACAAGTTTGGAAGTGTGAGATAAACTAAAACACAGTTGTACATAATTATTATTAATATTATTATATCATCCAAATACTCTCTGGACTGAATGAGTCTACTGAAATGGTTTATGGGATACAGATCTATTCAATCAACTTAAATGGCTCACCTTAACTACTTGAGAGACAAGAATATCACATGACCAGGAAGCTATTTCAGCAAACTCAACTATAGTGGCCTGAGGTTAGTTTTTTTGTCTCTGCAGGGAGTTTACTAAAGAGAGGGAAAAGTCAAGGTCACGAGGAGAGTACCAAAAGCTACGAGAGCGACAACAAATGGATGAGGATCTGAAAGGTTACATGGAATGGATCACTCATGCTGAAGTGATGGATGGAGATTCTGAGGGTAATGGTGCTACGACAATCCTTTTTACCTATGTGTAATGTTATCTATCTATCTGATGTAAATCAAATGGAAATTTCTGTGTATGTATATTTGTTTAAAAGCAAAGGAACTGCTTCTTTAAAGTTTCTCACCACTTTGATTTACTCTCCAGCACTTCTTCTTCTTAGAAAGGACACCGATTCAGAGACAGACAGTTTGTACCAGATGGAGGGGATCAACAGGGTGATCTATTTCTAGTGAGTGTGCAATCTAAAACACAAATGCGAATCATGATTTAACCAAAGACAAATTCTCCATTTACTGTGTAATCCACAGCCGTCTTGCACGCCGCTGGAACATTGTTTTACGTAGGAAGTGTCATGCCTGGGTGAAATCTAAATTCTTCAACTGGTGGGTTCTCCTTGTTGTGTTACTCAACACTTTGGTCATTGCGACGGAGCATCATAACCAGACTGAGGGGTTAACAAGTTTTCAAGGTTTGTTCCATTAAGCAGTACATTGATTCCCAACTCCTATTTAGTATTAATTTTTTTGGGTTGTTATGAGAAATCTTTAAAATAGAATCATTCAGTAGTTCTTTTAATTTTTCGAGGAATGAAGTACCTACAAAGTCTGAGATGTTGATGAGTCTTGGTCTTGTTTGCAGACACTGCCAACGTAATCCTACTCGCCTGTTTCACGATTGAGATGGTTATGAAGATGTATGCATTTGGTCTGAGAGCCTACTTTATGTCCATCTTCAACCGATTTGACTGCTTTGTGGTCACAATCGGAATACTGGAGATCATCCTGGTCGCATCAAACATCATGACACCACTAGGGATCTCCGTGATGAGATGCATACGACTCCTGCGATTATTCAAGGTCACAAGGTGTGTTCATTTATTTTAACCTAAAGTAATTATGCATTTCTAAATTTCTAAATTTATTTACAATATTATTTACAAATCTTACTACCATATGTCTTAAAGGAGAATTTCACTTCCAAAACAAAAATTTACAGATAATTTACTCACTCCCTTGTCATCCAAGATGTTTGTGTTATTTTTTCTTCAGTCGATAAGAAATTATGTTTCTTGAGGAAAACAGTTCAGGAATTATCTCCATATAATGGACTTCAATGGTGCCCCCAAGTTTGAATTTCCAAAATGCGGTTTAAATGCAGCTTCAAATGGCTCTAAATGATCCCAGCCAGAACAAGGGTCTTATCTAGCAAAACAATTGGTGATATTCAAAACAAATTGACAGTTTATATACTTTTTAACCTCAAGCGCTCATCTTGTCCAAGTCTGCGTGAACCTCCCCAACATCAAATTCATCCTACATCGCTGCAGAAGTAACGACCCAGTGTTTACAAAGTGAACATGCAAAGAAGATCAAACGCCCTTTACTGAAAAAAGGTAAAACAGCAAAGTAGAAAGATTTTGATGTTGAAGAAGAAAATGAGATGGGAGTTTTTTGACATACCCTCACTGTATTGACCCAAATTACACAGACTACGTATGCACATCACAGAGACGGGAAAAGACTAGCATTTGAGGTTAAAAAGTATATAAATTGTCAATTTGTTTGGAAAATGACAGATCGTTTGGCTAGATAAGACACTTCTTCCTCAGCTGGGATTGTTTAGAGCCCTTTGAAGCTGCATTTAAACTGCATTTTGGAAGTTCAAACTCACGGCACCATTAAAGTCCACTATAAGGAGAAAAATTCTGGAATGTTTTCCTCAAAAAACACAATTTCTTTACAACTGAAGAAAGAAAGACATGAACAACTTGGATGGCAAGGGGGTGAGTACATTATCTGTAAATTTTTGCTCTGGAAGTGAACTTCTTTAACTTCCTTATTCTCCCACAAGAAATCACAATAACTGTTTTTTATTTTCTCTCATTGGTCCTTAGGTACTGGACATCACTTAATAACTTAGTAGCATCCTTACTCAACTCAGTGAAATCCATCGCCTCCCTGCTCCTGCTTCTCTTCCTCTTCATTGTCATCTTCGCCCTCCTGGGTATGCAGGTGTTTGGTGGAAAATTCAACTTCCCTGACAGAGTGATTCAACGGAGTAACTTTGACAACTTCCCACAGGCCCTCATCAGTGTGTTCCAGGTATTCCAGCTGCAGTTGTAGTGAAAATGTGCTCTGAGAACGGAAGCTGTTTATACGACGCTGAGCTTTGTTTTCAGGTCCTAACTGGAGAGGAATGGGACTCGATTATGTACAATGGAATCATGGCTCATGGTGGACCTCAATCCCCAGGAATTCTTGTCAGCATTTACTTCATAATTCTGTACGTCTGTGGAAACTGTATCCTTTTGCGGCATGTGTCATTATTTTCCCTGTTAATTTGTTAGAAGTGATTGGAGATGATAAATGTGAATTCAGTGTGTTTAAAGGGGACGTATCATGAAAATCGGACTTTTTCTGTGTTTAAGTGCTAGAAACTGGTCTCCGATGCATCTATCAACCCAGAAAACATGAAAAACCCAATAACTTTGTTTTGGAAAGCCATTCTCTGCAAGCATGTGAAAAAACAAGCTGCTCAGATTTTGCTTCCCTAGTGACGTAGAAAGGGATCTTATTATAATATTATTGCCCCTTAATCTGCACGTTTCCACCAAGCAAAGGTCTGTCTTTGGCTGCACAGATAAGCACAGAACACTATTTAGAGTCCCAGCCTCAGAGGAGACAAGAGAGTATTTATTTATTTACTGTATATTACGCTACTGCCAAACAGATCTAATATAAGCATGCGATTTATTTCCTAGCTGTTTACATTCACAGACATAACTCACTTTCTTTGTAATTTATGTGTGTTTTTAACATAAACTTGTGTGTATTTGACAGTTTAAGCGCAATAAGACATAAAAGAGAACTTAGTTTAGTACTCACATGCTGTCTGACAGCCGCTTTCTGTGTGTGTGCTTCGGATGTGTGCGCTCATAAAACCCTATATCAGAAGTTTAAACTAATATGGTTTAAAATGCATGATTTCAACGCGATAGACATGATAATCAAAACTAAACAGATGTTTTTTGGCAGAGTATGTGACAAATGAGCTGTAAAGTCACAGCTCTATTCTGGAAAAGGGGGCGGGGATCAGCAGCTCATTTGCATTTAAAGAAACATGCATGAAAACAGCGTGTTTCTGCTTCCACTCGAAATAGGCATTTTCACAATGATATAATAAATGATCTGTGGGGTATTTTGAGCTGAAACCTCACAGACACATTCTGGCGACACCTGTGACTTGTATTACATATTGTAATAAAGGGCATAATAGGTCACTTTTAAAACAATATATCAAAGCACTTAATATAGAATAAAAATTTGTTTTCAGAATCAGTAATGTTGTATTATTGTGATAAGGCTGTTTGGACTTTTCCTTAGCAAGCTGTTGATTAGTTGTTCTTTTGAATGTGTTCTTGGCCATCGCTGTGGACAATCTAGCCGAGGCTGAGAGTCTGACAGCAGCACAGAAAGAAAAAGCAGAGGAGAAAGCCCGAAGGAAACTCATGAGGTAAAAAAAATCCCCATCTAATTAAAATGTTATTTCATCCTGTTCTTTTGAGCTTTTCATCATAGTGTCCTGAAAAATGTATCAGTTTGCACAAAAAATTAAGCAGCACAACAGTTTTTAAGAGTAATAATAATAAGAAATGTTTCTTGAGCATCAAATCAGCATAATTAGAATGATTTCTGAAGAATCATGTGACACTGAAGACTGAAGCATAAAAAATCTTACTGACCTCAAACTTTTGAATTTATATGATTTGCATATCTATATATTACTGAACAACATTTTGTCTTATTTATTAAAAAAAGGACATTGCCAGAGAAGAGTGAGGAGGAGAAGGCCCTGATGGCTAAGAGACTAATGGAGTCCAGGTCAAAAGCTGAGGGGATGCCCACCACGGCAAAGGTATGTCCGACACAAAAGAATTCACTGTGCTTATTTTAAACCTAATTCATCAAATTTAAGGCTCTGGTGCTAGCTTAGTGTCTGTTAAAGAAGTCCACTTCCAAAACAAAGATTCACATATAATGTACTCACCCCCCTTGTCATCCAAGATGTTCATGTCTTTCTTTCTTCAGTCGTAAAGAAATTATGTTTTTTGAGGAAAGCATTTCAGCATTTTTCACCATATAATGGACTGCTATGGTGCCCCGATTTTGAGCTTCCAAAATGCAGTTTAAATGCGGCTTCAAATGATCCCAAATGCGGTTGTCAATGATCCCAGCCGAGAAGGAAGGGTCTTATCTAGCGAAACGATCAGTTATTTTTATACAAATAATACAATTTATATACTTTTTAATGTCAAACGCTCGTCTTGTCTTCCTCTGCCTGGACTTTTTTTTTCCGGTTCATGACAGTTAGGGTATGTCGAAAAACTCCCATCTCATGTTCTCCCTCTACTTCGAAATCGTCCTATATCACTATTTTACCTTTTTTGTTAAGGGTGTTTGATCTTTGCATGTTCACTTTGCAAAGACTGGGTTGGAACTTCTGCAGCGATGTAGGATGATTTCGAAATTATGTTTGAAGTTGAGGGAGAAAATCCGATTGGAGTTTCTCGACATACCCTAACTGTCTTGAACCAGAATACACAGAGCGTTTGAGAATAAAAAGTATTTAAATTGTATTTTTTTAAATGAAAATAACCAATCGTTTCGCTAGATAAGACCCTTCTTCCTCTGCTGGGTCGTTTACAACCACATTTGGGATCGTTTGAAGCCGCATTTAAACTGCATTTTGGAAATTCAAAATCGGGGCACCATATCAGTCCATTATATGGAGAAAAATCCTGAAACGCTTTCCTCAAAAAACATAATTTCTTTACGACCGAAGAAAGAAAGACAAACATCTTGGATGACAAGGGGGTGAGTACATTACATGTGAATCTTTGTTTTGGAAGTGGACTTCTCCTTTAAATAAACAAAAAGTAAATACCTAAACCAGTTTCATCATGTTTTTGTCTCCAGCTCAAGATAGATGAGTTTGAATCAAATGTCAATGAAGTGAAAGACCCCTTCCCTCCTGCAGACTTTCCAGGTAAGGCTGAAAGACTCTAACGCAAGAGTTTAAATATCATTTGAGGGCTCTGCACTCCATTAATGCTGGCTCAGACTTCACAGTACATTTCTAAACGTGTAAAGGATGAAGTTCAAAGATAGCTGATCTATTATAAGTAAAACATATTATTAGCTCCAGCCTCCAAGCTCATTTATGGAGCACATTTCAAACAGCAGGGCTGGCTATTTTCAGTTGATTTTTCAAGCTGTGCAAAATTAAATTAGCTTCACAGCATAAACAACTTCATGATCAATGCTAATCCAAATAAGTCTTATTTCACACAAGATCAAAAATAAGCATAATGGTTTCGAGTTGACCAAGCTGTGATCTTTCTCTCCTGCTCAGGTGATGATGAGGAAGAGGAACCAGAGATCCCAATCAGCCCCAGACCCAGACCCATGGCCGACCTGCAGCTCAAGGAGACAGTGGTGCCTATGCCTGAGGCCAGCTCCTTCTTTATCTTTGGGCCACAGAACAAGTGAGGCTTTATGCCTTGATTTATAATACCACGTAGGCCACCAAAGCTAAATTTAGAATTAGACTTTAATTGTGCCTAACAAATGGCCTCACAATGATTTACTGTTGCTGTCTGATAACTGATGCTGTCTGTCAAAAGGTTCCGAAAGATTTGCCACAGGATCATCAACCACACAACCTTCACCAACATCATCCTCCTCTTCATCCTCCTCAGCAGTATCTCCCTGGCTGCTGAAGACCCCATCGACCCCCATTCATTCCGTAACAAGGTACCAAAAACGTTGATTATCGTGTTGCTTTAACTGAACTATTAGTTATCCGGTCATAAAAATCTATGTTGGTTAATTTGAATTTGAATTTAATTCATTTCACAGGTCTTGGCTTATGCCGACATTGTTTTTACTACTGTCTTCACCATTGAAATTGTGCTAAAGGTAATGTGCTTGTCAACTATTATCTAGCTTTCAGATTTGTGGTTTGGCTGACATTTAATTTAGCACTGACCTGTGTATTTTTAGATGACAGTTTATGGAGCGTTCCTGCATACTGGCTCTTTCTGCCGAAACTCCTTCAACATTTTGGATCTCATTGTTGTGGGTGTTTCCCTCTTGTCCATGGGCATGGAGTAAGTTCAATAATATTTAATGTTATTTCAGTTTTTAGTATACATCAACCATCATTTGAATGCTTTGACAAGGATATTTTTGTCTTAAACAAAGAATATTCTAACTTAAATATAAATTACAAAGACAACCAATTAAATAAAAAAAATTTCAGTTAACTGTTCTCGCATACATTATGCTGCTGATGAACACTGACAGCATTTTGTACATTTTTGATATGTATGAACAGTGTGTGAACGTGTGCGAACAGCATAGTCCAATTAGCAATTAGCCGGTTCTTTTCAGTGAATCAAAAATGCACAGAACAAACAATATAAACCAATATAGTTCAAACGATTCTCAAATACATGACTCTTATGAGCCAGTTCTTTTCAGTGAATCAAAAACAATTAGCACAACCAATACAAACCAGTATAGTTCAGACGATTTTCGAACACATGACTCTTATGAACCAGTTCTTTATAGTGAATCAAAATCACATAGCACAGCAAACATGGTTCAAACGATTCTCAAATACATGACTCTTATGAGCCAGTTCTTTTTTTATTGAATCAAACACTCATAGCACAACCAGTATAGTTCAAATGATTCTTAAATACATGACTCTTATGAGCCAGTTCTTTTCAGTGAATCAAAAACATATAGCACAGCCAATATAGTTCAAGCGATTCTCGAATACATGACTTTTATGAGCCAGTTCTTTACAGTGAATCAAAAACGTACAGCACAATCAATGTAGTTCAAACAATTCTCGAATACATGACTCTTATGAACTAGTTTCCTTACAGTGAATCAGAAACACAAAACACAACCAGTGTAGTTCAAACGATTCTTGAATACATGACTCTTATGAACTAGTTTCCTTACAGTGAATCAGAAACGCATAACACAACCAATGTAGTTCAAACGATTCTTGAATACATGACTCTTATAAATCAAAAACTGATGTAGTCCAACTGATTCTCGAACAAATGAGTCTCAGGTCCATTCAGTTTGTTGAGCTTAGTCCAACTGCTTCCTGAATGAATGATTCTTGTGAGCCTGTTCTGTTCAACCAATACAGTCCAAACTATTCTCAATTGAATCACTCTTATTAGTTCTTTTTAGTGAATCAAAAACATAATGTCCAATCTGATACTTCTGAGCCTGTTCAGTGAATCAAAAACATATGGAACGATCAATGTAACCCTAAACGATTCTCTAACAAATGACTCTTATTAGTCAGTTCTTTTTAGTGAATTAAGTCAATTTGGCCAGTGTAGTCCAAATGATTGACCAAACACCAATGAAGCATTTCTTTTTAATGAATCAAACACATGCAGATCACAGCTTCAAATGATAATGTGTAGTTAAAGATATAGATTAGTTCTGTTAGTAGTATTTTCTAAAGAATACATGAATTAATTAAGTTAATGTTTTTGTAAGTTTTAATTAAAATACAGTCAAGGCCACTAGCTGATTTGCATTATTGGATTGCAGGTCGAGTACCATCTCAGTGGTGAAGATTCTCAGGGTGTTGAGGGTACTAAGACCTCTAAGGGCCATCAACAGAGCCAAAGGGTTAAAGGTGAATATGCATTCAACATCTTAACTAAAAAGCTACTTTGATTTGTGATGTGGCATTTGTATGTGTATTTAAATATGGATCACTGCCATTTGAAACTATACTGAGGGCTTTTGAAATGCTACTATTATATAGTTGGCTTAGGGCCAGTCTTCAAAGCATGATATGTATTAGGCACTAAATATAATTACATTTTCATCTCCAGCACGTGGTTCAATGTATGTTTGTGGCCATAAAAACCATTGGTAATATTGTCCTGGTCACCATGCTCTTGGACTTCATGTTTGCCTGCATTGGAGTGCAGCTCTTCAAGGTGAGACAACCACCATATTGCGCTATAAAATCCTGCGTTTTGAAATGGAGGAAGTGACTGTATGCTAAATGTATTACCGTTATTTAGGGCGAATTGTACTATTGTACAGACCCCCTTCAAAAGACAGCAGAGGAGTGTCAGTGAGTATTTTTAGCCACATTTCTTTGAATGTTGTGCGTTTTCCTCTTAATTTGCTGCGGATATGTATGTAATACATCACTCATGTGTTTGGTTGTTCTTAGGGGAACATTTTTAAAGCATGTGCAAAACTCTCTTCATGACATGGAGGTCGATCGGCGCAAGTGGGTCAACAGCGATTTCAACTTTGACAATGTGCTGAACGGCATGCTGGCCCTTTTCACCATCTCCACATTTGAGGGCTGGCCAGAGTGAGTGTTTAAAAATCTCATCCTATTTTTATCTTCTTTTGGCTACACTCAAATAACATTGTTTCATCATGTTTCATCAGTCAAGAACATGTTTTACACAAAACCTTGCTTCACTGACCTTCAACAGGATCCTGTATAGGGCAATAGACTCAAATGCAGTTGACACTGGCCCTTTGTACAATAACCGTGTGGGCATCTCCATATTCTTTATCATCTACATCATCATCATCGCCTTCTTCATGATGAACATCTTTGTGGGCTTCGTCATCGTCACTTTCCAAAAACAAGGAGAGCAGGAATACAAGAACTGCGAGTTGGATAAGAACCAGGTAACCAGCGTGGTCTCTGATGTTCTTCACATGGGATTCAGGAATTGGCGTTTATTGAACAACAAAGAGTTAAGCAAATTTCTAATCATCTTGTTTTGCTGTCTCACCCCTCACCAGCGTCAGTGTGTACAGTATGCACTGAAAGCACGGCCCCTCAAATGCTACATCCCAAAGAACCCGCATCAGTACCGTGTGTGGTACTTTGTGACTTCCTGTTACTTTGAGTATCTCATGTTCTTTCTCATCATGCTCAACACGCTGTGTCTTGGGATGCAGGTAAGCAGTTAAATTAGCAGTAATGTTTATTTACAGCTAATCATATACACTACTGTTCAAAAGTTTAGGGTCGATATGATTTTTTAAAAACAAATTAAAACTTTTTTTCAGCAAGGATGAATTAAATTATGGAAGCCTGTTTCCACCACTGAATAAAAAATAAAAATAGCTAATTGTGACTTATCTCACAATTCTGACTTTTTTTCTCGCAACTGTATGATACAAACATACAGTTGTAAGTTAAACAGTCAGAATTGTGATATAAAGTCAGAATTGCGTGATATAAAGTCAGAATTCTGACTTTTTTCTCACAAATGCAAGTTTGTATCCGCAAACTACATGATACAAACTCGCAACTGTTATACAAGATATAAACTTGCATTTGTGAGAAACAAAGTCAGTATTGTGACTTTATATCTCACAATTCGGACTTTTTTTGTAAATGTGAGTTTGTATGTCAGAATTCAGATTTTTTTTCACAAATGTGTTTGTATCGCAATTCTGACTTTTTTTTTGCAAATGCGAGTTTGTATCTTGAAATTCTGACTGCAATTTTGACTTTTTTTTGCAAATGCGAGTTTGTATCTTGAAATTCGGACTATTTTCGCGAATGTGAATTTGTATCTTACAATTCTGACTATTTTCGCAAATGTGCCTTTGTATCGTAATTCTGACTTTTTCCGTAAATGCAAGATTGTATCTCAAAAATCTGACTCTTTTCACGAATGTGGATTTGTATCTTACAATTCTGACTATTTTCACAAATGTGAGTTTGTATCGCAATTCTGACTTTTTTCGTAAATGCGAGTTTGTATCTCAAAATTCTGATTTTTTCACAAATGCGAGTTTGTCACGCAATTCTGACTTTTTTGGCAAATGCGAGTATGTATCTATCAATTCTGACTGCAATTTTGGCTTTTTTTTCGCAAATGCAAGTTTGTATCTTGAAATTCGGACTATTTGCGCGAATGTGAATTTGTATTTTACAATTCTGACTAATTTCAAAAATGTGAGTTTGTATCGCAATTCTGGCTTTTTTCGTAAATGCGAGTTTGTATCTCAGAATTCTGATTTTTTTCACAAATGCGAGTTTGTCTCGCAATTCTGACTTTTTTTGCAAATGCGAGTTTGTATTTATCAATTCTGACTGCAATTTTCACCGTTTTTTTCGTAAATGCGACTTCGTATTTCAAAAATCTGACTATTTTCGCGAATGTGGATTTGTATCTTACAATTCTGACTATTTTCGCAAATGTGAGTTTGTATCGCAATTCTGACTTTTTTCGCAAATGTGAGTTTGTATCGCAATTCTGACTTTTTTCGCAAATGTGAGTTTGTCTTGCAATTCTGACTTTTTTCGCAAATGTGAGTTTGTCTTGCAATTCTGACGTTTTTAGTAAATGCGAGTTTGTATCTCCAAATTCAGACTTTTTTCACAAATGCAAGTTTGTATCGCAATTCTGCGATACAATTTTGATTCAGTGGCAGAATATGGCCTTCCATATTAAATGGATAAAAAGAGGCGGTAAAGTCATTAATAATATTACTCAATATTTGAAAATATATTAAAATAGAAAACAACTACTGGGTACTTCAATGATCATAAGAAACAGTGATTTTGATTATGTACTTTTATTGTTGCATGTAATATTTATTATCTTTACATTAAATTTATGTTACCTTTGTTTCAACCATTAAACATTAACATTTACCACTTTTTTTAAGCCAATAATTTAGAACTTAATCCTATTCAGTCAGTATCTTAGTTAGAACAACATTCAGTTTGTATAGTAGTTTCTAAAACAGTTTCAGAATGGCTGCTTAATTTGTTGTCTCTCTTCTCTCTGTGTTACAGCACTGCAACCAGTCCGATCATATAACCAAACTCTCTGACACTCTTAACCTCATCTTCACTGTCCTGTTCACTGTTGAGATGATCGTCAAGCTCATTGCATTCAAAGCAAAGGTACTCCTGTTTCTTTAACATAAAACTCTGAGTAAGAAGATGTGCTCTATTTGATGACATTATTGCTGTTTGTGTGTGTCCTAACACAGGGTTACTTTGGAGACCCTTGGAACGTGTTTGATTTCGTCATCGTGGTCGGTAGCATTGTTGATGTGGTCCTCAGTGAGGTTGACGTGAGTATGACAACAATCTGAACTCCTGTAAAAATATTGTCAGAGGGATTTATATGTTGTGTAAATGTCTCAGCAAAAGCGAAACCATTTCAAATGACGACCAACAATGGCTTGTATTTTAAACCCGTATTTAGCGATACATGAAGCACAGACCACAGCAAGCAGACAATATCAGCATTAGTGCACAGGAGGTACCGATTTCATCAGCTCCAGCTCAGTTTTCTTCTCATTCAACCAACTTCACTCATCAGTGGCCATTGATGGGCTCATTTTCATGATTCATTTCACGTGTGTTAATGAACCACCCGTCTTTCCATCTCTCACAGCTGCTTAATACACACCACTTTACATTTCCAAGAGTGATTTGATGCACTTTTCATTGCCTTTATAAATAACCACTTGTTTTGGAAGCGTGATGTCTCGGAATCTGCCGTTTCTCTCATGTCATCTCTCATCCGTCATCCTGACCTCTCATCTCTCTGTTCTCAGGCTGCGCTGGAGGCCAGTGGAGGACTGTGGTGTCTACATGGTTGTGCTGTAAATATCATTCTGCACTGCTCACATTATCTCATACTTAAACAAAGAACAAGGAGAACTGAATTTGTTACACAGCCATTAATAATCTTGAATTTAGTGGCTCAGTCAGCAGATGCTCACTGATAAAAAAGAAAAATCTTTAAAAAAATGTATTTAAATTTTTGCTTTGTTTCACTGTGCTTACCTCAATAGTCTGATTTAAAAGGTTTGATTTCATTCGTAATTCTGTATATGACTGATTTTGGTAAAATCTCTTTCTTAAATATCCACAAATAGGCATCATACTGTACCATATTATAGTGCTGCTATGCTTTGTTAAATTATATTGTATTATACTGCATGACTGATGGAAAAGAGTGAAAAGGGTCTATTCTTTTTTCAGGAAGTGAATCCAATGCAGGCAATAGCTGTAAGTACATTGCCCTGGTTTGTTTTCTTTTGTAAACACCTAAAAAATGACAACTTCAAGTTCAGGTGGAACTAAATATTTCTCTCATAATTTTACTCATATATAGGATGCAGAAAATGTCAGAGTTTCCATCACGTTCTTCCGGCTGTTCCGTGTGCTGCGTCTCATTAAACTGCTCAATCGCTCAGAGGGGATCAGGAATCTTCTGTGGACCTTTATCAAGTCTTTCCAGGTCAGAGAGGAAAATACATTTTAGTTTTAATTTAATTTAATTTTTAATTTAATTTAATTTTATTTTATTTTAATGTAATTTTTATTTTTATTTATTTATTTTAATGTAATGTAATTAAATTTAATTTAAGTTTTTATTTTAATTTAATTTTGTTTGATTTTTTTATTTTGATATAATTTAATTATTTTATTTTATTATTTTATTTTTAGTTTAATTTTATTTTAATTTAATTTGCTTATTTTATTTTTTCACTGATTTTTTCATTTTTCACTTTTTTACTTAATTTTAATTTAATTTATTTTTCACTTTATTTTAATGTATTTTAATTTAATTCAATTTTATTTTAATTTCTATTTTGTTTTATTTTACGTACATTTTTTATTTAATTAATTTTTTTATTTTAATTTAATTATTTATTTTTAATTTTATTTTATTTTTAATTTAATTATTTTATTTTATTTTATTTATTTTTATTTATTTTATCTCATTACGAAAAGTGCTTTAGCTTTAACGGAATGTATTTTACAGTATATGATGTTATGTTTCCTGTTTCAGGCACTGCCTCATGTGGCTCTTCTCATTGTCATGCTCTTCTTCATCTATGCTGTCATAGGGATGCAGGTGAGCTTCACTTACCTGAACAATTTCCTGTAGTTTCTCTCTTTCTTATATAATTTTCTCCAAAATCTTTCTTCCTCTCTCTTTCTCCTTCACTTTACAGATGTTTGGTAAAGTTGCTCTGGTCGATGGTACAGAGATTAATCGCAACAATAACTTCCAAACTTTCCCTCAAGCTGTGTTGTTATTATTCCGGTGAGTCAACAATGTACTGAGGGAAATTATTTTTTGCTTTTTTGTTCTCTAATAAAAGTCATTCACTGCAAACTTGAGAGTCCATATAGTGCAACTCTATTTTTAGTTAAATAATCAGATGACTGTGTGGGTTCACAGTGTTGCCACTGGAGAGCAGTGGCCTAAAATCATGCTGGCCTCAATGTACGGGAAACTCTGTGACCCCAAATCAGACTACGCCCCTGGAGAGGAGTATACCTGCGGCTCCAGCATCGCTGTCTTCTACTTCCTCAGCTTTTACATGCTGTGTGCATTTTTGGTATTTAGCAATTTAATGAGGCTCTTGGAAATCAGCTCAGAACACAGTATCCAACATTGCTGTTTGTTTCAGAGAGTAAAATTATTCTCTTCCTGGTAGATTATCAATCTGTTTGTGGCTGTCATTATGGACAATTTCGATTACCTCACTCGTGATTGGTCAATCCTCGGCCCGCATCACCTGGATGAGTTCAAGAAGATCTGGGCAGAGTATGACCCCGAAGCAACGTGAGTTAAAGCACACAAGGCTACAATGCCAATTTCATTTTATCCTGTAGATTTGTGCTTCTTGGATGCTTATTTTACGTTTTGTCCTAAGATATAATAAAGTAAGCTGTCTTCTGTCCTGATAAAGGGGACGAATCAAACATCTGGATGTAGTCACACTCCTGCGGAGGATTCAACCACCATTGGGTTTCGGTAAATTTTGTCCCCACCGCTCAGCATGTAAGGTAAGACAGTTGTTTTTTTTTTTTTTTTCTTCTTTAGGGGTTCAAGCGCGTAGCGCCAAGGATCAGCAATCTCCACGTAAAAATGATTGGGCAGACCAAACCGTAAGTCAAAGAGACTTGAAACTTTGAGGGATGATAGTACTCACACCTCCTACAATGCGACCAAGACTCACCCCAATTGGCCTCACGGGGGTGCTACAGCAATCAAAAGTACGCTCATAACTCCTTAACCGTTCGTTGCAGGCTCAAGTGTCTTATGTCGTTGGAATCCTTAGCTCACGGCGGACAAAACAGAATTTTTGTGTATTTTGCATTTTTTGAAAAACCTACTTTTGCGAACTAGTCCTAGGTTTTCGCCCGATCAGAACTAAACCAGTGCAGAATTCTCTGGAGAGTGATATGGGGGCGATATCGCATTTTTCAAGGGTGTAAATGATTGTATATTGCACGGTTTTTCACACATATTCGTATCATAAAATAGACCTCCTCAATCCGAACAACTTTGCCTCTAGAGCCACTGCCGTCAATCAAACCATTGAGAAAAAAACACTGTAGTACAATTCTCTGGATTCTCTAGGTCAATTATTATCAAAGGTTGAGATCATAAACGACAAAAAATCATCATATTTCTATGGCAAATTACCTGTATTTGCCAAAAATGCTTTTTTAAATAATTGATTTAGGTGGTTACAGGCTTGCTAAATAATATGTAATGTCTTTTTTCATGTGCTTAAATGTCTTAAAGTGCTTGAACCCTGGTAAAAAAAAATATTTTTTTGGTTCTGTTAAAAGTACAGTAGGTTCAAAGGTTTGGGATTGGGAAGAATTTTTTTATTTTTTTTATTTTTTTTTTGTATGGTCACCAAGGCTGCATTTGTTTGATAAAGATACAGTAAAACAGCAATATTGTAAAATATTATTACAATTTAAAACAGCTGGTACGTATTTGAATATATTTTGAAATGTAATTTATTTCTGATGGTAAATCTGAATATTCAGCAGCCATTACTCCAGTCTTCAGTGTCACATGATCCTTCAGAAATCATTCTAATATGCTGATTTGGTGCTCAAGAAACATTTCATATTATTATCAATAACAGTGTAAACAATAGAATGAATTTGTTTAAATATTAAGAATTAAAATTTTGTAAAAATGTAACATTTTAATTTAGATCTATTCAATGCATCCAACTTTTTAATTAAAAAAAAAAGTACTGACCCCAAATCTTTGATGAAGTGCATTTCAGTGAGTATTTCAAATCTGTATTTGTAAAATTCCACTTCAGCGCCTGATTTCCATGAACATGCCGCTGAACAGCGACGGCACAGTGACCTTCAATGCCACACTCTTTGCACTGGTCAGAACAGCTTTAAAAATCAAAACGGAAGGTGTGTAATCGTAATTGAGATCAAATTTAATCAGCAGTTTATTTCGCAGCATAGTATTTCATTTACATTTATCTGTTAGGAAACTTTGAGCAGGCCAACGAGGAGCTGAGAGCCATCATTAAGTCAATCTGGAAGAGGACCAGTATGAAGTTATTGGACCAGGTCATTCCACCCATTGGAGGTGAGATAGCTGCGATAATAGTCATTTATGTTTAATCCACACGTTTTTTAAATACAATCCATCTCTGACTGTGATGTGATGTGATTTTTTATTTTTTTTTGGCTGTAGAGGATGAAGTCACCGTTGGAAAGTTCTACGCAACCTTCCTGATTCAGGAGCACTTCCGCAAGTTTATGAAGCGACAGGAGGAATACTATGGTTACAGACCCACCAAGAAGAACGCTGATGAGATTAAGGTGCACTGATATATTAAACGCTTGTAGTAACTATCATAAAAATAACACTTTTTTTCAATACTAACAAGACTTCCGTCTGACTTTGCAGGCAGGTCTGCGCAGCATCGAGGAGGAAGCAGCACCTGAGCTGCACAGGGCCATCTCAGGTGACCTGATCGCTGAGGATGAGATGGAGCGTGCCATGGAGGCCGGAGAGGAGGGCATCTACAGGGTCTGCACTAAAGCATTCTCTTAAAGGGATAGTGCACTCAAAAATGGAAATTCTGTCATTAAATACTCACCCTCATGTCGTTCCAAAGCTGTAAGACCTTCGTTCATTTTTGAAACACTAATTAATATTTTTTATGAATTTTATATTTTTGATGAAATCCGAGAGCTTTCTGACCTTACATAGACAGCACTACCACGTTCAAGACCCAGAACAGTAGTAAGGAGATCGATTAAATAGTCCATGTGACTTTAATTTTATGAAGCTGCAAGAATACTTTTCGTGCTGTTTGTGTACTTTCTTTACTTTTTGTGTTCCGAAGATGAACAAAGGTCTTCCAAGTTGAGGGTGAGTAATTAATGATAGAATTTTCATTTTTTGGGTGAACTAACCCTGTAAGGAAATAAATAAATGTAGATTAAGCTGTCCGTTTAGACTTACAGTCTCTGTGTCTCTATCCATGCAGCGGACAGGAGGTCTGTTTGGACTTAACGCAGACCCCTTCTCCTCTGAGCCCAGCAGCCCTCTCTCAACACAGGTGACCAGCCAGAGGCCCCTGCAGTTTGCGGAGACTCGTTTGGAGGATGTAGAGTCACCTCCAGACTCCGTCTTCCTCCCGAACACTGTGTTCTTCCCTGATAACATGCCAACAACAACCAACACCAATAACAATGCCAACTTCGTTGAAGAGTAAGTGGATAACTGTAATGAAAAATGCACTTAATGTGTATCTGTAATAGTCACAATGCTCATTTGACCATGTTTTTAGTGTGTCATCCAGGTTTACGTTCGAGAGCGAGTCAGCTGATGCAGCCAGAAACTATTCATACGAAGACATAAGTAAGTGAAAATAGTTTGTGATAGAAAAAAAAATTGAATATAGAATAAAAATTAGGGCTGTCAAATGATTAATCGCGATTCATCGCATAGAAAATTAAAGTTTGAGTTTGCTTAATGTACGTGTATGTACTGTGTGTGATTATTATGTATATATAAATACAAACACATTCATGTATATATTTAAGAAATATTTACAAGTATATGTATTTATTATAATTTTTATATAATTTATATTATATACAATTAAAAACATGTTTCTCTTAAATATATACATGAATGTGTTTGTATTTATATATACATTATTATTACACACAGTACACACACATATATTAGGCAAACTCAAACTTTTATTTTGTATGCGATTAATCGCGACTAATCGTTTGACTGCCCTAATAAAAATATAAAATCATATTTTGCATTAGACAAATGTTATCTACTATTAGGACCCATAAGATTTATTTATTTAGTTAGTTAACTTTTTTCAGGTTTATTTAACATTTTATTATCATTAAACTTTATACTTATCTCATTACTGTACAGTCATTTGTTTTAAAGTATTACATTAAAAACATTGTTTTACTTTTTTTTGTTAAATATGAAGGTTTTTTTTACTTATTTTTTGTAAATAAGTAGCATGGGTATATTTGTAGCAATGTAGTATCAATTTTTCTTTTATGCCAAAAATTATTATAATTATTAAAGATCATGTTCCATGAAGATATGTTGTAAATTTCCTACCGTAAATATAGCAAAACTTAATTTTTGATTAGTAATTTGCATTGCTAAGAACTTCATTTGGACAACAATATTTTAATTTTTTTTGCACCCTCAGATTCCAGATTTTCAAAAAGTTGTATCTTGGCCATTCAAACCTGGACAGGTTTTGTGGTCCAGGGTTACAAATGTTATTCATTTTAAATTATTTTAAATTAAATGCCGTAACAAATGCCACCATATACACTAATGTTCAAATGTTTGGGGTCAATACAATTTTTTTTGAAAGAAATTAATACTTTTATTCAGCGAGGATGCATTCAATTGACAGAAGTGACAGTAAAGACATTTGTAATATTACAAAATATTCCTATTTCAAATAAATGCTGTTCTTTTGAACTTTATAGTCATCAAAGAATACTGAAAATCATGTTTGTTTGTTTTTTACTGTACCAAAAATATTAAGCAGCAGAGCTCTTTTCCACATTGATAATGATAAGAAATGTTTCTTGCACACCAAATCAGCATATTAGAATTATTTCTGAAGAATCACTAGAAATCTAGAAAAGGCTGCTGTAAATTCAGCTTTGCATCACAGAAATAAATTACATCTTAATATATATTAAATTAGAAAACAGCTATTTTAAATGGTAATAATATTCCACAATATTGATGTTTTTACTGTTATTTTTGATCAAATAAATGCTGCCTTGGTGAGACAACTTTTAAAAATCTATTATAGTCTATCAAGCCATTTATAATCATTACACCATGAAGAAATTCAGTTCATAATTGTAATCGTAATAAAGAATCTACACACTTTATTGTATAAATGACATTATTTCCTGTGCAACCAATAGGAGACTCCAGTTCATATGTGGGCGGGGCCTCAAGTGTTGATGACAGACGGCTGTCAGATTTCACTGTGAGGACAGATATCACACAGGTGAGGACAGGTGTCACATTTCCTGAGCTAAACACAGTACAGTGACTACTTGATATTCCTCTCTGACTCGTACGTGTGTGTCTGACTCTCTCAGTTCCCCTATAACCCCTCATATGAAGCATCAAAGAACCAGACAGCAGCAACAGAAGCTTCACCAGCCACCGACAAACTCATTCAGCAGGTAAAATACACCAGGCCACATCTATTGTGCATTACATTCCACACCTTTCCAGATATGACTATTACACTGTACTGTCCATGAATCCTCAGGCACTGAGAGACGGTGGTCTAGACTCCTTGGCTGAGGACCCACAGTTTGTATCTGTGACTAGGAAGGAGCTGGCAGAAGCCATTAATGTTGGTGTGGAGGATATGGAGGGAATGGCTAAGAGTATTGTAAACGAGCAGAGCGGAAAGGTAACAAAACGTAAACGGCGTCCCATCCCAGTTCCACCCGGCGCCAAGTCAACCAAACCGAAGGAAAGCACTAGTGCGGTGTAGAAACATATTGAGAGACAATTTTAAAAAATCCATGAGACGTCATCAGCCTGAATCTTCTGCCATTGTCTGAAATCACTTACTTAAGTTTATAAACAGGTGGTGCACTGGTTGTTTTCGAAGGGTACTTTTTTTTAAAGATGGTAAGAGAAAAAAAAATGAGGTCTGGTGGTTTTTTATTTCTGATGGCTGTTCTGATTTAGGACTTGTTTTTTGGTGACTGAATTTACCAAACATCCTCAATAAAACTGTTCACACTTTGTTCTGTGAACATTTACAGTTGAGTGAGTTACCATAATACAGACAAATGTCTGAAAACTTTGTAAAACTGTGGACACAGAGCCACAAAGGCAAGTCTTTTCTTTGGTTTGTCTGCCACATGTACATGTGGTTTCAACTTTTTGTATTTGCTTATAAAATAATTGTTACACTGAATTGGAGGGATTATCATCCTGACATCTTGTTTACAGGAAAATGTTTAGCTTTTAGTTTTAAATGTGAATTTTAGAAGAAAACAAAAACACTGTATACATAAAACACACTGGTTCTTAAAAGAGATTAGATTTGAGTTCTTATTCATTTATTTATTTTAATCTAATTTAAATGGAAAGTGTCTGGATGCTTGTGATTGACAGGACAAGTACAATATGCAAAACACTTTATTTGTGTTTTTACATTTACTCACTTTAGCAAATGCTTTTATGCAAAGTGACTTACAAATGAGGCAAGAAGGCCTTATAATGTTAACGTATGTTTTTATCTGCAAATTGAAGTACATATATGTTTGTGAATGTCAAGGTATCGTACCGGAAGCTCAAATTGATTGTATTTGGAAGAAAATTATCGTACGCGAGTCAAATGTACAGAACACAACTTTTTGACACGACCTGCAAATTACCACAATACATAAATAACCAGGCGTACCTTAGTGGGAAGGTCCCACTCCGGAAACTCCACCTCCGAGTCGCTGTCATCGGAAGTTTGCGTGTTGCCAGATGTTGAGGGGGTACTTTTGCGTTACAGATTTGATGCCGTCATGGACCGCAACATAGTGCGCCGTTGGCTTAAATGCAGGGCACGGTAGGATCCACAGCTACATAAATAAGCATAGAAGCCCTATGATTACAACGACCATCATTTTAAGTGTCAGCTATCGTACATTGAGTTTTTTTGTTTTGTTTTGTTTTTATTGATCGTACATCATACAGAGGTCAACATTATCATACAAATACGATAATTATCGTACGTCTGGCAAAACTAATGCGGGCGATTATCGGCTAACGTAATAGGGAAATAACGAGAAATGTGCAGTAAACTGTAAAACTGTTTGCACTGCAAACCAGTGTGTTCATAATTAAGATAATACATTTAAATAATATGGCAAGACACACCAGTTTGCAATATTTAGCAGAAAAACGAGCTGTTTGGTACAGCTAAAAATAGCTGGATGTGAATGAGACCAGAAGCCAAACCCATAAAATTTACAACCCACTCTTATGGCAAAAGTAAGCTGGATATGGAGAAAACTTCTTATTTTTTTGGATTATGTGAATTATTAAGGATTGTTTTTTTTATTATTTTGTTTAACGGCTTATATATTTGTTAAATAGTACAGATGATATGGATATAGGAACGTGAGAATGGGATCAGTATGTGACGCAGGCCAGATTTAAACTGTCCCCCTGTTTTTTTTTTTTTTTCTTTTTCTTTTTGGGATTTGTTTAGTTTTTTGTGCACTACCCACAGGCACTGACTCCTTTTTCCTTAGAAAAGGAATTTTTAGTGAGCTATAGGAGTTTTCTAGGGACATTGGATGTAGACATTTACAATTAAAGCATGCACATCAACTTGACTAAAATAACACTGTTGCCCTAAAGTTTTTCACTGAGCAACGTATCAGATTTTTACATTTTTTCTTCTTGGTGTAGCAGCTGAAGTCCTCAAATGAAATAATTTTGCTTGTGACTTCACTGACTATTACAACATTGCACCTTTTTATAGTTTTTAACTTTAATAACAGCAGGATGTGTTGACCTATGCCACAGATTGACGTCTTAAGCTGTATTTTCTCTTGTATAAGGTCTGATCTGTAATTTCTGTTCAGCACGTTTTTATATTTCATTGCAAAGTACACAATTTTGTTGATGGATTTGCGTTACCTACACAAATTTTCACTTTGTGTCTTGCTAATGAATATGTAATGAGGTTAAAAGTGCAATTCAATAAACATGAAAGATTCATTTTTTCTTGGAATAAGGGAAGAGGCTCTGTAACTGTATAGATTCATATTATGTCAAATGTATAAAAAATTTGATGAATTCATTTAATACAATCACTTAGTCCACTGTTTTTCAAATAAGAGTAGAGTAATAATTGCATTTTAATTTGAATGAATAGCTTTAATATTAATGCAACTGCCCTGTCATCCTATTATCGAGTTTTACATCTGTATTAAATTTGGCTGTGAGCACATACAGATGAATTGCAACTGCAAATAGCACTAAGCAAACGCTAGTACTTATATATTATTATTAATATCATGTTTGCTGTAGACAGATGGTGTGATGAGCGGTCTATGGCCAGTGCAGCTGTACTACACTGTGGAGAGGGAAACTTGAGAGCAGCTCCAGGTACTATTAATACTGCGACGCGTTACAGCTCAAGCCTCTTATGGCGTGAAACTAAATCCATAAAGCAGAGATGAGAAGTTCAGACAGTGTATGAACTGACGTCACAAGTGTAAAAGCTTTACAGTGGTTAAAATAACACTCATTTTTACAGTTGATCCCAGTAGGTTACAGTAACAGAAGACATGCAATTACAGAACGTAATTACAATGTATTTATTTATGCAGACTTTTTACTGACATCATCTGAAGCCACACGGTGTGGTGTAATCAAACAACTTAATCAAACACGCTTAAAGAAAATACAAAAAAGCTGCTAAATCCCTAAAAGCTGTGGGCTGATGGTTTCCACGCTGAAGGATAATGTCTTCAAAGCTCTGATGGGACAAACAGCACATTTCCAGCAGTCCATTTGAATGATGCACTTCTCCTCAAATGAAGTAATGAGGTTTCTTTACATTAATGCCATATTCTGCCATGGCCGGTGTCAGATCTTCCATTGTCAGCGTGTACTTCTTGTCCTGGGAGGTGAGATAAAAATATAAGAGATGTTTTACAACACATTTTTAATTTGTACAAATTATACAAATTATAACTGTACTGATAAAAGCTTGCAAGCACAAACCTTGGTCTTGTTTCGGGAGCTTCCAGAGGCTGTGCCCTTCATTTTGCAGTGCTGTAGTGCGTCATTTGCAATATCTGAGATGAACTTCTGAGACGCCAATGATATTAGACGAATTCTGACAACACAAAGAGATGATGTTAAGGAAGATTCGTGATGAGTTTATGAAGGCACAATAGCATTTTTTAACCATGATGAATAAATGATGATGTTTTTGACACCAAATATTTTTAAGAAATTCACTACCAGTCAAAAGTTTTTGAACAGTAAGATTTTTAATGTTTTTTTTTTTTTTTTTAAAGAAGTCTCTTTTGCTCATCAAGCCTGCATTTATTTGATCCAAAGTACAGCAAAAACAGTAACATTTTGAAATATTTTTACTATTTAAAAAAACCTTTTTCTATTTTAATATAGATAGAATTTATTCATTTGAATTTAAAGCTGAATTTAAAGCAGTCACATGATCCTTCAGAAATCATTTTAATATTCTGATTTGCTGCTCTAAAAATTTTTTTTTTTTTTCAGATAAATGCTGATGATAAAATGTTTCTTGAACAGCAAATCAGTATATATGAATAAGATCATTATAAGATCAGTATATTGTGAAAGATCATGTGGCACTGAAGACTGGAGTAATGATGCTGAAAATTTCGCTTTGATCACCCAAAAAAAAAAAAAATGTAAATGTATTCAAAAAGAATCCAGATATTTTAAATAGTAAAAATGTCAAAATTTTACTGTTTTTGCTGTACTTTGGATCAAATAAATGCAGGCTTGGCGAGCAGAAGAGCCTTCTTTAAAAAAACATAAAAAAATCTTACTGTTCAAAAACTTTTGACTGCTAGCATACAGTGTGTCGATATTGGCCTAACGCTTTATCAACACTCTTCATGAGCCATAATTGTGATATTTAGGCCTGTTCACTGGACAATAACTATGAAGTAATAATAATTCTATTTCTGCATTAATAAGAACAGAGAAACAATATCATTGGTATCACTTCTACAGAGACTTTTTTTTTCCAGCTGACGATTAAAAAAGAACAAACACTGAAAGTCAATCAGAATGCAAATGACTTTAGCTTTAAGGTGACAGACAAGAAAACTTTAGTGCATGCTTGTAATAAATTTTAATATTACTAATATCTAACTGTAGTATTTATATTTTTGAATATTATTTATATATTATTATGGTGTATATATGGTTAAATTAGCTAACATATACACTACCGTTCAAAAGTTTGGGGTCAGTAAGACTTGTAATAGTCTTTAAAGTAGTCTCTTATGCTCATCAAGGCTGCATTTATTTGATTAAAAATATAGAAAAAAACAGTAATATTGCAAAATGTTTTTACAATATAAAATAATGTTTTTTTATTTTAACATACTTTAAAATAGAATTTATTCCTGTGATGAAAAGCTGAATTTTTATCAGCTGTTACTCCAGTCTTAAGTGTCACATGATCCTTCAGAAATCATTCTAATATGCAGATTTATTATTAGAATGATCAATGTTGGATAATATCAACAGCTGTGCTGCCAAATATTTTTTGGAACCTGTAATTTTTTTTTTTCAGGATTCTTTCATGAATAACAAGTTTAAAAAGTACAGTGTTTATTCAAAATATAAATATTTTATAACAATGTAAATTATTTATTATTAACTTTTAATAAACTTTTAATTATTAACTTAATACATCCTTGGTGAATAAAAGTATTAATTTCTTAAAAAAAAATAAAAAAAAGAAACAATAAAAATGTACTGACCCCAAACTTTTGAACGGTAGTGTATATATATACATATATATACACATCATTACTCACATATATATATATATATATATATATATATATATAATTTTAATTTCAAAAGTTTTAGTAAATTGTGCTTTTTTCCCCCATTTTAATTTTTTATTTCAGTTTTAGATTTAGTAATTTTAGTACTTGAACTTACATTATTTCAGTTAATTGCCAAATCAACATTTCTAATTTTTATATTAAGTTTTTTTTTTCAATATTTATATCTTATTTCAGTCTCATTTCAATTAACGAAGCTCATTTTTAATAGTCAAAAATCGTTAATAATACCACATTGTAGTCCACTGATGTGGACGCTAATACAGTTCTATTTATTGTTCTTGGTGTGAACAGACCTTTATACATTAATAACAAACTTATTTTTGTTAAAAATATTACAATTTGCTTTAACTTGGCATCAAAGAAAATCTGTAGAGCCTTAAAAAATGTTTTAGCACCACTACATAACAGCTTTCTGAAAGAACATTGTTCCAACTCACATTCTTGGATCCGATGCTTCAAAACCAGCTCGGTTGAGGTAGTAACCTGTGACTGCGTCTGGGATCTGAAACACAGAGACGGTTTGTTAACAGTGCTACTCACAATACCACAAATAAGTAAATAATATGCAGTGCTGCAATCATATGTGGACTAACTGTAGGAGTGTAGTCCTCCAGCTGCATCAGGAAGTCAGCCAGTGGTGTGGTTGAGATAACGGGCTTCACGTCTCCATTAGCGATGCCTGTGGGCACATACACCCCGTTTGACACGGTGGAGTCGGATGATGGGGTTGCCATTGCTGCCGAAGTGGGAGCTGTGAGGGGAATAAAGTACGTGTGACAAACAATAAGATTATAAACACGCTACTATCCATAGCACGTATGTAAAGTTAGCTGAAAGCTAAAAAGACAACAGCAACTCTGTGTGCGTTCAAACTGTCAAAAAAGACACTCGCCATTACTGCTGCCGACTGCAGGGATGCTGCTGGCGTTTGTGGAGGTGTTGTTTGGGACGCAGTTGCTGCTGCTGCTGGATGTGGATGTGCTGGATGCGACTGCTGCTCCAGTCTGTCCGGTTTGCTGAAGATCCACGTTCATATTGTCCTGCTTAGTCTGAAATATCCAGTAAACTGCCGTTTAAACTAGAGATAAGTTAAGTCGATACTCATTAATGCAGTTAAAGAAGCGAGGCTGGCGATCATTCGCTGTGAAGAGAAAAATATTTACGCTGGAGATGTGTCACGTGATTAATACTTCCGTGTGCAACCAGTCCGGAGGAAATGCTTGCGCCTCAAATCAGAATTGTGAACAGTAGTTCCGGGATGGATTGCGGTTTTGTGAACGTTTGTCAAAGCTTGTTTTGTTACTCGAAATATCAAGCGCAAACCTTAAAATACAGGTTTTGTGTTCCAAGTTATATTTTGTAGTTTAGGTAAATAGAGAAAAGCGTATTTCATGGGTGGACAGATGAGATCTTGCAAACAGCTCCACCTAGTGATGGTATTTTGAGTTCGTCACTTGAATTCAAAATGTTTAAGGTAATTCACAAAACAATAATTTTATAAACGGAGTGTTTTAGTCTTGTGCACTTTGGAATTCAGCGGCACGCTTTCTCTGTGATAGCCGTCCTAGATACTTAAATTTAAAACTAACAACAATTATTTATATTACACTGCCGTTCAAAAGTTTGGGATCAGTTAGATTTTTGATGTTTTGATTTTTTTTCAAAAATACAGAAAATAGTAATATTTTTTACACATTATTGCAATTTAAAAAACAGCTTTAACAGTTTTAATATACTTTAAAATATGATTTATATCTGTGATGCAAAGCTGAATTTTCATCAGTCATCCTTCAGAAATTCTAATATCCTGATTTATTATTAACAATGGAAACAGTCATGCTGCTTAATATTTTATATGGAAGCTGTGAGGTTTTTTTTTTAGGATTGTTTGATGAATGAAAAGTTTAAAAGAACAGCATTTATTAAAAATAGAAATCTTTACTATCACTTTTTTTTTTTTTTTTTTTTTTTTTTTTTTTAGCAATTTAACATCCTTGATGAATAAAAGTATTAATTTCTTTCGAAGACAGAAATGAAGAAAAAATGTACTGACCCCAAACGGCTGTGTATATTGTTAAAAAAGATTTCTATTTTAACAAATGCTGTACTTTTTAACATTTTATTCATCAAAGAATCCTGAAAAAAAGTATCACAGCTTCCAATAAAATATTAAGCAGCACAACTGTTTCCAATGTTGATAATAAATCAGCATATTAGAATGATTTCTGAAGGGTCATGTGACACGGAAGACTGGAGTAATGATGCTGAAAATTCAGCTTTGCATCACAGGAATAAATTCTATTTTAAACTATATTAAAATAGAAAACCACTATTGTAAACTGCAATAACATTTCACAATATTACAATATTTCTTTGTATTTTTAATAAAATAAATGCAGCCTTAATGAGACTTCTTAAATAGCTTACTGAACGCCAGTGTATCTTTAAAACAACCAATTGTTTTGTATGCATGTGTTTTATACAATTTTTTTAAATTTTATACTGTATTATTTATATAATAGTAATATTAGTTTTATGATTATACATTCTACATAATGTATCTAATTAAAAAAAAAAATCTTTTTCATACTCAAGTGAATATGACACATACCTGTATAAATCACCAATGCAAACGATTCCAAATTAAAAGCTTTTTATTGTCACAAGAATAATTGTACATTTTAGTAAGAAAATCAAAAATAAATGTGCATATTATAGAAGCCACATATCAATAATGTATAAGCCTACAAGAATATGATACCATAACCACCAGTTTCAACTGACATAGTGACAACAAGGTACAGATATGGTCAGGATGATTCAAGGCCCTCTCAACCATTGTCAAATCGCTGGAATGATGCATGAAACAATAAAAGCATGCCGTAAGATGAAATCGCTTAACTACACTGTCATTTTTTAGTCCTCATGGCGAAAAAATGATCAAACTAAAAGAAGAAAAAAAAAGTTTAAAAACATTGTGCTGTTGCCTTGAAAGGAGCAAGTTTTTCCACAAAAGTTAATACTGCCAAAGCTCTAATGTTATTATTCAGATGTGCAAACATTATAAAACCAAAACTGTTATGTTTTAAAAGGTTTAACTTCAGTTTCAAAATTCAAATTAGCTGTTCTCATAGTAATTCAAATCTCAGCTGGGGCTGTCGATCAGAAGTATCCTGATGGATTTCAGTGAATCTTGCTGCGGAATGTTATACTAAAATAAGCTTAACACAGCAGAGAAGTGTGAAATCATTTGGCACAACAATGGAACAGCTAAAATCTCTCAAAAGGAATGACAGAATGCTTTATGGCTTCTAACAGAACGCAACAGCTGTTTGATTGGTGTCATCACCAGTCAATAACACATACACTACTACATTCACTCCTTAACAGCCAATATTTCAAATACATTTTAGTTCAACAGTAGATAACAAAAGAAAAAGAAGATGTGGATGGCTGGAAAAATTTGGAGACAAATATTTACACACCTATTGTTTGAATTTCCACAGAGCAAACAAGAACATTTACCAGTGACTCGGAACACAAAAACAAGGAACAACAAGAAGCAACTGCCAACAGTATTGCCTCCATCATAGAAAACACCAAAGGTATTTAGCCTTTTATTGATTAGACTGTAATGGGAAAAACCTATAGAATATCTGACACACAGAGAACCGAAGGGAGACAAGATTGTAGGCAACAAAATTCATACTGAGAAAATAAGAATGTTTCTTTTCACAAGACCCCTTTCCATACAAAACTAAAATTATTTTTCGTTTTCATCACATGAAAATATAGATTTGTCTTTATACATAGCATCTCAGTTACCTTTGCCACAGTGTACTGCATGTCACATGACCATAAAACATGGAATTCATTACACTTTTGGATGATTTCATTAGAAATGTTCCCTCATTTTTCAGACGTGAGAGTAAACTTTGAAGCCTATTCTATTTTTGAATCTAAATACTTTAATATTACATCTATTCAGACACAAATGACATTTTAATGGAATACATGCACTGGCTCTACAGAAAAGCCATGCACATTATTATTAGCAAATGATGCATTTATTCTGTGCATGAAACACTTGATTTTACCTCATCTCACTGAGCATGGACTGCTGTGCAAAGCTTGTAATTTTGGTCATAATTTGATTAATATTAAGCACCCCAGATTTAGGGAGTTGACACTTAAAGCGACAGTTCACCCCAAAAATAACTGAATCACCCACATGTTGTTCCAAACCTGTATCAATATAAATTTTTTCTGTATCAAAATGAAAGAGAAAAAAAAAGTCTCAGTGGTATTTGTGTTTTTTAAAGGGGGCTCAGTGTTGTTTTGGACCCCACTGACTTTCATTATATGGACAAACAGGTCTGGAAAGAGGTTTTTGGCCGAGCTATCGCTTTAAATGAAAGTCGAGGAGGTGGATTTCACAGCATCTGTGATATCTAACCAACCCCATAAGCATGTCACAGTTAGTTGTTTAATACACATGGAAGCACAAAATACTGGGGTTCAGAGGTCAAAAGGTCAAATGACCTTGTCCTAACAACACCTCAATCAACATGAACCACACAAGCTAAAGAAATTGAATTGCAATGACTTACTTTTTAAGGCTGAAGTAACTACAGCCAATCATTTTTCATTTTAAAACCAAAAGTGCCACATTTAACACTGGACACCTTAAAGCCTAAAGGGAACCACGTAGGAAAAAACGACACCACAGTGACCATGCAAGAAAATATAGATAAACACTCGACAAACACCATTACAATCATCACCACACATGCACATACACCCAAAACCACTTCTCCACCTCTCTCTGCCCAGCAAAAATTATTTTATGCTCTTAACATTTAATGTATGTGAATAAGAGCAGAGGTGTGGTGTACACTCCGTCCTCTCATGTTCAAACGGTCAGCGATGAAAGTTTAATTAGTCACGGTACAGTGAAAAGCATTTCCTGCTTAAACAGGAAATTATGTCTTGCACTAGTGCAGTTGCCACTGATATGAATACAACAGACTGGATATGGCATACCGAGAGTACCATTTGATTAAAAAAAACACTTTAAAAATGTTAGATTTTAATCTAATGACAAGTTGAACAAGATGCCAATTCAAGGTAAAACGAAACTGATGGGGTGAACGAACTACAGTACATATATATACACACGTGACTGAAAAAGCAAATCCAATCCAGTGTATTGAGATCAGTGTCTGGCTTCACATTTAAAAATCAGCCTGAGAGAGAGTGAGAGAAACAGGCAACGATAAAACGACATCTGCTCTTGAGCACAAACTACACAGGTGTCCCTCTCTCAGGAAGATGAATCTGCATGGATCTCTGAGCATTTCACAGCCTTGCATAGTATCTCTGATTGCGGGGGACTCTGACGGACAAACATGAACGAGTAAATCGAGGCTGTCGAGGTGGATGAGGCTATTTGAAGGCTGACTTTAGCTCTTTGAATGCGGCTTGTCTTTGTTTTTTCTCCTCCGCCTGACGCTTCTTCTCTTCCTGCTCCTGACGGATTTCCGCCTCAAACCGGTTTGATTCGTTAATGGCATGCACCTGTCAGAGACAAATGTACATTTTTAGGTAATCCTACATTGAATTTTCTTATCAGTGGCATTCAATGCAACCTATATAGACAGGAAATTACAGTTGTTGTTGAAACACAGAGCTGTCGCAGACTAAGAGGGGTTTAAAAATATGGATGATGACTGAGGATTTATTTCACTTAAAGGGATAGTTCAACCAGAAATGAAAATTCTGTCATTAATTACTCACCATAATGGTGGTTTTTGTTGTTTTGGGGGGGGGTTGTGCACAAAAAGTATTCTCGTAGCTTTGTAAAATTACAGTTGAACTACTGGACTATTTTAACAATTTCAAGGCATTTTTAAGGCATTTCTGTGCCTTTCTGGGTCAGAAAGCGATTGGATTTCATCAAAAATATCTTAATTTGTGTTCTGAAGATGAACGAAGGTCTTACGAGTTTCGAATGACGTGAGGGTGAGTAATTAATGACAGAATTTTTATTTTTTGGGTGAACTATCCCTTTAAGAATGGAAAAAATGAATCAAAATGTTATGATTTTTTACTTTTGCCTCGAAGAATGATTTGGCTCCCTTCACTCCCTCAGTTGACACGTCAATCTCTGACAAACGTGCCAAGACATGAAGCCCGCTGTCCTCCGCCAGCTCTCCTGCTGCTGCTTTTCTAAAGATAAGGAGAAACTAGAGAGAGAAAGAGGAAGGAATTGAGGTGATTAATAGGGGAATATCAGTTTTCTGTAAAGCTCGTCATTATTTACTTAATTGCTGTGAAATACAATCCAAATCTATGAACTAATTGTTTGACATACTGAAACAAGAAGTTCACTTCCAGAACAAAAATTTACAGAATTTACTCACCCCCTTGTTATCCAAGATGTTCAAGTCTTTCTTTCTTCAGCTGTAAAGAAATTATGTTTTTTGAGGGAAACATTTCAGGAATTCTCTCCATATAATGGACTTCAGTGGTGCCCCCAATTTTGAACATCCAAAATGCAGTTTAAATGCGGCTTCGAACGATCCCAAATGCGGTTGTAAATGATCCCAGCCGAGGAAGAAGGGTCTTATCTAGTGAAACGATTGATTATTTTCAAATGCTCGTCTTTTCTAGCTCTGCGTGAACTCTGTCCGGTTCAAGACAGTTAGGGTAGGTCAAAAAACGGTTTACAAAGCGAACATGCAAAGAAGATCAAACAAAAAAAGGTACAACAGCGATGCAGGGCAATTTTGAAGTTGGAGAAGAAAATGAGATGGGAGTTTTTCGACCTACCCTAAATATCTTGAACCGGAATACACAGAGTTCATGCAGAGCTACACAAGTCAAGCATCTGAGGTTAAAAAGTATATAAATTGTAATTTAAAAAAAAAAAAAAAAAATTAACCGTTTCGCTAGATAAGACCCTTATTCCTTGGTTGGGAGCCCTTTGAAGCTGCATTTAATCCACATTTTGGAAGTTCAAACTTGGGGGTACCATTGAAGTCTACTATGAGGAGATAATTCCTAGTTTTTTTCCTCAAAAAACAATTTCTTTACGACTGAAGAAAGAAAGACATAAACATCTTGGAAGACAAGGGGGTGAGTAAATTATCTGTACATTTTTATTCTGGAAGTGAACTTCTCCTTGAAGCATTTACCTCTCTAAAGCTGAGTTTGCCATCCAAGTCCTCGTCTACTTCTTTGATCATGTTCTTCAGGCCCAGGTGAGTCTGAGGTGCTCCAAGTTTCTCCATCATCAACTTCAGCTCCATCAGATCAATGAAGTTATCTTTTTCGGAATCATACCTGCAGACACACACATAAGCAACCAAATTATTAAAGCAGAAATATCATGGAAAACAAGCCTTCTTTTGAAAGAATTGTTCCTGATATCATTGGTGATCACTGGTGATATTGCTGCAATGTCTATTTTAATCAACAGAGGGCAGTGTGGATGAGTAACTGGGCCCTCACTAGCACTAATACCTTATAAACATTGTAACTTTTCACTTAACAGAAAAGAGGAATTGTTGAATAAAGTCATTATTTTTGTTTTCTTTGTGCACAAAAAGTATTCTCAGAGCTTCATAAAATTATGGTTGAACCACTGATGTCAAATGGACTATTTTAATGAAGTCCTTACTACCTTTCTGGGCCTTTAATGTGGCGGTTGCATTGCTATGCAGGGTCAGAAAGCTCTTAGATTACATTAAAAATATCTTAATTTGTGTTCTGAAGATGAATGAAGGTCTTACGGGTTTGGAACAACATGAGGATGAGTAATTAATAACACAATTTTAATTTTTTGGTAAACTATCCCTTTAATATATCTACATTTAAATAATTTATCAATTTTTACAGCAGTACAACCCATCTTGTTTCATTTGCGTACAATAAAATACAGCGTCTACCCTGACTAATGTACATTACGCTCAGAAACATACAGAAATCAATTAAAACTGACTTGCCGGCATCAATATCATCATTCAGAGCTGAAGTGTTCATTTATTAAACCCGCTGCTGAGTTCATCTTAATGTTCCTCTCTCCTGCATTTTTAATAAACAGCTTATGAGCTGCTGGTAATGTATTGAGCTAATAGCAATCCAAGACACTTGTGTGTACATCCGAGAGCAATAAAATCTCTGAACTTTAAACACAAAATCTACAGACTAAACATAAGCCTGATGTTATCTGAATGCTCAGTCATTTCTCTTATACACATAGAATAAAAAGGAGGTTGTTGATCTTACATCTTTCTCACAAACACACACACACACACACACACACACACACACACTTCCTGTGGTTCAGAGATGTAATCACTAATGGTTTGAAACAAGTGACATTCACAGGCCAGACCGATTATATTTGACACCTCTTCTTTTGCATCTATAATGAGGTGTTAAATTGATCCACAGGTGCATATTTTATCGTGTAAAGGCCAGAGAACTGTATGGGTATGAGTTACTGTTCAGCAATGGGGCAATGAGAAACGACTAGTCACTTCCTATTTCTCTTAATCATTATGTATGAGACCACTTCCTCTACACGTCCACATACGCACAAGCAAAAAACACACATATTGCCCAAAGATGAGGTTTTATGTTGCCGTGGTAACAGGGTCTATCAAATAAAAGCAGAGGCCAATGTATTTTGGATGAGACTCTTATCAACCAGTTGAATAATCTTCTTTCTTTTTTTGATTCTTAATTGCTTCTTGTCATTTAGTTTATCCCTGAAAGATATGTTCAATTTGCCTGATAGTGCCCTTTTGACATTGTAAAGTAAAGTAAAGTAAAACAAGATAAAATAAAATAAAATAAAATGATATAAAATAAAATTAGATCAAATGTGATAAAATAAAAGGAAATGATAACAAAATAAAATAAGCTAAAATAAAATGAGAAAATATGAGATAAAATAAAATAAAATAAAATGGGATAAGAAAATAAAATGAGAAAATGTGAGAAAATAAAATTATATAATATAAAATGATGTAAAATAAGATAAGATAAAATAAAATAAAATAAGAAAACATGAGAAAATAAAATTATATAAGAAAATAAAATTAAATTAAAAAAAATTAATTGAAATGAGAAATTAAAATGATAAAATATGAGAAAATAAAATGATAAATTAATATGAGATAAAATAAAATGACATCAAACGAAATAAAAAAAATTAAAAATGACAAAAACAATTCTATAAAATAAAATGAGAAAATATGAGATAAAATAAAATGAGAAAATATGAGATAAAATAAAATGAGAAAATATGAGAAAATAAAATGATAAATTAATGAGATAAAATAAAATGACATCAAATGAAATAAAAAAAAATTAAAAATTAACAAAAAAATGATATAAAATAAAATGAGATAAAATAAGATAAAATAAAATGAGAAAATGTGAGAAAATAAAAGTATATAAAATAAAATGATGTAAAATAAAATAAGAAAAAATAAAATGAGAAAATATGAGATAAAATAAAATAAAAGAAATAAAATATAACAAAATAAAATAATATAAAATAAATTAAGATAAAACAAAATGAGAAAATAAAATGATATAAAATATGAGATAAAACAAAATGATATAAAATAAAATTTGATATAAAATGAGAAAATAAAATAAAACAAAATGAGAAAATAAAATAAAATAAAATGTAAAAATAAAAAAGTAAAATGAGATATTAAAATTAAATAAAAAGAAATAGACATTAAATGTAAAATAAGTTGTATTAAAGATTATTTAATTAATTTTAAGACCAAATCTATATAAATATTCTGACGTTCTGACTTTATCTCCCTCACTAACAACTTCTAGGCAATCCCAGGATGCACCCTGCTCATGAATATGAAGTGCGTCTCCATCTGCCTCAAAGACTCGGCTACTGTACTCCTGTCTACCGACACAAGACACCCTGCTGATGCCAGGTCTCTCACACACGTAACTCTTCTCATTAACCCTGTATCACAGTCTAACTGACATCTTCTCATCACTAATTCAAAGGCCAAAAGAGTGTGTTCATGTTCACGGGCACAAAATCTCTCAAATTAACTCTTCGTGCTCTGGCATCTGACATGTTGGGCTCACCTTGACCACAGCGCTCTGAAAAATGCTGTTTGATAAGGAGGTTGTGGTGCATCTGAGCCACCATGAGGGTCATGTTTTTCTGTGGATGTAATCAAACTAATGTGATTTCAAGGCAAGCAAGATTGAGTTGGAGGTTTTTTTTGAAATGCAAAATCAGATCACTTGAAACCAGGCAACCAGTGTCCATACTGGTTTCAGATCAATAATTTACGTCTGCATACGGCTAGTCTGTTTAACAAAGGAAAGGTCAAGCATGCTCAGTGCAATTAAAGGTCAGCTGTAATTTAAATCCACCATGTTTAATTATGCAGTCAAACCTCAATTCCTGAAATCATATACGCTTACTTTTGAAAGACTCCTCATGCTTTACAATGACCCAGATTTGTGAAAGCTTTCACGGTTCTTTTCATTGTATTGTCATCAGTCAAGCTGAATCACTTTGCCAAGTGGTGTCACTTCCTGACAATCATGCTCAACAGAGATTTTTAGCCTGAACGTGGTGAATTATGATTTATAATCTCCTGGTTCATTAACAAATTCACTACATAGAAACGTAAAGGGGAAAGAGCTGCAGAAAATTTTTACACTAACAAAAATCTCAAAACAAAACCATGTCAATCAATAGATTACAACGGGGAAAAAAAAAAAAAAAAAAAAAAAAACAATTTGGGTAAAAATAAAACTGATTTCATAGGGCTCTACTACAGTGATAATGTTGTAGAAACATAAGGAAGAATTCTGTACACTTATTACGGTAAATATAATTTATAATCACTATGAAATAAGGATTTTTCTCTTTTCTATGTGTTACTGCATAATTAAGAAATTTCTTAAAAGAAAAAACGGCAGATCATCCAACTTTAAACACTATATACTAAAAAAAAACAACAACATTCTGTGTGTGGAAGTCTCACTTCATCCCTGTGGCTTGTTCTGTGAAGTGTTGGGTTGTTAAACAAAAGGGTGGAGTTTAGTGAAGAATCTCTATCCTTTTAAAAATCTCAATTTCAACATTTTGAACAACAGGGTCCTACAATCTTCCTCTTTTTTTTTTTTTTTTACAGAAATTCTTGTGTTTTCATTTTTCTGATAATCAAATACAGGCATTAAACATTTATTTTTAATGAAATGAAAATTAAATCCTTTTATTTGCTGCCAAACAAACAGTTTTTTTATGTTATTTCTGTTATGATTATAATTTCTGCATTTAATTGTTTTATATAAATTTGCCAGATATAGGAATATTTAAACACCTACATTATACTGTAAAAAGTAATACAAGACTAATACATTTCTGTTACATGTTAAACATTACTTTTATTTTGACAGGTTGCCGGTTAGTTTTTGTGTGTTACACACTATGATATGATGCTAATTTTCACAAATGAAACAGTAACATTTACATGAAGTGACTCTCACAGCAGCTCTGGACATTAAGTTCATGCGTTTATGTCGTCATATAATGAGACGCAGAGGCCGAAAATAACCGCGAGCGTCACGTGTGCTTCAGTATTTGTGTAGTAAACAAAGCCGCGTCTCCGCCATTCATTCATACAGAGCCAAGCGGAACATGGAGGATTCATATTTAAACCGTCTTTTTGTCTTTAAATATTTACAGACAATAGTTCATATCGCGGTTCAAATTAAGTGAGAGACCTACTTTTGATTTATTATTCCAAAAAAATTGACGAATTCTATGGCATCCCGTGCTATAGAGTAAATCCGTTTTTATGAATGGACTCCGCAATCCCATCCGCGTTTTAGCGGAGGAGAAATTGTAGACACGTGACCACGTAACGTTTGAGACAGAAATGACATGCTGTTGTGTAAATAGGCTATTTCGTTTGTTTAATAAAAGAACAAGGTATAGACCTGTTCTATAGGAAAGGTAACCTTAAATGACGTCTGATCTGCCGCTTTATAGAAAGTCTACTTGATCTTCAAGGGGGATGGGCTGCCCCCTAGTTGTTAGTTCTGAACAAATCATTTGTAAATGAATTTCAAGAAGGTATTCGGAAGAGCAGCAAGTGAGTTTTTCTTGGGGCCAGTGCTGAAGTGGCAGACTGAGCCTCTCACAAGGCTATTTGTGCATTTCCCGTTCCTCATTTTCTCTCTCACTCACTTGTTTTTCTACAGTGTGTTGCTTACTTGTCTTCTACAAGTAAGCAACATGGACTCAGCACATCTGTGTCTGTAGTCAGCACCACAGATAATCCTCATTAGCTGAAGTCCCCAGAGACTGACCCTACTGAGACTGTACAGGAAAAATGTTGCATGTTTAAACGTTTACCTTTAAAGAGCAAGAAACATTCCTGAACTGTCATTCAAGTTCAGACTTGCACAGTAAAGTGTTTTAGGAGTTCTTGAAAGTGGATAACTGGTTAAAAAGTGGACTTTTTAAACACAGAGCAGAAATGGAGCTACACACTAGATTTCTTGTTCCTTCTTTTGTTGCTTTCTTTATAATTACTCAACCAACTTGATTTTGTTCCAACAACAGCAAGTGAATTCACTTGCAGTTCAAATGCAGCTATCAGAAAAGTCTATCAGATGAGTCAAACCTTTTTGCTTAGGCAGAAGGAAGTTTAAATCAGCTCATGGCCTTATTATAAGGAAGTGCTGATTGCATTTGCTTCCTCAATCATTTGTAGCATGAGGTGTTCAACTTCAAGACTTATTTGGGCAAAAAATGTGATCTTCCTCAAGTGCACTTAGAGAAAAATTTCTTTATTTCAGCTTTTCGGTCAACAAGTGCTTTGCTTTTCCTTATAGACGGTAAAACATTATGTCAGCTGTATTTGGTAAGAATATAGTGTAAAAAACAATTTGTTGAGTCCATTTAGAATAATTTGTTACCTGGCCGCCTTAAAATTTTAGGTTCAGTCAACTCAAATAAAGTTTATTCAACTTTGTGACAACTTGGATATTTGAGTGGATTCAACTTAAAATTTTAAGGCAGCTGGATTACTTACCCATCTGTTAAGTTTAACAAACACAAACAAAGTTTTTACTTAGTACAAGTTAACATTTCAAGTTGACTAAACTTATTTGAGTTGACTGAACTTAAAATTTTAAGACAGCAGGGTAACAAATTATTTTAAGTTGACTCAACAAATTGTGTTTTTTATTTTTTACAGTGTACGGCTGAAGTGTCATAGATAGATGTAACCAACTGAAGTGTTACTACATTATGTCTTGTTGGGTTTTTAGCACTTGGGAGTTTTCATAATCTGTGAAATATCTCATACCTCACACCTCCTCAAGGTTGGAATAGATGAAGTCAGTCAGAAACTGTAAATACTTTTTTACAACCTGATCTCATAACGAAAACGTACCTGTGGGGACTTCTTCGCAAGACGCGAAATACATACCAATAAGTACACATCACTGCAGTCACCGGCAGAAATGAACACTAGAGGTGGGAAAACGGTGAGCGTTATGATTACACAGTTATGATTATAGCTCCATATGTTTCACTTTTCAATGTTGTGCCGTATTGTGACCCCCACCAGATTACTGCCCCCTAGTATTGGTAGGTTTAGCGTTATATGTGGGGTTAGAATTGGGCAATCGTGTAGCGATTTCAGTGAAAGGGGGAAATAATTTGGCAGAGGGTCGAAAATGGGCACAACACCGAACATAACAAGCTTGCTTCATAGCTCAGCCAGCACGGAATTGGACTTAGGATGCGGAATCCTTGGGTACGAATCCCGTGAAAAACATGACTCATGATGAAAGAGCTGAAAGATGAGAGATCGAAAAACAAGCTAAAATAGCATATTTGCGGTTTTATGTCACATTCGCTTTTGTTCGTACTATGAGGTACGTTTAGGTGCAGTACAGATGGTACATTATTTTAAAACTTCACAGAGCATTACTGACAAGTTCCCACTGATACGTTTTCTTCATGAGATCAGGTTGCTTTTTTTAACCGCCTGATCTTGATTTTACTCTTATCTTGTGTTTTAATCGGTCAAATGCATCCTTGCTGAGTAAAAGTATTAATTTCTTCTGCAAAATTCCTAATGACCCCAAACCTGTTTAGGGTAGTGTACCTTTGGAACCAAGGCCACTGGAAAATTGTTATTAGCTGGGTTTCCATCGAAAGTTGCAAATTTAACTCTGGATTATTGCATAAAACATTTGCAAATAAGCACTATTTCCATCCAACAAGTCAAAGAGAACAAAATTGTTACTTCCTGATTAAATTGGTACTGTGGGTGTGTTCACACTTGCAGTTCGGTTTGTTTGGTTCATTTGGTCTGGGTCAAAAAGGAAACTGATACACTTGGTCCTGGTCCGCTTAACGTTCACACTGGCATATTTAACAGCAACAGAATGGAGATGTGCACATTTTTCTTATTTTGCCTAAATATCATTTTTTCATTTTTTTACTGCCCTTCAGAGACTACAGAAGATACATATTTCACAAAAGACAAAATAAGTTAGATTTATCCACAATCAGTGAGCATTTGAACCTTCTGTAATAGTTGCATATAGAAAAATAGTTGCTCAGTTGTCCTCAGTGTGAAAAGATGGATCTCAAAATCATACAGTCATTGATGGAAAGGGTTCAAATACACAAAAAATGCTGGAAAACCAAAGAATTTGTGAGAATTTTTCTAAAGTACAGAAGGTAGTTTAACTATTAAGAACAAACAAGGGACTCATGAACAACTATCACTAAACAAACAAAAAAAAAAAAAAAAACAGCTGTGGATCATTCAGGTAACAACACAGTACTAAGAATCAAGGGGATGTGAACTTTTGAATGGGATTTTTTTTAATCTATTGTATGTATTGGTACAACATGTGTCATTTTCAAATCTCAATTTTCACAGTCCACACTACAATGCGAAAACAGCATTTTCAAATGTATCCACTTTGGTGAACGTTTTCAAAAAGCTCAGTTTCCCTGGCCAAAAACGCCATCTCATTGTGGATGGAAGGCCAAAATGGAGAGAAAAGGATGCATTTTCAAATGAAAACATTAGTGCGAACAAGGCCTAAAACTTGTGGTAAAACTGAATGCAGCTGAGTTTAAATGGGCCTGAATTTAGAAGAGAAAAACATTTTGGTGAAACTGTCGATGCTGATGCCTAAAATACAACCACTTAAATTCATGCAGACTGTTACACAAACCAACCACTGGAGCTAAATAGACTGTGCATTGTAGACTTTGAAAGCAACTGTTTGTCAGAATGTGAGGCATGTAACAGGATTTAGGATTAAGCAATTGCCTGAATTTACTGAAATGCTGCCTGATGCCAGCCTAAACACACACGCCTGTCTGAACAGTCACCCTGTAATGCATGCCTATAGCTGCTGCTGATTTAATTACGAAAATGGCTGATTAAATTTGAGTGGAATGATGCCTTGGAGCTAGAAAGAGACAGTGGCATTCCAGGATGCAGCTCAAGGTGGCTTGAAGGACAGTAACGTGTCAGAATAGCATTTACACATCATTTTTTTTGTCCATGATCCGCTGATAAACAAACTTCATACTGCACTTCGACACACGAGGGGTGACCAACCAACTTTTTTCTTCCTCCCGTCATTCGCTCCCTCCCTTTCCTATCTTTTCCTGCCAATCTCTTTAATCCCAGGTTGCCAAGCAACAGCTGACAGAAGTAGTCATGGGAAAACCCTCGCAAGCACGTGACCAATTCTGAACACATTCTTCACGACGGTCAGGCGTAACAGGTGTGATCAATCAGGACCAAACTAAACTAAAACTGTGTGTTTGACCATTTCATATCCACTAGACATCTGTGCAGCGTGTGTGTGATGACATCATTTACGCTCGATTAAATTTGTGAGGTGGGACAGGATGAGGGAACAGTCCAGAGAGACACAAAAAAGCAAGCCTAAGCATAAGCAATGGGAATGAAATCAAGGTCAGTTACATTAACAGATCACTGGAAAACTTCCCCATATTATCAGCACAAAATTTGACAAGCAAATCTAAAACTAACAGCCTACACAAAACAACAAATCATTTCTAAAAGACTGTGAAAGGGGAAGCTACAAACACTTTTCTGTAAAGTGATCAGGTTGATGTTCTTGTGTCAGACTTATTTGGCAAAGAACAGTCAAAACCATGCCAAGTGTTTCCTCTTTTTTATCATTTATAAAAACCAAACTAAACGTGTTACACAAAAACACACAAAGATCAGTGTGAAAGAAAATACATGGTCAGTTTCCAATTTCAAAGGTATTTTGTTTGTGCTACAAAGAATCCGACAGCTTCCTGTTCATATTTCTTTAGAACATGACCTTCCCATGTCCCTCTGATGCATGTGAATCAGTTTTCCTCATGAGTTACCTGATATCAATAGCATTTAAGGTTCTTCACACACTTGTAATTCTAGAGCTAGTGGTCAGTTTGAAACTCCTATGGTCAAGAATAGCAACAGCAAAAGTTTTCAGATCGCTTTCAGCTTCTCCACTTGAACCTGAGCCTGTAAATTCAATTTTAAGATGATCCAGATATTCAATCCAGCCTGGTGAGCATATAAAGATAAAGTGTTAAAAGCATGAAGGTTTACATAACTGTTAAGATGGATCCATCATTATCCACCCACTCTATAGATGACTATTATCAAAAAGTTGAAGCATTTTCAAAGAGATGAGTCACTACAATGCACTACTGACATTTCTTACTAAAAGTCAATCCACGGAAAATGGTAAACCAGCCTAACAAGGTTTTATATGCTTTTCATATTCATTTTTAAATGCAAAAATTGACAGTTAGAGTTCCTCACTTGACTGCTCTTATAAAAACTGCACGTTTAATGTGTTTTGGTGAGTCAAGTGTATTTCAAGTGAGATTTTGTGTCCTTTTTGAATCCAACACTTCACTTAACAATAATACATTAGTATGGCCCTATGAAATCCATTTAATTTGTTTCCAATTTTCATTTTTCCCGTTGAAATTTTTCTGGATTATGTATTTTTTTAGTGCTGGGCAACGATTAATAAATATTTTTGTGTACATATGTGTGTGTGTACTGTGTGTGTATAATATATATATATATATATATATATTATACACACACAGTACACACACACACACAGTCAAAGACACACATGCATGTATGTACGCATTTAAGAAAAATGTTGTTTATATATTAAATATATTTATATATTTATATAACATCAATTTTATGAATATAAATGTATAAATGTAAATGCATGTTAAAAATTTAAAATATATGCTGCTATCATATATACACATAATAAACATACACATATATTATGTACACAAGAACTTTTATTTTCGATGTGATTAATTGCGATTAATCATTGTCCAACATTAGTATTTTTATTTATTTATTTATTTATTTTTTCAGTTAGTTTTTTTTCTAGACAGTGTTTTAAAGGTTAAATTAAATATATTAATCAAAAAGCATGTCTAATTAATTAAAATCATGGAACTTATGACATATGAACATATGAAACACAACTGACATATGAATATATGAAACAATTTAACATCAATTTATTAAAAGTTTAACAAAAAATTAATTTTAAGGCCCTATGAAATCCATTTTACTTCAGTTTCATTTTTACCAAACTCTTTTTTCCATTAATTTTCTGGATTTCATTTTAATTAATTGATTTTGGGGAAAAAAAAAAATAATTTATTATTATTTTATTTATTTATTTTTTTTTTCAGAAATACTATGTTGTGTATTTACATTTTTCTGGTAAATAAATTCTGGTAAATATTCCTTTAAAACATAATGTTTTAACAATTTCAGTACTAGTACTATCATTACATTAAGTAATATATTTTCCACAAGTTGATATGATTCTTTAGGGTCTTAATGAAAAGTCTCTAATATACTTTGATTAAAAATTCTCAATGGTTTTATAAAACAGCACCCTTTTTACCTTGTCAAAATGAGCTCTGCAAAAATTATCTCATTCTAAGGGGTTGTTCCTTTAAATGCAAATGAGCTCTGCTCACCCCGCCCCTCTCTTCTCTCTGTGGAATGATGAGCCTGTTTACTTTAGCCGCTAAACTTCCTGACTACCACGTTATAAGGAAAGGCGATCGCAAAGATTCATTAAAAAAAAACCTTATACCCACTTCTGCTGTAAGTGAAGCTGGATCACGAATGATTCACGTGAACATAGACGGATATATGTATATCGGGAGGCACATTCCCTTCACAAACAAACGTAATCCACTGCATCTTTAGCGGCTCAGATGTCAGGAGTAAATGACGACCACTATGTTCATTATTACATCCAGCAACACAACACCTCAATCACTCAATCTGAGATATTCTTGTCTAACTTACATCCCTGCTCCGGCATCGAAACAAGGAAGGTTACTGGACTGTGAAAGCTTGTCTGAGGTAAGACGCTCATGTCAATCAACTATTGTGGGAGCGGCCTCTGTCAGTGTGACGCCACACCGACAGGCATCTGAGAACGGCTCGATTTGAAAAAGGGGATATTATTTTTACAGATTAATTAAAAAACACTACATGGATTTTTATCATTGTAGGGCAGATTTGTACATACACTGCCAACACACATTAATGTTCAAACAACATGAAAACGTGAACTTTGCAACCGATGACCCCTTTAAAAGAGACTGACAGATTACCACACACACACACAGGCTTTTCACACTTCTGAGTCATTCTTAACCCTGAATAAAGGTGATTCTGGGTTATCATCATTCACACTTCATTCTGGGTTAACATACTTGCATATTTTTCACTACATCACTCTAGTTAACACATTTACAGATGCTGTTTGAAACTAAAAGCACAATGTTTCTGTGACTGTTCAAACCTCATGAATATTTATTAAGGGCAAACACTGATGCAGTTTATGCATGACTGTATGCAGTGCGTATAATGCAGCAATGAACTGCATTCTCCGCCGCTGATGATCACAGGCAGCACTAACCTCGATCAGCTGGGATTATAGACCAGGTGACTAACCATTAGTCCTTAAGCAGAATCCTTCACGGATCAGCCAACGGCCACACAATCCCAGAGGTTATTTATAGTGAGCAGAGAGAACAAAACATGAACATAAAATGCCACAAACAGAAAGAACAGGGAGTAATGGCCAGGCGGTACGAGAACTAGAAGCGAACTTCCTGAAGGAGTGCTGAGGTTACATATGGCCTTTCTGGAAACACAACAGTCTAATACACTTCCTACTGCCTAAATGAGTCATTATGAGCATGTGATGAGTGCCTGTGAATGCCAAATAAGGGCGTGCATCTAAATAAACCTCACACCTACACAAACATTGGCAGCTTCTGAAGAAAAGGCGCTACTTGTGCTTTAGGCATCAGTCTTTTATACTTCATTTCACTATTACATTTCTCTTTTAAAGAAAAGCAAAGCTACATAAAAACGGTAAACCGATAGGAGACCTAATTAAAAGTTTCAGAACCTCCAATACTTTCACGTATGGTTTGGGAGATTACTTCCTATCAATCTTAAATATATAAAGTGAGCAAGTGTAATATCTCATTTGCTGAGACAGCGTGTATTGATTGGCTTCCTTTTCTCGCTTAACTTCGTCTTATCCTTTTAGGTCACTGTGTCAGTTAGATTTGGCAGAAGCTTTTCTGGATAAATTCCCTGGCTGGGTTTACTTCCAGTGCATCTACATCATATTAGAAGCACAACGACATCCTGTTAGCCAAACTGGACCGTGCTGAGGGGCTCTTTAAACATGCAGGATATTTAGAAATGAGGAAATGGGTGATTTAGAGCATAATCAGATCATTCTGCTTTCTGCAAGGAGAAAGGCATAACCATTTAAGGACTTGGCAAATATATGCGCTGGAGAGAGAAGTGCTCATTACATTCTGCTGTAATACATTATACATTACCACAATGAATTTATGATTCCCCCAATGAGAAACAAGCAATATTTTGCCTACTGACAGCTCACAAAAAACTCCTGCACCTCAGTGCCCAGTAAATATGTTATGGCTTACGTTCAAACATTCCTTAATGTGTCCGATGTTATCTTTTCTGAGAAATATGGCCCTGAGAAAAATGCACAAGGAAAAACAGGGCAGACAGAAAAAGGAAGAGCGCAGAGTTTATCTTCGGCTTCCCTCATTACTTGAGGCGACTCCGCAGGAACGCTCCTCACAGGACTTAAGCCCTTTGCTCATATGTGGGCACAGCATGAGACCTGTACGCATAATCACTCAGCCAATTAGGCCGCGCCGCCATTCACATTACCAGAGACTGTACCAGAGTATTATCGACGAGCAGGGGGGATAAGAGGAGTTGGAGTGCATCTGCTGGCAGGATCTTAAGGGTTGGGACACACCAAACCGACGCCAAAGAATGCCTCGTGTTGCCTTGCATCATCTGCGTCAGGGCAAAAAACTACAACGCACCAGACAGACTTGCGCTTGCGTGAGAAAACATAATTCTCCCACACCAGCAGATGTCAGTAGTCTGTATTGTGGATTCAAACAGGGAAACCGGAAGAGCTAGAACTGTGGATATACAAAGCAAGCAGCACTTTCGACACGCAGAACTGACTGAAGAACAGCTGATGGTGTCCGACTATAGCCAACGGTGCGTAACACACCGAAAAAAACTAAAGCCAACCGATGCTCAAAAACCACCCAACATTGCCTGTCAGCTTGGTGTGTCCTGGGCTTTGGATAGCTTTACACACAATCCCATGCAGACACAGTACTTTATACTGAGTTTATTCACTTTGTTAACGCAATGGTGAACAATTAAGGGTGCAGGTGAGGGTGCATCCACTGAAATTGCATTCCTTCTTTGATGACATCATTTTGATGGCTTGGGCAAACCACGCCCCTTTGACGCTCTATTCAATATTCAGTTTCAGTTGGAAATACGTCACTACACTGGAATAAAGTAGGCAGGAACTTCCAGTTCATGTGGACTTTAATTTTTCCAGTTAACACCGTTAAACATTTTTTGCGCAGGTAACGCAGGGACGGGGCTAGGGCCACCCCACTCACAACTGCTGCTTCTGTCTGTTTTTTCTTGACAAGAAGTGTGTTTATTTAGTTGCAGAATGTCTTTACGACCACATCAAATGAAAGACTTTTCAGACGCACACTTCAACTTCACTTCAGCACCCAGCGCTAGTCGAACGACCGCGGAAAAGGTACAGGTGCGCTTTAAGTGAACACACAAATGCGGCGTTGCACGCTGTACCCTGTATCATTTCATATTAAAGCGTGAATGAAACGACAAGCATGCGTGTCAGATCCGCGTCATGTTCAGCAGCGGCAGCTCTTAAAGTAATAGCACCCAAATAAGCTAATAACCCAGCTGCCTGTCTGTTACTCAAAGAACAAAAGAAAGAGAAATCAATAACTTTTGTAGCTTTAAGGATTCATCAATATTTCATTTAGTAACTTTATTCAATTTCTATTTGCGCATTTTTCTGAAATTTATTGTGATTAATCCCACCTAACATTAAAGATTTTAAAATAGGGCTGTCAACGATTAATCGTGATTAATCGCATACAAAATAAAAGTTTGAGTTTGCCTAATAAACGTGTGTGTACTGTGTGCAATTATTATGTATATATAAATACAAACACATTCAGGTACATATATAAGAAATATTTACAAGTATATGTATTTATTATAATTTTTATATAATTTATATTATATATAAATACAAATATTTTTTACATAGATAACATATTTCTCTTAAATATATACATTAATTTGTGTGTATTTATATATACATAATAATTACACACAGTACACACACATATATTAGGCAAACTCAAACTTTTATTTTGTATGCGATTAATCGCGATTAATCGTTGACAGCCCTAATTTAAAATCTTCAATGTTAGGTGGGATTAATCGCAATAAATTTCAGAAAAATGCGCAATTAATTACCTCTTTTTAAATAAAAAAAAATCGATTGACAGCACTAATTAAAATTATTGCTGATAATCATAATCAATTTATGCCTGATATGGCAATGAATATACAGATATTAAAATTGAATGCAATTTTATCTAAATATACTTTTAAAATAAACTAAAAATCATACTGCAAATTCATTTTGGCATTACAACATTAAAATCTACAACATGAAAATGGATATTTATGTTGAGATTTGTTATTTTACACTTAAAAAAGGTGGAGTTAAATTTCCTATATTAGCTGATTATATTTTTAATATCAACTAATGCTAATAAATCTAAAAAAAAAAAAAAAAAAAGTCTAATATCAGCCAATAAACCAATATGGTACTGATATACTGTGTACCCCTAGTAAACCTTTCAATTTTAGCCAGTTTGATTTTTGTATCTGATGTAAACAAAAGAAGTTTTCTTGGTGAGGTGCATATACACTGCAAGTTCAAAAGACATGTTCTGACATGAATAAATTCCTCTTATGAATAATCCTCAATGCGAAATCTGCGTCTGCTCAAAATCAATCTTAAACAGGGTTAAAACAGGGTTATGTTCTTCTATGAACTCTGTATGTGTCGGCCACCGAAAAAAGCAGCAAACACAAATGTGTCAGGTTCAATTGCTTGTGCCTTTAAACAATGCTGGTGTCCCCCACAGGACTAATGGTGTAGTGTACTAATGGCTAACTGTGAACAACACATTTGTATGCATTATTATCAACTACCACAAATATGCAAAACATCTGGGCTAGGGCCTTCCAATCTGATAAAAACAGAAAATATTCAAATCACTACTTAAAACAACCATTCCATGAAAGATAAATTACTTACACAAAGTTTTAACAGTTTTATATTAATCTTCCCTACAAAACCACCCAGAAATGATGGGTTTGAATTAATCTAAAGTTTTGAATCATGCTGAACAGTGGCCTGAGGGTAAGGCAAAGCCTGCATTCCTCTTATCAGCTGGACTCTGGCCAGATTGTGGCCGTTACGCAGTGTTCTTTCTCTCTCCCTGTGTTCTTTTCTGCCTCCCTCTGCACAAAAGCATTTAAGACTGCAACATTTGCTGCAACTGAAGCTTTTGAGTGTTTTTGGGTACTGAATGTGCCTATGTAATGCAAAGCTAAGAATATCAGCTTTAGTTTGGAAGGTCATAGTTATGAGACAATCAATCAATGCGTTCTTATGATTGCACAACTTCATACACGCATATGAAGCGTTCCTAACCTGCCTCCTCACCACCCATGTCTCATCTTTGTTTCCTTATCTTTATTCACGGCTTCAGGCAAAGGCACAAACAGCCATTATAGAGCTGGAAAGTAATAAATCATTTGCAGTGCACAAACTGTGTGGAGTTAAACAACATGGAGAAGCAACTAAACGGCATGTTGACTTACAAACCCCTTATCTTATAAATTCTTAACTGGTAATAGACCATGGAAGAACTCTGGCTAATGTTTAACTTGTGAAGTAACCACCAATGCTTTGTTTTCTCCATGACAAAGGGAGCTATGCACATTTCACGCTGACTTAAAGATGAAACCACCTCACCTGTCTCATTTGGCCCATATAACGCCATGGGCAAAACCATCAAAGAGACTGAATGAAACTAGTGCTCTCTGTCACCCTGGGCGAGGTCTTGTGACTCTAAACACCTCGAATGAACTCCACAAGGAACTCATTTAAAGACATAATAGAAAAGGTGATACTCTAAAACAATAGTCTACACACAATTTAGAAGAAAAAAATTCAAGCAAGCCATTATCCATTTTTGTAACGCCCATATGGTCATCTAGAGGTAATGAAACTATTGTGATACCTGGTATCACATCTATTTTGCAGCCAAATGAGATTAAAAAGTTGAACAGTCACAGAACTAATTGTTCTCTAGTGCACATGATTGATGAACAATGGATTATTTAAAGGAGTTGATTATTTAAAAGATTTGATCATCATCTACTCATGTTGTTTCAAACCTGTATGACTTTATTCTTTGAAACATAAAAAAATATATATATTTTAAAGGATGTTTCAAAAGTTTTTGTCCATATAATAAAAGTCGAATGTTGACTTTCATTCTATGGACACAAAAATATATGTGACCCTGAACCACAAAACGATCATGTCCAATGAACATATTCTGTAAATTTCCTACCACAAATATATCGAAACTTAATTTTTGATTAGTAATATGCATTGCTAAGAACTTTATTTGGACAACTTTAAAGGCAATTTTTTACTTTTTTGCACCCTCAGATTCCAAATTTTCAAATAGTCGTATCTCAGTCAAATACTGTCCTATATAAAAAAAACATACATCAGTGGAAAGCTTATTTACTCAGCAGATGATGCATCTCAATTTCTTTTTAAAAAATGACTGGTTTTGTGATCCAGGGTCACATATTGAACCATTTTTCAAAAAAGAAGAAAGTAAGTCATTAAAGCTATATAGAAATGTAAAAAAACAAAACCCAAAAATGACAGAAGCACACAACAAATTACTAAAAAAAATGCACTAAAATTATAACAAAAACTTCAAAAGCTCATTCAAAATATTAATAAGTACCATAATAGTTCATTTAAAATAACTGTGCCATTTTCCCATTCATCTCTATGGCAAATTAGTTCCAATTTACCTGAATTCACCCTAAATAATCCTAAAATAACAAGAACAAGAATCTGTGAAAAACATTCTGATAAATGAAATGTGTTTGTGATGTTACAAAAAATGCACAGGCCAACTCATCTTGATGCAAAGGGCTCCTCAGACAGATTTGGGCAGCCTGTTTTGGCTAATTCACAACAATGGTAGCTTTGTTTGATAGCAGAAACGGGGAGAGGAACCCATCACTTCCTCAGAGCGCTAGTTTCTCAACCAGCCCTCTTTCCCACATGGTTCAGGCCTGTGTGAAACCGACCCTGCAGTCACTGCCGCGGACCGACCGCTCCACCACAGAGAGCACAGGGGACACATTCCTGCAGCGACTCTCACGAAGATTCAGCTCCCCGTAACGCCTCCTGTTCCCAGCTTTCAGCTCAGAGAAGTTTTTTGTTTCTGTCAGTGAAACTAGCCTGACATAAAAGGCTCTGCCAACCCTAAACGCAGCAGACAGCGTTTACAAAAGCTTTGAGAGTAGTTTTGGACGCCAAACGTGGGGAAAATGCGTAAATTGCCTTTCATTCATCAAGAGGGCAATAAGAATCTGGCCAAGGTGGCAACATATGGGGCAGTCTAGACTGCACGGCATGCCTCTCGATTAGAGACACAATGAAACCTGAACATGACCTCAACCCATGGTTGAAAGTCCAACGTATATCTGTGTGTGAATAACTGATACAGACTTGGGTGGGGCTGAGCTTCTTAACTGTATGAAAGAGTTTCAGCCAAAACACAACAAAGTAAACAGAGAGTGACTTAAGTATCACAGATTATAAACTAGACAACCTGTTCCTGTTCCTAATTTTAATAGGACAGAAATATGAGTGATAGATAGATAGATAGATAGATAGACACGTGACTATGTTGGAAGACATGCTTCTTGTCTCTGGGGCTTGAGTGGACATGCACATGTCTCACATCTGCTGCAGCAGAGGATGACAGCTGGTATGCTACTTACTGTTTGAACATCTTCTCCATGTCTTTGATCTGCTTCCTCGAGAACTCCTTGAACTCGGTGTAGGGGTTGAACACCTTCATGCTGGGCTGCTGTTGTTCACCGACGCCCTCGTTCAGCTCCCCGCGCCGCTGCAGTTTGGCTCCCAGCTCCGAATCCGCGCTGGCCGTGGCCGGTTTCTCGTGTGCTCCGTTCTCATGAGCCCCGTCTAGGGCCACCGGGTCGTGCTCGCCCTCCTCGATCTGCAGCCTGCGGTTCAGCTTCGATGACAGCTCGTCCGTTGCCATTTCGCTTTGCCAAATCTGCAATCTAACTACTATCTACGGGAAGAATACAGTGGGGAAACACGCAGAATGCTGCAAAGAGCGCAGTCCATATAAGGGTTCAGTGCGTTAAATCCAGATTCAGGGAAGTACTTGGTTAAATACGTTTTAAAATGCAAATCATCCGACTTCTAACGGTGTGAAGCGATACGCGGCTGTGGACCCAGTGATTCAAACGGACAGCGCTCGTGCGTGTGATGACGCCTCCGTGATCGCTGACGGTGAAATAAGCTCGTGCGTGTGCAGTAAGATGGACACAAAACCGTTTCACTACGCCACGCCTTTTAAAGAGACGCGGCGGACACAAAAGACCACTTATAATACAAAACCCTAGCTGTGTGATACCTTTTGTTATTACACAACAATATAATGTCACCGCACAAGTGTGTATTGTTTTTAGCTACGTAAATTACGTAATTTATTTAATTTATTCATGACCAAGCACAAGAACCAACTTCTTTGTCGACAAGTTCAAAAGATTATATTAATCTGTGAAACCATGGAATCAGTCTTACAAAGGGTTTGCACTTATGTCACGATTCGGTCAATTACTCGGATGCCCGCCCGGCCATATTGGCGATACTCGGATGTAAACAACATTGTACAGTTAATGTACCTCTAAATATGTTGTTCTGCTAATTTATGCTGTCTAAACCATGGGAAAGAACATGTGGAAGCTGCTAAATCATATAGAAAACGACTTAGTAAGCAGGAAAGGGTCCAATATTTTGACAAAGTAAAATTACTAGATAGTAAAGATATGTATGAGCAGTATTAATTAGCCTATTTAGCCTATTTCACCTTCCTGATTGGAAATAAATAGAACAAACACAAATGTCAAGATCCTTGCCCTGAAAATCCCGGTTCAGTTTGGTCAAGCACAAACAGCTTTTGTTCCTCAAACAGTTATTTGTACTCTTCTCCTTGATTTGTTATAATTTTTGGCAGTCTATAGTACTCCAAATGATTTTCTCGGTCTGACCAATTAGTATAGCCTAAATCTTGACAATAATTGACCATCTATAACAGCAATAATATGCAAAATTGTGAGTTTCGTTCAGTTCAGTAGCATTGTTTACATTCAGTACCGCTAATAGGGCCGATTGATGACGCATTGTAAAAACACTCTATCCACCTTTTTCTGAACGCAGAAGTCTCGCCGGATTAGAGCGGTGCTTTACATTTCCGGTCTCTGGTGTTTCTAGTCAAATTAAGATATTTTCAGAGCCGATAATATAACGTTAAACCTGCGGACATTTTTAAATTCGGTTATATTGAAAAAGCTTCAGTTCAGTCAGTATTTTTTTACCCCATTTTAACACAGATTTCTATGGAGACTGGAACACAAAAGCACGTAAGTTAGAATCCTTCATGGCACCACTCTTAAGTTACTCAGGAAAAAGGTGGATTCACAATTCGGCATGTTTGCTTACTTATGTATTTATGTATGTATACATTATGTATGTATGTATACATTATGTATGTATGTATGTATGTATGTATATATATATATATATATATATATTTATTTATTTTATACAGTTAATTGCTTTAAACTGATTTTAGTTATTATATCTTGTGACTTAATGTTGACAAGTAATGGTGTATCTATCAGGAATTACCTTGAAATCTACATCTCTTGTTTTCAGTAGACCCACACGGAAGTCATGTCCGCATAAAGCTCTAGAGATTTCCACTGAATTTGCGCAAAACACTTGTTATTCAAGTTTGTTGTGCACAGCGTTTAATGTATTATTTGTTATATTAAATTATGCATATTTTTGCTAATCTGACTGTTTTTGATAAGTGTACTACTATCCACCTTTTTCTTCACTGCAAAAGTAAGCTTATGAGCAAAACTTCCGGTTTATTAGCCACTATAGGGAAATAACGAGAAGAATAACAATGCACAGTAAACGGTAAAACTTTGCACTACAAGCCGGTGTGTTCATAATTAAGATAGAACTTAAAATATTATGGTAAGACACACCAATTTGCAATATCAAGGAGCAAAATTATGCTGTTTTTGTACAGCTAAAAATATATTTAATGTATAAAATGTATAAAAGAATAACATAACATATTGTTTATTTCACAGAAGCATGAAATTGTGTTCATGTGGGTATATAAGCCTACATGCTGCCTGTTTTGTAGGTGTTAGTTTCTGAGATATCAGCGTAAGATCTGAAGCCATCAGCTGAGTGACTAAAGGCTGATTCATGAAACAGGAAGCCACACACACACAGACTTACACACACACACTCTGTCTCTATCTGAGACATCCCCTCTAGATAGAGAGGAGGGGCTCCACTCACTACCTGCGTTCTTTCCTTATATGGAGAAAGACAGAAAGAAACGTAGGATTCACCACTGAGAGGATGGAGTGTTTAGTTCATCACACCTCTCTGAGGAGCTAATGTGATCTGGCATGCCGTAATACCACCACACACTGAAAATCTTTCCTTTGTGTTGTGTGCACAATGAAAAAAACAGTCTGCATTGAAAGGGCCAGTAAGCTACTCATGGTTCCAGATGGCTGCTTTATAAACACACTTTTTTTTCCCAGAGAAGATTCAGATGCAATTATGAGAGCCATAATTCACTAGGGACTCCTCTTACTACTCTCTTGGATGGCCTTTTGCCTGGAGGAAATGTGAACTGTAATCATTCTTGCTTTCTGTACTTTTGTGGCATATATCTGGGTCAGAAAAAATAAACAAGCTGAAGAGAATAACAAAAACACACACAAAGGAATCTCCCCATGTCTCTGTCCGTCATCCATTTCATTCCGTCACCCTGTTGTGTTTGTAAGTATCTCATTTTCTTTCTTTCTCAGACAAATGTGTATAAATAAATAAAAATGTAATAAAAGAAGATGAACAAAAATGAAAGAAGATTAACAGAAGCTTGAAATGACTTGGCAGTAATCCCAAATCCTTTTGTGCCTAAAATCCAAAAACTTATCTTACGCTATTTTAGTTCATGGTAGATTCTGAGACTCTACAGTGTTGACTTATTAGAAAGTGATGTAATTTTTTTGACTATGACCTAGAAAAACAAGATATCACAGTATATCTAAAATGCTAAGGAACTGTGTGAGTGTGTGTGTGTTAATGTGTGTATTAGACAGATTGCACAGCCCTCAGCTATGTAGAGCTAGCAGTAAATGAGCATCATGCTAGCCTGTGCGAGCTGCTTGAATCTGATCCTTGGATAGATGCCTAAACTCATAACAGCACATTTTCTTTGTGTGAGAATAGAAACAGGAAACCGTGCAAAGAAAGAAAAGGTGACTTTGAATAAAAAGAGAGAGGCAATTGTCCAACACAATTGTGTATTGTTATAAATTTTTCAAATATTATGTTTAACTAAAGTTTACGTAAAGATTACGTAAAATCTCTTGACTAATATATATATATATATATAGTCAGCATGAAATAGTTTTGATGTGAATTTTATTATAAACACTGCTGTATTACAACAAAATGAGAATAATTCTCATTCTCATTTCACTGTCTTTCGTCATTTTGCTATACATGGAAAGGACAAAAATGTGCATTGTTCTAAAATATAAGAATTTTAAAACTAAATAAGCAAGTTATGTGAAATCCTTTGATGTCTTTGCCTTAATTGCAGTACCCAGGCCTGATTCAGCATGCGTTTACATAGAGATGGGTGGTCAGAGTGAAGCCATGTTTGTGTCTGTGAGCTTCAGTGAGCTGGGTGCTCTCCAGCATTTGAGACAGACTGTCCAACTCCAGCCAGTTTTACAGTTCTGTTGCTCTTTCTATTCAAACTCCTTCTTCAAAGCCTCCAGCTCACGCTTTCTCCTTTATCGTCTCCTGCCAGGTCTTTGTTTGCCCCACTGAGGCCATTATAAGCTCACACAGACACACCCACTCAAAAAGCAATAGGAAATTCAGATTTGGAATTTATAATAAAGCAACTTCAAGGGAGCATGAAAAGCTCCATTTACAGCAGTGGGTTAACGAGTTTTAAAACACATTAGGCTAAAAAACGAATTAGCTGGTGCAGCTGGGGTTGTAAAATCTATTAATAACACAGTGTGATCTTTGGCTATAAAACTCCTGGCAGTTAAGTCTGTGGTGGATGGCATTAGCTCAGGCCTGGAGTCAAACGCATACATGCACATCCACACAAAGAGGATAATGGCAGTACTAGTCCCAGAGGAGAATACACTGACAGATCTGTGAGTACAGTACAATGAGGATCAGCTGTTTTATGAATTATTAATGAACACAAGCCCAGTGAGACTATTGATTCAGGCTGCTGCCAGTAAAGTGAAAAAATGAGCAGCTTTCTGATGAAACTCACTGTACTCATTCAGAAACAATAGTAAGGTCTAAACAGATCTGGTTTGACAGCTGTCTGTGTGAGTTTTAAAACACCAGAATAACCGCAAAGCCTAACGTTAACCCTGTATTGGAAAAATTTTATCAAAAGCAAATTACAGTGCATTCAAGTTATTTATTACATGGCTTTATCCATCTTTTTCTTCAATGTGGAAGAAATGGGTGAGACTTCCGGTTCATTATCTGATATAAGGAAATAACAAGAAGAAAAACAACGTGTTGTAAATTGTTTGCACTACAAACCACCGTGCTCATAATTAAGATAATACATTAAAATAGCATGATAAGACACACCAATCTACAATATTAAGCAGCGAAACAAGCTGTTTTGTACAGCTAAAAATAGCTGAAAGCGGATGAGACCGGAAGCTGCGCCCACTCTTACGGGAACAAAAAGGTTGGTAAAAAATCATCCCTTCTGATTGGTCGATCATGTCCACGATGGAACCACCGTATATCAGTGCGCTCATCCTGTATAAACAAAACCGGCGCTACTTCCATGTTTCTCGTATCATACCGCGGATTCACGTTCTGTTGTTTCATACAAACGTAACTGTGGTGCCATCTTGCGTATCATTTATCAATTGTAATAGTGAAAATGATCGCGCAGGACTAAAGTATTAATATTAGTGTAACGTTAATTGCTGCTAAAATAAATAGTGGAATGGCAATATTAAAAAGTAAATATTAATACTACTAATACTGGGCGGCAAGTTATCACATAATAATAAAAACATAAATCTAAATAAAACACGTACTGAAAGATGACATTTTACTTTACCGCATGTCACGTGACCATTAACCGACATACGAGAAAGGAGAACTGTGAACATGAAATGTTGAGGCACTTCAAAAAAATATAGCTAACAAAAAAAATAATAATAATAAATTGTGAATGCCTTACTCTACATGCTTGTTCCCTGCAGATCAAACTCGTGACTTTAACAGCTGAGCTACAGGAATGGCAAGTTCAGTTAATTTGTTTGTTAGAACAATACACTGAATTACGAGAATACTTGATTGACCTGAACTACAAGACACAGCCATTTTCTTCTACATCTGGAAACAATACCTCGCCAAAACTGAATGACACTGCACTGGCTTTGAGATGAGTCAAGGACAGATGCTGGGTGGACCACGACTGCATCTGTTCAGTGTGCATGCGCCAAATTCAAGGGAAGGTGAGATCATTATATGAATCTTGTTCTGAATCTCTTTTGAATTGCCTCAGAGAGCTGTATGTTGTCCCAGCCAGATGTCTGTTCTCAAATCATGAAAGAGCTGTCAGTCATGAATTCACTTAAATATATAGAGAGTTTGCACTTACATCATGATTTGTTCAGTTACCTGAATGTGTGGCGATATTGGCAATATTCGGATGTAAACAACAGCATGGATTGCAGGGTTAATGTACTACTGTATACGTTGTTCTGCTAATTTATGCTGTCCAAACCACAGAAAAATGTGTGGAAGCTGCTAAATCATATAGAGACGGACTTAGTAAGCAGGAAAGGGCGCAATATTTTGACAAACTAAAGTTAATATGTGCTAAAGATATGTAAGAGCAGTATTAATTAAGATATTAGCTTAATATTTCACCTACCTGACTGGAAATGATAAGAACAAACACGAATGTTGAGAAGATTCTTGCCCTGGAAATCCTGGTTCAGTTTGGCCAACCACAAATGCATTTTGTTTCTCCGACAGATTTTTGCACTTTTCTTCTTGATTCTTTATAACTTTTGGCAGTCTATAGTACTCCAAATGCTTTTCCCGGTCCAACAGATTAGTACAGCCCAAAACATGACAACAATCGACCATTTTCAACCGCAATAATCAGCAACATAAGTGAGTTTCTTTTGGTTCAGTGGCATTGTTTATGTTCAGTGCCGCCAATATGGATGATTAATGACGCGTCGTGAAAACACTCTATGGACAGAGAAGGTAAAGGGTATGAGAAAATCCTAACCATGGACACAAAAGCACTGACACATAATTAGGCAGGACAGATTAGATCTGAAGATGTGCCTTGATAAACATTAACTTTATCCAAGTTAATTTATTGATGTGCTAACAGACTGATGTTGTAAATCATTTTAAATTGAATTATGTGTATTGATCCTTCCGAGTCAGTCCTTACTAAGTTAATTTACAGAAAGACATAAACTCAGATGAATGAACACACAGAAAGGCAGCAGCAACAACAATGTAAACAAGTTAAACAGGGCAACGCCTATAAGCAGAGGAACAGGACAATGCAGCATCGTTTCATTCATCATGTACATTCACATTAGACTCCAGGCATATTAGTGGTGTATTAAAGCTAGTCTCACTGTCATTCTCCGCACTGAAACCTACAGATAAAATCTGGTTGAATTTGGAACAGTTTCCAGAACTCGTCAACACAAAATAAATGCCCTGAAAACCCTCTCGGTTGGCTTTAAAAGCCTCTGTTTTAGATATCGACTCTTACATCCCTCCAAGCAAAGGTTCACTGAGTGTTAGATTGAGCAGCGTGCTGCTGTAAAGCACTAGTGTGATTTTATCTATTGAATTGTATCTCTCTGAGTCAAGGCCTGAGGAGAGAACTAATTGAACAATAGAGTTAACAGATGCCAGTGAAGGGAGTAGTTTAGCCTGACTAAATTTAGTTATTTTTATCATAACACATCTCTTAGTCAAACATCTAACTGTAGTCAGAATTTGGATTGTGTTTCATGGCTTTGCATGTAACTCTGTCAGTTCCCATGAACAGATTTGTTAGATATTTGATCTAAAAATAAAGTCTGTCTCTTTCTATGTACTTTCTTTGAATATGGGGTGCCTCAAGGCTATTTCACTGAGCTATTTCCTGATGTCTTTTTCCCACCTCTCTCTGTTTTTAAGGGTGTAGCGACCCATATAGGTAGAACTTGCTCATTACACCATAATCACAAGCTACAGTGGAGCTCACTGAGAGTGCATTTGTTTGGATGCATCCAATCACTCTCACCAGCCGCTGGTATTTTACCGCATTTTCCATTCAGATAAAGTACTTTCGTCCTTTAAAGAGACAATTCTCCCAAAAATGAAAATTCTGTCATTAATTACTCACCCTCATGTCGTTCCAAACCCGTAAGACCTTTGTTCATCTTAAGAACACAAATGAAGATATTTTTGATGAAATACGAAAGCTCTGACCCTGCATAGACAGCAATGCAACTACAACGTTCAAGGCCAAGAAAGGTAGTGAGGACATCGATAAAATAGTCCATGTGACATTCGTATTCAATTTTAATTTTATGAATTTCATGAAAAAGAAAACAAAAACGACTTTATTCAATTTATTTTCCAGTCTCTGCCACACTTTCACAAGAGTAATGTTAAAATGATGAGAGTGCGCTGTGGTACTTTAATTACTGTTGAATAAAGTCCCTTCATTTTTGCGCTAACTAACCCTTTAATGAAACCACGTGTGCCGGGAGTGGGTGCCATTTATTTGGGAACAAACAAAGTAAAAAAATTGGAGTTTACGTTGCTATCCCAGATCACACACATATGTCTGCAAGATGTCTGTTACAGATCTCTTGATCTTGGAAGCATTTGCTATGTACAAACATCTGACAGACATCTTTCAGATGTCAGTTTTACATACATTCTAAATTATAAACATCTTAAAGACATCTAACAGATGTCTATTTGACATCTGATAGAAAAAGTCCTATAGATGCATTGCAGGTGAGCAAACACTAAAAAATACGCATTCTAGACGTAAATACAGATGTCAGATAGATGTCTCCGTGATGTATGTGTGCTATCAACTGTTAGTTTGTGTTACTATTACACCAAGAATTTTTTTTCTTTTCAATTGTAATACTTCTATTCAGCCAGCAGATGTCAGTTTTTGTTCACACAGTGATCTGACCTTGCTTATCATTGTAAAATATGTATGAAACTGGAAGTTTGTGGGGTTAAAATTGTTTTTTGGAATCAACATCTAACTGGACTTACTCCACATAATTTATTGAACTTTATTGATCAGTTAATAAATCACATATCATATTTTATTTTTTTTTAAGCTTGTTCAAACAATAAAGGCTGCTTACGCAGAATACGTTATGCAAGTTGACATAGAAAACTATTTATAAGCATGACGTTCTGTGTGAACTGCCATTAAGGAAATATGCTTTCTACATCTTAAAAAGAAGTGGATTTGGTTTAGTAAACATTGGTGAAATCTGCAGGAAGTTCTGAGGATCAATACAAATCCGAAGATAACAGTGAGATTTTCTTTTTCTTACTCCTTATTTTGTATTTGGGCATCTAAGGACATCTGCGATTTTTACACGTTACATCATCCTCTTCTTCCTTACATTTCGTGCATGCTTTCTTTCTTGAGTATCTCTCAGAGGAGGTTGTTTTGCATTCTGTCAGTCAGTTGTCTCACTGGTATTTCACTCTGAATGTTGCCCTCCAGAATACGTGCAGTTCTCTGAGGGCTTATTTGTTGAAAACGTGGCTCCCCTTCTGCATAGACATGACATGCACCATAACTCTCTGCCTGTCCACTGGAAAAGGGTGTAGAGGTGCTGGCATCCTTATTGTTGCACTGCTGAAAGTTCTGCACCTGCCGGTCCTTTAATCCTGTTGTGGGACTGGCTTTACTATGGCTCAAACAAATCCTGTGACGGAAGGTTTGAGTATCCTTACTCAGTGATTTGCGAAAGTTGGGTTTGAAGAGAAGATAAACCATAGGGTTGTAAATGGTGGAGGATTTGGCCAGGATGGCTGCCAGCGCAAAGGCAGTGGGTGGGACCTGCTCATTGGCGCTGAACGCAGCCCACATGGCAACAATGGCATACGGGCTCCAAGCCGTAAGGAAGCCAATACATACAGCCACTGAGAGCTAGAAAGAAAACATGCAATTAAATAGAATGATTTGTTTTTAAATGTTTTAAGATCATATTTTGACCTTGTAACCCATATTCTCTCTCTCACACACACACTTACTTCATGAATGCATTAAATTGATCAAAAGTAACAGTAAACTCTGCTGATTTTATCTTACAGGGGTGGTTCACCAAAAATGAAAATTCTGTCATTAATTACTCACCCTTATGTCGTTCCAAAAACATAAAACCTTCAATTTGGAACACAAATTAAGAATTTTTCCTTGAAATCCGAGAGCTTTCTTACCCTGCATAGACAGCAACTGACACGTTAAGGCCCAAAGAGGTAGTAAGGATATCATTAAAATAGTCAATGTGACATTAGTATTTCAACCATAATGTTATGAAGCTAGGAAAATATTTTTTTGCACAAACTTTATACAACTTTTTCTTCTCTTCTGTGTCAGTCTTTGGCATGCGTTCACATCTTACAGGTATAAAATCACCATATGAGTGTAATTAATAACAGATTTTTCATTTTTGGGTGAACAATCTTTTTAAGCCATTCTCCTTCACAAGTAAATGTATCTTAATTTAAGAATTTTTAGACATCTCTAATGGAAATCATGATAAAAAGCCTACTAAGCCTACGTTCACACTGTCCGTTTTTAGGATTGACAACTGCATTTACTTAGGTGTGAGTCTCGAAATGTCCCGTTCACACAGCAACTTACACAAGTGTCCCGAATACTGTCTGTATAAACGTGCAACGGAAGTCAAGCCGTATTCCTAACCAGTAACCATAGCAACAGTGAACAAAGTAATATCAAAAATGGCGACGTACATAAACTTAAAGTCTTATTTTCTGACACGACAAAAGTCCAATCGAGCCCCGAGTTCATTCATCAAACCTAAATTAACCGACAGCAGCTTTTATATTTGGGCAGGGAGCGAGCATTTTAATCGCGGGCAGAATACAAAACTGACTGGAGCGGCTCCGGTGGAGACTGGATGTAAAACATTCAGGTGACACACAATTCATTTCTCCATCACTGTAAGTTACTGAAACCGCACATGAAAACACGCAACATAGACGTACGGTTGTGAGGCAGAGCGGCTCTCTCACACTGCATGACGACGACGTGATGGACAATTAGTTGTCCCGTCCTGTTCCGTTCACACAGCGCGTGTTTTCCAAGAATGCGGTTGTGTCCTGAAATTTACAGGTGGGTTATTCTATATTTAGGGGTACATTTCATGTCAGCCAAAAAGTCAAGAAATCAGTATTCTTTTCTGATAAATAAACTAGGTGGTTAAATAATATATCCTCTTTATGAGCTAAATTAATTATTTGGCAAACTTAAGCTCTAATGACTTTTAATGAAAATTTACATTTGATTCATTATTTTGTCAGCTGTGTTACGACAAATGTGTCAAATGAAACATGAATGAAGTACCACATGTTTGATAACACATTTGTTTGAAGGTTTTGAGTCTGATCAGCAGAGTTTTTGAGGTTATCTGTCTAACTGATTTAAAAATATGAATTTGGGGCTTCATAATGGGCGTTCTGTGGGATGTTATCATGAAGGATGGAACTTTTCTTTAACATAAATCAGTATGTTAAATTTAGTGTTATTCGCCATCCTTACCCAAGACTTACATCTCCAGAAATATTCCCATCTTTCTTTCTGATGGTTTAGTTCACATTTAAAAGATTTATGACATAAAAAACACACATAACACAGCTGACAAAGTAACACAGTTGACAAGACTAACACAGTTGACAGGATACATTAGAAGAAAAAGAGAAAACTTTCTTTAAAATAAAAACTTTTTTAGTTCTTTTTCATCACTCATGACCAAGTAGAAATAGATATATGTCAAATTTACAATTTTATATAGGTTTAAGCCAGTCATGAGGAATTCTGAATGCTTTACAACCCTTGATAAATGTGAATATAATGAGTATATAATATTATGGATACTGAGTTCATAGAAAGTGTGGCCGTGATTAGATCGGTTAAGCTTATCCGTTGTAATTCCAAATCATGGTTTTAGGCAATTCCTATGTACTTTCTGTGTAATGACAATAGTTTGTGAATATTTGTTTAAGCAACAACACTAAATTGCCAATTTTGTCAACTGTGTTACAGCTGATGGGTAATACAGTTGACAAGTAACACAGCTGACATTTCGGTCATTTTTGGGCCTTGGCTGCTGATCTTGGACTAGCTAGTACATAACCTTGAATATGTTTTTATATTCATTCTCTACATATTTATAAATATAACGTGACGCAAGTTCACCAGAATATGCTGATAACACAGTTGACGGTCAATTAATCTACTCTATGTGCAGACAGTAATATAGATAAATTATTGAAGCGGAGAAGTTATGATTTACCACACTGTCTTCAAATTTCCCTCCAAAAAAAGGAAATTGCATCACCTGATATTGGACATGTGTCTTTGGAACAAACCATTGCTGATTTATAGGGGGTTTTATAGGGAGTAACATGGTTGACACTGATTTCTCAAAATGGATGATTTAGTGTAGATGCATGAGCAAAATATTTTTTAAAACACCTTTCTCATAATAGCACAAAAACAGCAAATTCCAGTATAGAATATGCCATTTTTGCAAGATAAAAGATGGGTGTCTGTTGGATTTTTGTATTAAATTAATTAGCAATGTCCTCTGATATAAAGTGGCCACTGTTTGAAGTAAAAAGTTAGTAAAATTGATAATAGAGTCCACGGACATGACATGTATCCCTAATAGATATATAAATTGACTGAGGTGTGAGTTCAGTTACAGAATGCAAAAATAACCGTACTGTGTGTGTACGTAACTGTATTACGGACTCAAATACAATACTGAGAACCGTATTCTTCTGCTGTGTGAACGTGGCCAAAGTAAGAAAGTCGTTTTTTTGTGGTGAAGACAATTTTATGTCATAAACATTTATACATTTATGTTACAAAAGACTTCTATTTAAATAAATGCTGTTTTTTTTTTAAGTTCTATTCATCAAAGAATCCTGAAAAACAAATTCTGAAAACATTCACCCAAACCTCTGAATGGTATACTATTCAATATGAATCAAGCTGCCATATATTTTGAGGGGACATTTCTGTGTCTCAATAATCAACATTCAGCACCAGCATATTCAGCAGTGCAGCTTTCACTGCCAACAGCATAGTTGCATACGGGTACAGTATACCAGGGCTTCATGACACAGTTTGAAAAATAAGCCTGGGACAACCAAAGGTACAGCCAGCCCTTGTCCAGAGGACAGAGGATGGGTAATCAGCATTGCTTTTTGAGGGACATTAAGTACATACTCAGCAAGAGTATCACGTTCCTGCTGTCTGCGCCACAGGGCAATAAAATACAGTACATTTGCACAGTGTGATAGTGTGAATACCACATGTGTTTCTGTACACTTTTATGTCCTAGGGATTGATTTGTATTAAAACAAACAGCTTTTTTGCTATATAAAGGTCATTGTAAACACAACAATGAACCTATAAAGCTTACTTACCTTGACAATAAGAGTGTGTGCGTTGGCCACTTTGGTTTGTGGTGAGACGTGCTGTTGAACGGCTTGGCGAGAGCCCCTCACTGTGAGTAGGATGAAGGTGTAAGAGAGGATGATGATGGTACAAGGGACGATGTAACAAAAGATAAAGAGACTGATGATGTAAGACATGGCAAGGGCATCATGGTATGGAGTGTACCTTGGAACACACAATGTGAAAAATGCATGATTGCAGAATCTGTTTGAGTAAATTTCACATATTAATGCTAAACTATTTGTGGTCATACCAGTTTATGCAGCAGGCGGTTCCGTACGGTTCTGGTCCAAAGCTTCCCCAGCGGGCCAAAGGTCCCACAGCAAAGACAGACGCGTAACACCAAACCCCTGCCACCATCACACAAGCGTGGCTGGATGAGAATTTGTTACCTGTGGAAACAAGAACAGCATGAATAAATATTTTTACGACTGGTCAAGGTGACTAATTGGTTCGGCTGTATGATCCTCCTGGCACAGGTCTGAACAGTTGGAGTTATTTTAATTTCATATCCCACAGAGACAGAAAGAAGAAATGAGCTGGGGTTTTAAGCTCCGGCAACCCTTAAATGTGTGCTCATTATCTGCTCGTCTTCTTCCTTTCTTTTCTTCATTTGTTTCATCACTCTGTCTCTCCTATTTTGCCTAATTTTCTCTACATGTTTGGTTTTGTTCCACATGTCCTCTCTTATCTTTTTCATCTTTCTTCATTTTTGTGTCTCTTTGCATTTGTTTTAAACTCTCCTTCTTGTGTATTTAAGCCAGAGGCTCTTTTTATTTCACAGTGAACTGAATGTGACAGTTTTCAGAATGTTCAGACAGAACACGGCGCTAACAGTCCAAAACACTCAGACCTGATTCCGCTGTTTGAGATTAGACTTGATCCCCAAAAACCTCACATTCAGGAGAACAGTATCAGTTTGGACTATGTTAATATTTGAATCTAGAAGAAGTCTAGAAATGCATATTTACCATGTCTAGGACTAGTTATCCAGGATTCAGATGCAGGAACCAAAAATGAACAATAAACAAACACCTAATCTGAGTAAAAATTGTCGTTGATATGTAAATAGAGTTACACAAAAGTGGGCCAGTAATTTTATTCAGAGTTGCAACACTGTTTAAAGTGAAGTTCATACAATTAAAGAAAAATACATTTGTTTTTATTGCCTTTTTCCTCGGTGGAAAACTTTATCTAGGATGTCTTATGGTTTCTTTTTAGGGGTTCAAGCACGTAGTGCTGAAACCCTATTGTAATTGTTAGAATGGTCACGGATCAGCAATCTCAGTGTAAACAGTAAGTCGTAGAGACTTTAAACTTGGAGGGATGGTAGTACTCACACCATCTACAACGTCACCTAGGCTCGCCCAAAATGGCCTGATGGGGGCACTACAGCGATCAAACGTACGAAATCGTTCATTATTCCTAAACCAGTCGTTGCAGGGTCAAATGTCTTATGTCGCTGGAATCCTTGGCTCACACTGGGAAAAAATGATTTTGATTGTCGGCAAAATTTTTGGGTATTTAGGATTTTCTAAAATCCTACTTTTGTTTTTCACCATATTGGAACCAAATCAGTGCAGGAAGATTCTCCAGAGAATGAATATCAATAATTATCCAAAAAAACTTTTGACTCACCATCACAAAAGGACACTTTCACTAAAACGGCTATAACATTTGAACGGAATGAGATATCTTCACTAAACTCTGAACACATATGCAAGAGCTCAGTCTTAGGTCATGTGGAAAAAAGTCACGGAGCATGTCTACTTGGTGGCACTATAAGAAAAAACATAAAAATGGCTACAACTATGCAACCGTTTGTCCCACTGACATTTGCATATCTGTAAAAACATGACCACCAATGGCCAATGAAGTTTGAGCACCTATTAGACAAGGTTAATGGAGGTCGATCGGAACGAAACTTGGTGGGCCTGTTTGACTCACAGCCCCAAAGGTGTGTGAGTAATTTTAATTTATTGATTGCATATTACACGATTTTACATACATGCACGCGTTATGTTAAATGATTTGTTAAATGATTGAGAAGGTGTAAAAAAAAACAACTACTTTTTCAATCTTGTCCTAGGTTTTTCACTAGGAAAAAAAAAAAAAAAGCTGCAGTACAATTCTCTGGACTCTCAAGGTCGAAATTTATCAAAAACATTGAACATTGTTTGGGAAGCAATAATGGTGTCCTTTAGAAAAGGGAGCTGTCCAAATATACTTAAACACCTATAAAGCCTAAACAAAACCTGGTGAACACATGCGACAGGTGATTCTAAACAAGCATGCAAAGTTTTAGGGAGATCAGACCACAGCTGGCACTAGAACAGTCATAAACATTGAAAAACATCATATTTCTATGGTAAATTACCTGGATTTGCCAAAAATGCTTCTTTTTAATCATTGATTTATTATTTTTTGTCTTCAAAACACCTTAAAGTGTTTTATATGTAAAATATTTCTCACATAAACCACCAAAACAAATTTATGAGTAACAAAATCACGTTTATTCATGTTATTTGGCAGGTGGTGTTTTACCAAGAGATTCATCTTATTATTATACCATACTACTATTTAAAATATTCCTTAAGTAAACAGTAGCACTTTGTAATGGTGTATAAAATAATGTTTTGGTTAAAGGGTGACAAAAGAGCATTATACCATAATTTGGGAGGCAGACTTTGAGGCAGCATACTGACGACAAAGCAGTCAGGTTTGTTAGGCTGCATAAGCCAAATAAAACCCCGCAGACAGCATAGCAGAGACAAGTTACCTCCCCAAACAACCACCTACAGAGAAAAGAGAGAGATCATTTTACTGTTTTTGCTGAACTCTGAAATACCCCTTTTCTTTGTTTTTACTTTAGAACCATGATACTTCACTGAAAAATACATCAAACAGTATCAGTCATTTGTGAGAATGAGAGAGCGGTGAAGCTTTGAAACTGTAGCTTGCTGAGCTACAGCTATACCACAAGCTATTAACAAAGATTAGCTAATTAAGAGAAACAATATCTTTTTGTGTAACTATTTTTTTAATTCTGCAATATCAGCATTTATCTGGCACCAGTAAACATAACAAATAACATAAAATTGAACTTTGAGACTTAACCAATAAATCTAGATGTTGAAACATAAGTGTTGAACAGCAGTGTACCACTTTTGAACTAAATGTTTCACTGAAATGAATTAGACTTCTCAAACCTACAATGTGATTTTTTTTTTTATCTCTTTTAGAGTGAAGAACAGTGTGAAGCAGGATCCCACCTGTGTGCTAGAGCAGATGGGATTGCCAGAGGAAACAGAGACAGGGTCATCCCTAGATCACTCACAGACAGGTTCACGACGAAAAACTCTGCGGGCTTTAGAGATGACCTCTTACGGTAGGCTACAAACAACAGCATGCCATTTCCCAGGAGCGATAAGACACCTGGGTGAGAAAAAAAAGATCTATCCATCCACTTTGGTCTATTCATCTTTTCATCAAAGTAGCTACTGAATTTGTAAAGCTGTATTGAAAATGTGCCCCTGACAGTGTGACATCTCCATCCCGTCGCCGACAAACCTGTCACACGAAGACACCATTTGATCCTAGAGCTTAGAAATGCTAAGCGAACCCTGCTAGGTATGCTGTCTGAAGTAGTCTAGAATAACAATGATCCTTATTTTATTTTAACAGACTTAAGTTGGATCAACCGATGAGCTTTAATAATCCACGCAATTTGTCCGTCGCATCTGAGTTATAATTAAAGTTCTCACTTTTAAAGAAATGTTAATATCGAGCAGACCAGAACAATCGCACACATACAGTACATACCAAGTGATCTCTAAACTAAAAAAAGCCTAAACATCCTGTGTAATGGTGAACAAAACGATTCTATAAAGAATCTGTACTTGATAGTGAAGCAGTTTTTGAATTGATTCTTTTTATTGGTTAACGAACAGTTCACATGCAGTGATTCATTTGTGAATTCAACTGATCCCGTTTGCAGCAGTTAACAATTTGCTGATATAATGATTCAGCGAATTATTTTCAGAGAGTAGTTCTTTATTGCAAAATGAAATGTTAATTTAAATTAATACTAAAGTAAATATTAGTATTAAATTGAGTTTATTATATGAGCATACACATTTGTCAGGGACAGTGGTCAAATATGCAGTTTGGTGGTCATACACAAATATTTGATGGCAGAATGCTGTAACGCTTAACCTGTTTTAGTCTCATTTTTATTTTCTGTGGCGCTGCTTCATCAATTAACGATAAGAGCAGTCCCCAAAGTAATTATATCAGTGTCCATCTCAGGAAAATTGATTTTAGATTTTGATTTTTTTGATTTTTGATCATCCTCCGGACATTTTGGCTAGGGTGGACACAAGTAGGGTAAGCGGCAGAAGGAGGTTAATGACAGGTGGACCATTTCACCTCTGAATTATTCATAAAGAGTAAAAGTATGCAAAGTCATTGGGGTGTTGTCCTGCTCTGGCTAAACCACATTGAAGAATGTAACAGCGGTTGTGGACTCACAGAACACTGAATAAAGTGATCCCATGAGGATGTCGTGCTGTCTGGAGATTGTGGAGACGAACAGGGCTGTTTTTGACACATTGCCCATCTGTGGGGAAGAAACAGAAAGAGTTATGTGTCAGATACAGTTCCAAACAGAACTTCAAACACATCTCTGTTCTCAGACGCATTGGCTTTAGATTGAGAACTTGCATGACTCTTTTTTTCTTGTGTGGAACACAAAAGTAGATATATTGTATACCAGATGGTCAATGTCTTTAGTAAAAATGTTTTCATTTTTCTAATCAAGCTGAGTTACAAACATCTTAAAGAATTTGAAACAAAAATTTCCTCTGAGACATTTCATATTCTTTTTCTTTTTTTAAAGATTTATTTTTGGCATTTTTATGCCTTTATTTGGATAGAACAGTGTAGATGGACAGGAAGTGAAGTGGGTGGGATCGGGAAAGGTCCACAAGCCGGGATTTGAACTCGGGTCACCCGTATATGTCGACGCACTAACCACAAGGCCATCGGCGTCGACATGTTTCATATTCTAATTCATGCATTTTCTGGCAAAATGTAAAAAATGACACCTCATTCTGATGAGGAGGTTGCAATTCATTTTTCTATTTTCTCCTCTCTTAGTCTCTTGTTGACGTAGTTGTCGCTCTTCTAATTCTGACAGATCTGTCAAGTGTTCATCACTTCAGTCAGTTAACATTTGGTTGAATTTAGACCTTTAATTGTAGAAGGCAAGTTGCCAGTTTTAATCAGCAAGTTGTTTGGTTCTGGTTGAACAGTTTGACAGGTCAGCTGTGTGTTTATTCTTTCTGTGCATGGTCAGCGAGACAGTCTAATTGACCAGGCTGGTAAACTTGATTGTAATGTATTTTTAAATGTATTTTTTAATTGTTTATTTGGTTGTGCTTCTCTAATTTTTTGTGGCTAATATAATCACTCATTATCATGGTAAAGCTGGATTTTTCAAATCAGGCCTGGTTTTCTTAAAAATAAAGGTTCCAGATGCCATAGATGAGAAACCAGAGTTCCCCCCAAAATCTTTCAGTGAACAGATCTTTAAAAAGCTTTTTTCTTGGTGTGATTTTTACTAATCTCTTTTTTCCACTATAAAGAACCTTTTGTGTGATGGAAAGATTCTTTGAATGTTTAAAAAAGTGTTCATGGAACTGCAGATGCCAATAAAGAACCTTTTTAAAGTTATTTTTAGGAGTGAGTGGCAAATATTTAAAATAAGCCTTCGAATGTGAATTGTCTTCCTCATTTTCTCCTTAATCTGTTTTCGTTCATTTCTTTGGTGCAAAGTGCCAGACAACAGAGCATTTTGGCTTGAATCCATTTGACCTAGCAAAGCATCTAGACTAAAAGCCCAGCTGGATTTTGCTTTTAACCATTTTTGTCTCATCATTTTCACTGTATACATTTTCTTTCTCGCTGACTACAATCCTTGATGTATTAAAGCAGACAGCTCATTTTGAATTAACCTGCCGACTGCTTTTAAACCCTCAACACACTTCTAGATTCCATTTCTGTAAAAGTGCATAACATCTCCTGCTGCCATGTCATTTATTAACTCAAAGCCAGACTGCTACAGTTGCCAACATTTTCTTGATAATTGTTAATGCTCCTCACCTCTCCTCACTTAACTTCTCCTGACATTTCCTGTTATTTTGAGTTGAAAAGACCAATTTAACTTTAGCTATTATGTAGCCTGTTTGTGATCAATTTCTTTTTCCCTTCGTTTATCCCTTATTAAAGGGATTAAATCACTTTCAGAATAAACATTTCCTGATGATTTACTCACACCTGTGTCATCCAAGATGTTCATGTCTTTCTGTCTTCAGTCGTAAAGAAATTATGGTTTTTGAGAAAAGCATTTCAGGATTTTTCTGCATATAATGGACTTCATTGGTGCCCCGATTTTGAACTGCCAAAATGTAGATTAAATGCAGCTTCAAAGGGCTCTAAACGAAATTGATTACTTTTTAAGCACAAAAGCTCATGTAGCACAGGTTCTAGCATGCGTGTCCACGACACTACGTACTATTGAATCACGTCAAAAGGTCACGCGGAACGTAGGCGGAACTACAGACCCAGTGTTTACAAAGCAAATGCGCAAAGACTAAGAAAGTGCAAGTAAGTCAAACACTGTTTACAAACAGAAAGGTGCAACGATTTTGGATTATGTTCTGAAGTTGTAGGAGAAAATAGGAGTTTTTGCCATACTCAACCTATTTGAGCCGGAGTACGCAGACGATGAACTTAGACGTGATTCGTAGTGTCGTGGACGTGCATCCCAGAGCCTGCGCTACACAAGCTTTTGTGCTTAAAAAGTATACAAATTTGCATTTTTGAAAAAAAAATTACAGATCGTTTCGCTAGATAAGACCCTTCTTCCATGGCTGGGATTGTTTAGAGCCCTTTGAAGCTGCATTTAAACTGCCTTGTGGAAGTTCAAAATCGGGGCACCAATGAAGTCCATTATATGAAGAAAAATCCTGAAATGTTTCCTCAAAAACCATAATTTCTTTACGACTGAAGACATAAACATCTTGGATGACACGGGGGTGAGTAAATTATTTGTAAATTGTTGTTCTGGAAGTGGACTTGTCCTTTAAGGTTTTTGGGGAAAACATTCCAGAATTTTTCTCCATTTGTGGTGAAAAAGTTTATAAATTTAATTTATTATTTATTTTATTTTTTTGATAATGACCAATTGTTTTGCTAGATCCTTATTCCTCAGCTGGGATCATGTAGAAACTTTTGAAGCTGCATTGAAACTGCAATATAGATCTTCAACCCATTTATCTCCACTGAAGTCTACTATACGGAGAAAAAATCCTGGAATGTGTTTCTCAAAAACCTTAATTTCTTTATGACTTAAGAAAGAAAAACTTGAACATCTTGGATGGCATAGAGGTAAGTAAATTATCAGGAATTTTTTATTCTGGAAGTGAACTACTGTAATCCTTTAACACACTCCCACGTTTCTTCTTATACTTACACTTTTAGTTTTACTGACCACTACCACACAAATACACTCTTAAAAATAAAGGTGCTTTAAAAGGTTCTTCACAGCGATGCCATAGAAGAACCATTTTTGGTTCCACAAAAAACCATTCAGTCAAAGGTTCTTTAAAGAACCATCTCTTTTTTTCACCTTTTTATAATCTGAAGAACCTTCTTTCACCACAAAGAACCTTTAGTGAAACAGAAAGGTTCTTCAGATGTTAAAGGTTCTTTATGGAATGTATGGTGATGTGGTCTCCTCCACAAAAAGACAAACCACACTTCAATACTCTCAGAAAAAAATTACAAAAGCTGTCACTGAGGCAGTACCTTTTCAAAAAAAGTACACTTTTGTACCTTATTTACTCCTGAAGGATGCATATTACAAGGGTACATGTTAGTACTTAAATGATATGTATTTGTACCTTTTGAAAAGATACCGTCCCTCTGACAGCTTTTGTACCTTATTTCTAAAAATGTATATAAGCCATATTCTTTCTTCCACTGACTGCCCTGATGTGTCATTGAAAGACATTTTTTCTCTGGTTGGCCTATATTTAACATTTATAGTACATTCATTTAGCAATCACCTTTTCCCAAAGTGATGTACAAATGAGGAAAAAATATATAGTTTAATAATACATGTGTATTCTATAACAATATTATTATTTTACATTTTACAAATAATATTAAATCTTAAAAATATATAATTTTTATAATGATACGATCATGTGTAATCAAATATGATTTGTTGAAAAAAGTTTCAGCAAGGTATCAACTTGTCAGTTTATCTGGTAGACTGATTCACAACCTACTTATTGGTCCATTTATGATCTCTAATAGTGACTATGTTTGTGAATAATTACGTTTTTAAAAAAGGGTATTTTCAACATCAAAACCATTAAAAGAAACCTGTTTAATTCACAGAGTAACTCAAACTATGCCTTACTAATGTACAGCAACAGTGAAATAAGTTACCAAACATACATAGAAACCAGCCACTAAACTAAAGATATTTACAGTCAAATATTCCTTTACAGCACATTAAAAAAAGCTCACATTTAAAACAGTCACTCTTAATACTTGCCACAGAATAACATAGAACCCAGCTCGGTGATGCCTAGTTTAGGCGATCCTGTATTTCCACTCAATCACTCACCTCAGACACAACTTACCTTCCAGGGGAGAGTGTGCGCTTGACTACCCACATGGAGTCCAGGTAGAATCCAAAGTATGGCAAAACTCACACACACAGATAGAATGTAGAACAGATCGTGACAGAGAGACACTGAAAGACATGAAAGAGGTATATCCCCAAATTCAGAGAGCTTGAGCTCTGGTGCTCGGTGCTGGAGGATGAGCAAGCGAATGGCGGTCAGTCCGTTTTGACAGTGAGCAACTCTACAAATGATTCTTAATGTGAAGGACTGGCATAATCCGAACAGACTCGGAGTCAGAAAGCCACAAGACTGACGTCTGATGTTGCTTAGAAAGCACACACTCTCTGCTACTGGTCCTCCCGCTTTTTCTCTCCATCCCTTTCCTTGTCTCTCTCTTTCTCTCTCGCTCTGCTCTTCTTGTGTATTATCCCTGTCCCCTTGTTTTTGACCCTCCTCTTCACTCCCATTTTATGGCTAGACACTTTCTCTCTTTGTCTCTCTCTCTCCGTCTGATTTTTACTTCACTAAACAGACACATTTTCCTTACACATACAGATCTTTCTCACACACCTATTAAGATTCTGGAGTTTGACAGCTTGGAAGTTGTTTTTTTTTTCTTTCAGGTTTCATGCTATTAAGGTGTGTTTGATAATGTAATTTGATCTAATCATATTTGTCTCTTCTTTCTCTTGCTTTTAAATGAAAACATCAGTGATGGAATTTTCTTCATGATTTCATAGCTTTCCAAAAATCTTTTGCATAACCCTGCTGCTAAACAACAAGGAAACAAAGTGTAAAGTTGGATTTTGTCAGTTTTCTTTTCAGTTCTTTGAATCATAAATTTGACAAACTGTATACATTTTTGGTCTGCTTTTTGATCCGTTGTGCAAAAAAGAAAAGAAAAGGTATTTTTTCAGCGAATATAAGTTTTGAATACAACGAATCGTTTAATTTGCTCACTGTATTTTAACCACCAGAGAGACACACACCCCGCTGCTTGCAAAATCTTCAGTGATGCGATTAGCTTCCGGAAAAAAACATTGTTCATCAAGACAATCCAAAAAGTGTTCCGGGGTTCTTTTGATCCGACATCCAAGACATGCTTCAAAGCAATCCGTCTCAATGCATCCCATGCATTTTTAATAGAATCTGAACTGCGGTGGAGATTACAGCAAAAAAACAGCCACCTACGATGAGGTGCTTTAGATAGGGAGATTTTGTACTGGGAAATTATGCATATTATATCATAACTTCATAATCCATCATAAACATGCATACAGATGAGCAAACCTTTCAGGATTACACCTGGAATGAGCCAAGAATATGTAAAGAATATTTAAACTATAAAATAAGGCTTACTGACCTTGCATAGACAGCAACACAGTTGACACGTTTAAGACCCAGAAAGACAGTAAGTACATCGCTAAAATAGTCCATGTGTTTCAACCGTAATGATATGAAGCTATGAGAATACTTTTTGTGCATTAAGAAAACAAAAATAACAACTTTATTCAACAATTTCTTCTCTTAAAGATCTTCGTGTTCCAAAGATGAACAGGTTTTACATGTTTGGAAAGTTATTAATGACAGAATTTTCATTTTTGGGTGAACTGTCCCTTTAACATTATTCAGTAGTACCTCTGGTCCTCTAATCTGATTGGCTGTCCCAAGAGTGGTGCTATTTTTACAGCATGGGATGGTTTGCATCACTGAGCTTGTTTGTGTTTGTGCTTTCCAGAGTAGAGGAGAGGAATTTCCAAAGTATTCATAAACGACTCTTTCTGTGGGTTACATTTATAGACCAGCAGGTGGCAACAAGTGAACGTTTGAGCCCTGTTTTAACAATCTAAGGGCCAGTTTTACTAAACAGGAAAAATTAGCACCGATGGGTGGGGAGATTTCTGCGGATGATATACTAAAAATGTGAAAATTAAAGAACACAGATGTAACATCTTATTTACATATCGACCAACGCAATATACCAAGCACAGCGCAAATTAGCATAGTCACAAATAAGAATTAAGAAATAAAGAAGCCACAGTATGTTGAAAAGAACTGGAGGCCAAAATATTTTTGATAGACCTGGTATTGCGTGACTCTAGTTGAGTGCTCCAAGTAGTCTTTTATTTCCTGAAGCAAATTAAAAATAACATGGCTTGATAAACGATATGTTCAGATAATGTGTTCTTCAGGCATTCCAAATAAATTAATACATGTGGAAAAAAAATATCCTTTCCCTTCTACCACGTACTCTCTGTTCTCTGCGGTGCCTCCTCCTAGCAACAACAATTGCAGCCATTTCAAGCGCAAAATAGTTTAAGACATGCTTTTTTTGGCCATTAAATAATGGCGTAAATGCCAGTAACTTGATGAGCGCAACTCATCACATATTGACATTTGGTCATGACCCCTTGGCGTCACTTAAACAAGAAACCCTTGGCGTCAATATGCCGACGCCAAAGGTACTGGAAATTTTTCTCATCATGATTAAATTATATATTGGGAAATAATATTGCTATTATTGCATATACAGTATGTTGGGGTGTGTTTTTTCAGTGCAAACAGTCACAACAGTTGTATTTATATTACACTATTTACACATTTATGAGCACGCAACCCAACCCCTGCCCCTAAAACCTGCCATCTATCAATAAAACATCAAGATATTACAGGCAGATACAACTACTTGCTTGTTTATTATACTGCTTGTTTATGGTCAGTTTTTGCACTAAATACCTGTGACTGTACTTATATTTGCCTGTTACGTGTTTTCTATTGTTCAAAAGTGGGGTTTAGGGTAGGGGTAGGGTTAGGTCCAATTAAAGTATAAAATTATATAAAATTTATTTCTATTTTTTACAAATGCATGCGAACCATTAAATTAAGACAAACAACTGAAAACAACGGAGGACGCTGCTCGTCGAAAAGTGATGCTAAAGGGCAGTGTTGGGGGTAACGCATTACAAGTAACGTGAGCTATGTAATAATATTACTTTTTTCAAGTAACTAGTAAAGTAATGCATTGAGTTACTTTTTCAAATAAGTAACGCCAGTTATTTTTTCCCCATTTATTGTTTGACAAGTCTCCTGTCAGGAAATTGGGAGTAAACATGATGATACTGTATTCCAGACTAAATGTGAACATGCATTAGTTCACCTCACTTACAAAAAAACAGATTCAGCATTCCTCAAAATGAAAAAAAAAAACCAGTGAAATGCAAACTCAGAATATGATGCAACCCTGCAATAATTAAATATGTTAAATAAAACAAATATCCTTTATGTATTTAATCCCATTTTATTAACCAGTGTCTTTGCTGCTGACCTTCGATGATGCAATTCAACCATACTAATAAGCTTAAATTACTTTAGACAAACTAACATTTGTGCTTTTTTATAGCTGAAGAGTGATTTCCTGCATAAATGAACTTTTCTTTCAGCCTGCGGTGAATTCATTTCACTTTTGCTGTAAAAGGGCTTTTACATTAGAATTATTTTATATTAAAAACAAAGAAGCAAGCCCTTCCCAGATTTAAAAAGTAACACAAAAGTAACGTAACGCATTACTTTCCATAAAAAGTAACAAAGTAATGTAATTAGTTATTTTTTCAGGGAGTAATGCAAAATTGTAATGCATTACTTTTAAAAGTAACTTTTCCCAACACTACTAAAGGGGTACCTTGAGCGCAGGGTTGCCAGGTTTTCACAACAAAACCCGCCCAATTGCTACTCAAAACTAGCCCAAAAGCGGTTCGAGGTCTCCCGTACAAAATCGCGTTCTGGGGGATAAAATACATGTTTGTATTATCGGGGTTCCCCTGGTAAATTTGTATTTCAGGGGCTAAATATGACGTTATTGGGGTCGCTTGAACCCACGGACATCAAAAACCCACGGCAACAGTGTTAAAGTAGCCCAATTCTGCGGGAAAACCGCAGACTTGGCAACACTGCTTGAGTTATGCCAAAGGGGTCCAGACCAAGCGTCAGTAGATGTGTTCGACATGAACTACGGCTACAGACACCGGTCAACAAGAATAGGCGAGAGCAGTCGGGGGCGGAGTTGAAAACACAGCCGTCAAGTCGGATATTTTCTGCTCTCGTTAGAGACGCTCTTGCGGTGTTTGCTTACTCTATCACAGGTGAAGTGGTATAAATGCAAACTTTGTCAAATACACAGACGTTTCAAAAGCATTTTCATGAGCAACAGAAACACTTTTCATATACCGCTTAATACAGTGCCATCTGAACAAGAATAATGTTCAACATAAACTTTCTATTTAAATGGTAATAAATTGGGGTTGTATATGCTTTTATCAGTGTTTAATGACAAACGTAACTCAATATAACATTGTGACTACAGTAAAAACACTTTTGCTGTTCTAAAAACACAGATTTATGAGCATTATCGGACTTGAGGATGTTAGAATAAACCTGAAACACACGTGATCATTGTCATGCGGTGAATCTGGGCTAAAAATTGACAAAAAATTTACAGATAATGTACTCACCCCCTTGTAATCCAAGATGTTCATGTCTTTCTTTCTTCAGCCGTAAAGAAATTATGTTTTTTGAGGGAAACATTTCAGGATTTTTCTCCATATAATGGACTGATATGGTGCCCCGATTTTGAACTTCCACAATGCATTTTAAATGCGGCTTCAAACGATCCCAAATGCGGTTGTAAACGATCCCAGCTGAGGAAGAAGGCTCTTATCTAGCAAAACGATCGGTTATTTTCATAAAAATAATACAATTTATATACTTTTTAATCTCAGTTAGGGTATGTCTTATATCGCTGTTTTACCTTTTTTTGTTAAGGCTGTTTGATCTTCTTTGCATGTTCACTTTGCAAAGACTGGGTCAGTGCTTCTGCAGCGATGAAGTTGAGGGAGAAAATGCGATCAGAGTTTTTCGATATACCCTAACTGTCTTGAGCCATAATACACAGAGTTCAAGGAGAACTCAGAGTGCAAGACAAGATGAGCATTTGAGATTAAAAAGTATGTAAACTGTATTTTTTTAATGAAAATAACCGATTGTTTCGCTAGATAAGACCCTTCTTTCTCGGTTGGGATCGTTTACAACCGCATTTGGGATCGTTTGAAGCCGCATTTAAACTGCATTTTGGAAGTTCATATCAGTCCGTTATATGGAGAAAAATCCTGAAATGTTTCCTTCAAAAATCATAATTTCTTTATGGCTGAAGAAAGAAAGTCATGAACATCTTGGATGACAAGGGGGTGAGTACATTATCTGTAATTGTTTGTTCTGGAAGTGGACTTCTCCTTTAAGTCGAACACACCTAATATGTGATGAGTTAGGTGAGAACGTGTTGGTGCAAACGTTAATAAAACGCGTTGCGTGATTCATTTGAATACTATCCTCCCATAAATTTTGTGTCTGAAAGGGAAACTCCTACAAATGCATATTCAGTAAGGTATGGCGCAAAAATACCCGTCTCTACGCCTTTTCAACCGTTTCCTTCAGAAACAGCTTCCTCAGCTTCTTTCAAAACTGGTTTTGTTGGCAGAACACAGATCAGACTCAAGTAAGTTACCAAATATTTTTGCTTATGGAGCTGTTGTGTAAAAGCAGTGTGTTTCTTTTGTAAACTAAGACCGTGGTCTCAGCATGTATGCGAGTTTCTGGTTTCCTGCTACTGCACCGTTTAAATTTCTTCTCAAAGTCAGTAGGTGAAAATAAGATCTGTAACTCCTGTAACTCCAGGCTAACCATAATGACAGCATGAAGCCGTGAATAACAGGGAAAAACAAGGATGGGCAGATGGATTGAGAGAGGGAGGGCTGGAAAATTAGATGATAAGGCAAGCTTCAGGGTAATGGAGCAAAGTTTGTGCATCTGACACAGCAGCACACAGTTTTGCAGACATATAGACTGAGGTATATTAAAAATGAAATACTGTAGGGCTGTCAAACGATTAATCGCGATTAATCGCATACAAAATAAAAGTTTGAGTTTGCTTAATGTACATTTATGTACTGTGTGTAATTATTATGTATATATAAATACAAACACATTCATGTATATAATAAAGAAATATTTACAAGTATATGTAATTTATTATACATTATATTTATTATTTATATAATTACATCTACAAAATTGCTTAAGCAAAATTCTAAAGGTTTATATAATGATAAAACTAAAAAGTAGGTTAGTATACATAATTTATTATAATAAAGTATATTAAATTATGTATTTCAATTTTACTGAAATTATAGTGCCATACTTTGACCTGTATTAGATGCAATTCTGTGGCTAGATTGGTTAAATCATCCTGAAAATTCTCTTTTATTTTCAGAAGAAAGGACACAGCATGACTTGTTTTCACTAATTATCAACCACCTCATGTAGCAGCTAACAATACAACAATATTCTCACTTATGTCACACACAGTGGGAGGTGATTCATTGTTAGGTTTTGACATACATGCATATCTGCCTGATGGACAATTCACATTCAACTCCAGCTGCTGAAGGAACTTTAGAGGAAACTTCCTGTAGGGTTTCTGTTGCAGTATAGTGATCCATCATCTGCTTAGGAAGAACAGAACGGCAATGTCCTCAACTGAAAACCAGAAATAAGTAGTCTAAATGAATAATTGAAAAAAAGAGGGCTTTTTGGCAACTTGTTAGGCCAGCTGGTCAGCACAGCCATAATGCCACAGAGACAAGATGGATGTTGTTTACACAGAGAAAAAGAAATGTTGCCCATATTTCCCAACTACCCTCATCTATTAATTTCATTTGGAACCTGTGCTGGACACGTCCAAGAGATCATCAGATCCACAGGCTTTAAAATAGCAGCCGTCTAATATCCTGTTCTGATTTGAACTTAATCCAGGTTAAAAAATTGACATAGAATGGAATTCTGGAACCAGACTTGCATTAGCAGTTTGGAATGAGAATTGATCTGGAACCACTTCTTAAAATTAACCATGAAAAGCCAGAAGATAGAGCTCACTCATGGCTAGACCTTCTCCTACCTTTCAATTTGTGAGTTTTAGGTGATGTTTTCACTGTTCAGTATAAATATATATAAAAAGTTTAATATATATAATATTATATAATAAAATATATTGAATTATAGTGCATTAGTGTTGTACATTTATTTAAAGGATAAGTTCACTTCCAGAACAAAAATTTACAGATCATTTACTCACCTCGTTGTTCATGTCTTTCTTTCTTCAGTCGATAAGAAATTATGTTTCTTGAGGAAAACATTTCAGGATTTCTCTCCATATAGTGGACTTCAATGGTGCCCCCAAGTTTGAACTTCCAAAATGCAGTTTAAATGCAGCTTCAAATGGCTCTAAATGATCCCAGCCGAGGAAGAAGGGTCTTATCTAGCAAAACGATCGGTCATTTTCAAAACAAATTGACACTTTATATACTTTTTAATCTCAAATGCTTGTGGATTCTAGCTCTGCGTGAACTCTGTGTATTCTGGTTCAAGACAGTTAGGGTAGGTCGAAACACTCCCATCTTGTTTTCTTCCCCAACTTCAAAATCATTCTACATTGCTGAAAAAGTACCGACCCAGTGTTTACAAAGTGAACATGCAAAGACGATCAAACGCCCTTTACAAAAAAAAAAGATAAAACAGCAATGTGGGACGATTTTGAAGTTGAAGAAGAAAACGAGATGGCAGTTTTTCAACATACCCTAACTGTATTGACCTGGATAACACAGACTACGGATGCGCATTGCAAAGACGACACTAGACGAGCATTTGAGAATAAAAAGTATATAAATTGTCAATTTGTTTAAAAAAATGACCAATCATTTTGTCTAGACAAGACCCTTCTTCCTCGGCTGGGATCGTTTAGAGCCATTTGAAGCTGCATTTAAACTGCATTTTGGAAGTTCAAACATGGGGACACCATTGAAGTCCATTATATGGAGAACATTCCTTAAATGTTTTCCTCAAGAAACATAATTTTTTTACGACTGAAGAAAGAAAGACACAAACATCTTGAAATGACAAAGGGGTGAGTAAATTATCTGCAAATTTTTGTTCTGAAAGTGAAATGATCCTTTAATTGTTTCCCATAATTTGTACTTCAGGAATGTTTAGGAACATTTGCAATGTTCCAAAAACTCAAAATGTTTCAATAATCTTTTGACCAGATGCTCTGACAGAACTTCAGTTGCATTTTATGTCTTGAAATGATTTTTCTTTGTGTCCCTGAATAATTTGTTCTCTCAAAGTGTCAAGATGGTTTTTATTGACAAGAGTTTCTCTGTTGAATGGAAGTAGAAACCGTTGCCGTCTGATGTGTTTTTTACAGAGAGCCGGTCTTGATTGCCTGCTGTTATCACCATGACTGTCTCAAAAGAACAAACGGAGGATGTTGGAAGTGCTTTCAACTGCTGGGCTTTTTTTTTTTTTTTTTTGATGACGTGGCTTTGAGTCATGCTTTGAATGTTCTGAAAGAAATCAGTCAATTATAAAATGACATCAGGGGCTTGGTCATCCCTGATCTCTCTCTCTCATTTATTGACATCATTGGCCATGCAAGAAAAGTTTTTCATCATGTTACTTTTTATCATGATATCTCCTGAATATACAGCCATAAAATTAATCGGGCTAGCATTATGATTGAAGATACTATTTATGTGAGTTACAAGCCCCCAAAATATGAAATATGACTTTTCATCTACACAGAGGACAGATGAGTCAGCATCATCCGCATCTAGTTGCGTCATCTAAAAGATGACGAAAGACATGTTCAGAAGACCTTCTAATGAACCTAAGATCAGAAACGTTGTGCATTTTAGGTTCCAACGCCTCATCGATTGAATAAACAGATGAACCATGAAAACACAAGATTTATGTGTGAACTCCTCATTAAAGTTAACTCTCAACCTTGCATCCTAACATGTGCATTTGTTTCTTATTATAAATATACAGATGCAGTGTAAAATAAAGATAAATAAACAATATTAACAAAAAATATTAGTACAAAATAAAAAAATGAAGAAAAATGAAGTAAACCACAAAAGTGGCAACTGACAGGTTGAACAAAGAAAGAAAGAAACAAAGAAGTAATACTAAACAATTAACAATGACAGACTAAAGATGAAGAATAAATCCACATTTTTGGCTCCTATTTAAGATTCGGGCAAGCTGAGATATTTATAGTGAGAATTACCCATTTTTTTCACTTAATGGTATTCTTTAAACACTATTTCTGAAAAATAGGTGGTTGTGAACAATTGTGTGCATAATTATTTTATAATTGCCACATAATTACATTGATTAGCCCTATAGAAAAACGATTATGTTTTCTTTTATCATGTTAAATAAGCAGGTAATAGATGTTTCATTAACAATTAAAATTTTCCAAAATGAGACAATCATACACAAATTAGTGAAGTGACGTCACTGGTGATGTATGAAGCCTCATTTGACTGAAGTGCTTTGAGAAAGGGTTCACTTTTGGCAGAATCCACTCAGCCTGAAGAAAGTGAAGACAAATATTGTTTTTTAACTTTCACTTCCACTGCTGTCTGTACAGTTCACATTAATCACTTTTACTGTCTTTTATCCTTTTAATAGACCAATTTGGTGTTTGCAAACAGTGATGGGGGGGGGGCAGATTTCAAGTTAACAGTCTATGGAAGCCATGGAATAAAATGCCTCTTTAATGGCAGTATTCTATAAAAATGACTTGCATTCCAATTCTCGCATTCAAAGGCACAATAATTTTTTTTCTCTTATTCCATGAATTTTTTCCATTTCCCTCCACTTGTTACCAGTGTTTTTCTGCCACCACAATGCATGCACAGCTGCAAGTGACATAATTGTGACATCTTCTCCACACTGGTCTATAACTCCAGAATTTCCATCTGTTTAACAAAAGCACTGCCCAAGTTACACAATTATGATACATTATGAAACAACACTGAGCATAAAAATGTAAATGTATTTATTTATTTTTTACATGTGTTTAAGGGGATCATCATGTGCCCATTTTCCACAAGTTGATATGATTCTTCAGAGTCTACATGAAATATCTATAACATACTTTGCTTAAAATTTCTCAGTGGTAGTGTAAAACAACAGCATTTTTACCTTGTCAAAAACACCTCTGTTCACAGCAACGTGTTTTGGTGCATGTTCCTTTAAATGATAATGAGCCACTGCTCACCCCGCCCCTCTCTTCTGTTCTTGCATTACAGTCACCATTCTTATTCATGCAGTTTTCAACATATCTAGCTGGAAAGCTTCAAAGTTTCATGAAGCTTCATCTCACCACCACTAGCTATATATAAAAAAACAATAAACAAAGTAACAGACACTCCAGAAACAAATAAATAAAACAGAAGTAAGCACATCAACAACAGCCTAGGCAGGACAAAACCTGACAATAAACACAAGAAACACAATGGCTTAAATATACAGGCAGTGTTGGGAAGGTTACTTTGGAAATGTAATAGGTTACAGATTACAAGTTACTCAATTTAAAATGTAATAAGTAGTGTAACTTTTCAGTTACTTTATTAAAGTAATGTAACATTACTTTTGATCACTTTTTGATTAATTTTCTAAATTTCTAATATTTTCAACTGTTAATCATTTTGAAACATTTAAACCAGGCAGAGTTAACCTTACGGTAGCACACAACACTGATTGCTGTCAGACTTTCAAAAAACTTTATCACTTGAATTGAGATTATAATAAGTGAGCGATAATATACATCTTTATTTTGCGATAATAACTGGCTGGATGTACATTATCCCACTTGTTACACAGCTGCTTGCCACAAAAGCAAATAATTAAACACAAAACACTGATCTGAGTTGAAATATTTGAATGCAAAGCTTCCATGAAGAAATCAGTTGCTAGCAAGCGGCAAGTTCAAACTAGACAGACATTTAAGAGATATAGTGCAGTCATACCACTTTTATTAAAAAACATTTCACCACATAAATAATTAAGTACTAGTACTTCCAGTACTAGTTTGTTAGTTATCTTATAATCCATTACAGTGTACAAAACAAAATGGCAGCAGCTGCATTTGTATGAAACAACAGAGCGAGTCCATGATACCAGGATGACAGAATTAAGAAATACACATAATATTGAATTCAGTTTAATATTTTATTAGCTAACGAACGCAAAGCTTCCACCAAGAAAAACCATGAAGCGTATAGCACCAATTTAAGTTGCCCGGATGAGTCTGTTATAAGCTTTTACCAGGGGCAAGTTCAAGCTCAAACCCGTGCCCAACGTTTTGCCAAGGTTTCCGGGTTGAACAACATGTTTCCTGGAAATGGTGTGCAACGGTGTTTGAGATACGTTTTCTCTTGTTTGGTGTGTGTGTCAAAAATGTCAGCCCAATCAGCTGCAACATGTATACAAACAACGTGGTATTAAAGTGAGACAGCTCGCACAATGCAAGCATTTATAGTAGAATTTTCAACATCCCCTGTGGTGCTGTAAATAAGCTGACACAAATCTGCTATATTGCTATATACAGTGGGAATTTGTAAGTAAGTGTAATTAACATCAAAATAAATTCACAAGAGCAAGTATATTGTTTGCACGTTTATTTACATTAAATGCAAAATAACTAAAATAATAAGAGCACATAGATCTGGAACTTCTTTAAGTCTGTAGTAATTGCAATGTCTCAATTCATGTAGTAATTGCAGTGTCTTCTGGTCCATACCCTTACCTTAGGAAGGTGTGCTAGACACTGATTAATTTAACATAAAAAATACTATACATATTTATATATTTTGCTATTGTATTGCGGAGTGACACTTTCATAAACTTTTCTATACTCCTCTAACTGGGCTATATAATAGTAAATATTACAATATCATAGCACGACAACAGTGATCAGCAATAATGATAAGCCTAACACTCACAATAAAAATGAATAAGGTCATATAGATCGTAACACAGTCTCTGAGGTAAGAAGTGGATTATCCTTCACCTGAAATGTTTGTCTTTTCATCCTGAAATGCAAGGCAAATGTTGGATCACAATAATTAGGAACCACAGTTTCCACAAATCCCTTCACTCGATTGGGATGTTCTCTTTTATTCTGGACGGCAGGGGCAGTGACTATAACATCGATTGTATTTTGCAGTATTAAACACGTATTTATACTGATTTCATCAGGCTCCGAAAATTCTTCAAAAAGAACACAAAGAATAGCCTTTTTAGCTGCCATAGTTGCAACTCTTGCATCATCAGAACAGGGTATTCAACGCACCACCGTTTCCATTTAAAAAACGTTTTGCAACGTTTTGTCGGGGCTGGACGCAGCCCAGTTGTTATCAGGGAATAACATACCTTGGAATGTCACAACTGACCAATCAGAATCAAGCATTCCACAGAGCCGTGTAATTTAATTTAAAGCACAGCAACCACAAATTCAGACCTAACACCTCTTATTTACTTTAAGATCATTCTGAGGTTAAGTACAGATTTGAAATCATAACAAGAAATAGTTTAATAGCTATTATACTGATTTTGATATCAAATGTTTGCATAGTTATGACAGGAAACACTAGCATCTAAAGAATCTTAAAGGAACATTCCACTTTTTTTGAAAATAGGCTCATTGTCCAACTCCCCTGGAGTTAAACATAGCTTAGCATAGATCATTGAATCCGATTAGACTGATAGCATCTCACTCAAAAATGACTAAAGGGTTTTGATATTTTTCCTTATTTAAAACTTGACCCTTCTGTAGTTACATCGTGTACTAAGACTGACGGAAAATGAAAAGTTAGGAAAAATATCGAAACTCTTTGGTCATTTTTGAGCGAGATGCTAACGGTCTAATCGGATTCAATGATCTATGCTAAGCTATGCTAAAAGTGCTACCGCCAGACCCGGAGATCGGCTGAATGGATTCAAGACTAACTAGGCAGAGGTGTGAAACATCAGGGAGAAACAAAGGGAATAAAAAGAAACAGGAAACAGGAACAAAACATGGCAAAATGCAAACTAAACATAAAAGTCAAGATAGGACACATAACATTCGGAGACGGTGGAAACCCAGCTTAATTTTAGCAATCTTGTAGCAGACGGACACATGCTGAGCTGCTATATGTTTGTTAATTTATCAAACGTGTTGTGTATCAATTTAATTTTGTGATAAATCTCTCCCCAGTATCTGCAGATCTCGATTTTGCTCACTCTGCAACCATGCTTTTGCTGTTCAACCATTTATATACTGAGGTTATGTGCGCTCTCACTTTCTCACAGTCTCTGTAATTGATGATCACATTCCATGAACAGTGACTGTGAATAAGTATGGCAGCAGACCAGGGGCTTTAATTGGGAATGCCTGGTCTTGTCTGGTCCAGTGGCATCAAAAGGCCAGGGAAAAAAAACGCCTATGACACAAGCCCACAGCACTGTTCATATCCAGTGCACATTGCATGATGTGTGATGCAGATTTCATTTCATACTAGATATAAGAAGACATTAAAAGGGTAGTTCACTCAAAATGTAACTTTCTTTTCTGTGGAGCACGAAAGATGATTTTTAAAAATGTTTCTGCTGTTTTTGACAGAAATGATTAAAGAGGATGCAGAACAGAGCAGCAGACTGACAACAGCTAACAAAAGTGATAACAAGAGGACAACAGATGAGTAATGTGATGAATGTTGAATGAAAGATGAAAAGATGCCGTGTGATCTGGGACTGACAGAATTGGAGAGGACAGATAGCGTGATTGCGTTTGCATGTGAGTGTATATTCAGAGTCTCGGACAAACAGTAATTTTCAGTGACATTGATCTTACTGCCCTCCCCATTATCTTTCTTTTTCTTTTCTCCTTGCTTCGCACATTGAAATGCACCACACGCATTTGTGTCTCCTAACCAAGTGTTTTGACCAGGTGTTGATTCGTCACGCTTAGGTGTACTGGGTAAATGTGGCACTGGAGGCAAGCGAGACAGGAGACAGAGCTCCTTCATAATGCAATAAAAATTAAAGAGTGCTGTTAGAGGGTCACAACCTTCCTTTTCCTTGAAATGTGACATATTGAATTTGCGGAAAGGTCCTGCTTAGTATTCAGTGTGTGTGTGTGTGTATATATATTGGGGGTTGGGCAGCAGCCAGCGGTCTCCATGAGGAAAATGGCTTTTATGAACATACTAAATAATGATGATCTGTAATGAAAATCTAAATTAAGGTTTCCACTAAGGTTTAGGAAATCGAAAATACTACTAACTGTGCATTCAGTTTTTACATATATGTAGGGGCTAAATGATTCCAGGACAGTAAAATAAGTTGGACACCAGATGTTCCCCACAAACGCAGTAAACTGTCAAATGTAAAAATGAATGATTTAGGATTGGGGGGTAGAAAAAACATGAGCTCAGTATATAAGCTGGAAAGTCCATGGAAAGTGTTTGCCATGATAGATAAATGTGCGTGTGTGCTGCCAGAACGGATGAATGGACATAAAACATCGAAATTAAAACCGTACTGAATTTGTGGAAGAGCTAAATCTTTGTAGACGTCAGGAATTGTTTTTTGTGTGAACGGGTGAGAACATTTTATTCTTGCTGGCTTGAATATCACTGTCTAGTCTACCTTCTGTGAGGACACAACATGTGCAACAACACCTGTCAGCATCCCAGCGGGCACATAAGACCCCAGATCTACAGGTAAAGAAGCAGCCAAGACCTTTTTGTACATGGTGTTCTACACAAATGAGGTCACACCCTTTGTGTAACTGCATAACTTTACAGACTCTGACAGAATGCAAAATATTTGTGATCATTTAAGTACATCACAACAAGACTGAGCTCGAAGAAGCTTCATACTAGTCAGAGTGAGATGAGTTTTGTCTGCCATCTAGTGGACTAGATAGGATAATGCTTTTAGTTTGTCATGTCATTTGACAGGTGTTTTACATTTATTGCTTAAAACTAATATCTATTTTTATTTTTTTTAATTAGGTCATCCAATGATGATTAGTTATCTTTTTCAATTTTAAGTATTAAGTACTTATTAGAGACTAACATTTATTCCAATAGTTATTAGTAATATTCATTTAATTACTAGTACTTATTCATTCCCAGCGCTGGGTAGTAATTGATTACATGCAATCTATACGTAATCAGATTCCAAAAATTAAGTACTTGTAATTAGATTATATTTCATTTTAAAATACTAGTAATCAGACTACAGTTACTTTTTTATTGATTACATGATTACATTCAACTGATTTTGTCTTCTGGGAAACATCTTCTGTAGCTTCTGATGGGCAGTACTAAATGAAAAGAAACATGATATTTAAGCAAAATAAGAAAAATGTACACATCTTCATTCTGTTCAAATGTTTACACCCCCAGGTCGTTTTTCCTTCTGGAGCATCAGTGAGAGTTTGAACCTTCTGTAATAGTTGCATACGAGTCCCTCAGTTGTCCTCAGTGTGAAAAATGGATCTCAAAATAATACAGTCATTGTTGGAAAGGGTTTTGGGACCTGAAGGATTTTTCTGAAGAACAGCAGGCAGTTTAATGGTTTAGGACAATTAAGGGACTCATGAACAACTATCACTAAACAAAAAACAGTGTGGATCATTCAGGTAACAACAAAGTATTAGAAATCTTTTGAACGGGGTCATTTTTATAAATACTATTATTTTCATTTATGTAAACATCTTTTATGTGAGATCTTATTCAGGTCAGTACTAAATAAAAAAATAACATGCATTTTGTATGATCCCTCTTATTTTGGTAAAATAGTTATCATTTTGCAGATTTTGCAATGTGTGTGTGAACTTTTGAATTCAACTGTATTATTCACACTATAGCAATAAATTATTATAATTATTAATTCAGTTAAAATCACAAAATGTTTATTAGTGTAATGTTTATTGCACAGCATGTTGTTAATAACAACAAATGGAATATATTTTCTTTCTCTTTGTTTTATTGTATCAATATGGTACACAATTATGTTATCAATGTCATAAACAAGTCAGATCAAAAGTAATCTAAAAGAAATCAAAAAGTAGTCTGATTATATTACCAGAAATGTGTAATGTAATGGGTTACATTACTAACTACAATTTTTGACATGTAATTTGGAATCAGTAACGGATTACAAGTAGTATTCTACCCTACTAATTTAATTGGTAAGTAATCTACCCAGCTCTGTTCATTCCATTTTAGTATTTCGTCCTTTAGCATTGTTAAACAATTACATTGCTATTTTAATCGCTGCAATCATTTTCTATTTTTAGAAGCAAGTGACTATTAGGAGTAGTTGAATAGTTGGTAACTAAAGAATACATAGCAGTTATTAGTAGAAAAAATATGGTGCCATCACATTAGCAAATGTTCATGGGACAGACTTGAACATGTTGCGACATCTGGGTGGGGAAATTTTCAGAACCTCATACGAAATTCCAGATCGCGTACGATTACTGACTGAATCTGGTCTTTAAAAATCCCCCCAACATTGGTAAAAGTGACCTCATAAAACAATGGAAAAGTTATTTTGTCACTATAATGTAATAGGGACTATAGCAGCAACAACATAATTAGGCTATTTGTAGCTACCAGTCACTATTGTATTTCTAGTATAAAAAAAAAAAAAAAAAAAAAAAAAAACATACTACTGGTAGCATAAGAATAAATACTGCTCAGTTTTAAGAAATAGGTGAAAGCAGCTGTTAAAAAAAAGAAACGACCTGCCTTAGCGATCATGGAAAAAACTATATTTCCCAGCAGTCTTAGCTGAATAGTGCCGTAAACGACACGCCCAGTCGCAAAGCTGAACGGTGACGTTTGCAAATCTGATGTTTGTGCTTTGTGGCTGATTGCTGGAAACGCCACATACTCAAACAGCAAAACACAAGCTTAATTCAGAAGAAATGTCGACGTTAGGATACTAAAAAGAAAATCCGGGACGCTTGTTTTGGATTCACGCTTACTGGCTTCAAACCTGCTACCTGGAGGCCTGTTTTGAGAGGAAATCCCCGGACTGAACTGCGACTCCAGGCCGGTCTGAGAGGACATGCCACCGGAGAGAAAGCTGTTCATAGCTCGCCTTTCTTCGCGTGTTTTACCCCTAAAACAAACGGCAAGTGCCTGAACTAAGACCAAAAGACTTATATAAGACATGAGACTGTCAAACTTACATGAAAATGTGTTAATTTAAATCGAGGAGGTGAGGTTTTTAGAGTGTTAGCAGACGGTGCTGATAAACAGGTAGAGTAGCTCAGGTGATCCTGATAGAAACGCATAAGTGATGAATTATATATTAACAACTCCGAAACAGGAAGACCTGAGCAAGTAGATAGTAAAAAAAACAATGTTTTGTCAGTAAGGTCAACAACTTACCTTTCAGAAAAGTTACCTTTCACTAAAGCTTTAGTATTTAAGTGTTTTGTATACATACTGGAATATAAAATTATTTGTATTATTTTCTAGGCAACACTATTATTTAAAGCAACAGTTTTTTTGTCTTTTAAAGGAAGTTCAGATCGATTTATCTCACCACAAGTGTTGCAATCACCTGTAAGACCAGTGTGAGGTAGCACTGTCATTTCTCTCCACAATTTTCATCCTTGCAAAACCTCTGTTGATGAGGTAACACTGCTTGCATGTTGATGTCAGGGTTTCATCTCCTGGTTGTGTCCCTCAGATTTGATATAAGCTGCTGATTTCTTAGGCTTGCCATTTCCGGAGCGCTTACAACTGAGGACTCGAATCCATCAGGATGAACCGTTACCTGCCAGTGGCACGGCAGCACTTTTTGAGTGCCCTCGCGAGCACGAGCGTGGTGGTCAAGTCCATATGTGCCACAGTGATCCTGCTGTACCTGCTCTCCTGGGCTGCAAACACCCCTTACCTGCTCGGCGTCACACCTGGCTTTCTTTTCCCACCAAACTTCTGGGTTTGGACGCTTCTGACCCATGCAGTTGTGGAGCAGCACATTGTCGGTGTGGCAGTGAACATTGCTACTGTGATGGTTGCCGGACGGCTTTTGGAGCCGTTATGGGGAGCCTTGGAGCTGCTGATCTTCTTCGCCGTGGTAAATGTAGCGGCCGGTCTCCTATCTGGACTGTCTTATCTCCTCACCTACGCTGCAACGTTTGACCTGGACTACCTGTTTGCCGTGCGGGTGTACGGTGCACCAGCTTTTCTGGGGGGCGTGCTTGTAGCGCTGAAGCAGACTGCGGGAGACACCACAGTGCTTCGAGTTCCTCAAGTACGCTTGAAAGCCGCCCCGGCGCTGGCTTTGCTAGCAATAGCCGTCCTGCGGCTAGCAGGGCTGCTGGACACTTTAGCTCCACTAGCAGCGTGCGGGTACGGCGCTCTGTCCGGGTGGGTTTACCTGCGCTTCTACCAGAGGCACCCTAGGGGGCGTGGAGACATGTCGGACCACTTTGCCTTCGCCTCGTTCTTCCCAGAGGCACTCCAGCCGGCCGTCGGCTTTGCAGCCGGGCTTGTGCATGCTGCCCTTGTGAAGATAAAAGTTTGTCGTAAGATGGTGAAGCGATATGATGTCGGGGCTCCATCCTCCATCACCATCAGCCTACCAGGCACAGACCCACAAGATGCAGAAAGGAGGAGGTACATTGATTTAATTCAGAGCAGTACTCATAAGCAGATATTTATTTTCATGTTATGGCTGATATTAACATTATATACTGTTTCTTCTAATTAGAAACTAAAATTAATTGTTTTAAATGTGAGTTTAGAAATCACAAATTTTTAATGTACAGTATGAAAAATATGGCTAATATTTTTTTATTCTACTTAGTTTGGCTCATTAATATTATTCATATACAATTATAGTGTTTTCTAATACTTTGAATTAGTTTTTATTTTTATATTTTAAGTTTCCAAATAATTTAAAATGATATAAAAACTATAAAAATTAAAAATGAAAGCATGTAACAAAATTACTAAGACTTAAACTACAATTATTTTAGTTTGTTTTAATAATTTTGGCATATAATTTTATCATTATTATTTTTAATGCATCTATTTGTCATTTTAGTACTTCAACACTATAATTTTTCTAAATTTAAAATTTTCATCTAATATTTACATTTTACAACTGCGTTTAGGAGTCAGAATTTTTTAATGTAGAGTATGAACAACTTTTTTTTATTCTACTTAGTTTAGCTCATTAATATTGTAGTGTTTACCAATATTTTGAATTAAATTTTATTTTTATATTTTCAGTTTCCAAATAATTGAAAATATGAAAACTGAAAATATAAAAAAAGCATGTAAAAAGACTTAAACTACAATTATTTTCATTCTTTTTTTTTTTTTAATTTTGGCACATGCTTTTGTCCTTTTTATTATTTTTAATGCATCTATTTAGCTTTCATTTGTCATTTTAGTACTTCAACACTATAATATTTCTACATTTACATTTTTCATTAGGAATCACAATTTTTTTAATGTACCATATGAAAAATATGGTTAATTTTTTATTCTACTGCTCATTAGCATTTATATACAATTACAGTGTTCACTAATATTATTAATTACCTTTTATTTTTATATTTTCTACTTTCTAAATTTACACCTTTAGTCAAATATTTGCATTTTATTTTCAACTTAATTTAATAAATTTAGTATATTTGAAACAAATCTCTACATCAACAAATGACCAATATGGTACAACATTGTGCATCCCTAGAGCTAATAAAGGAAGTACATTTGACATAGACCACTCTGATTGTTCTCAGTTTTGATGTATTTATAGCTGTTTATTGGCCAATAGCAGCAACAATGAATTTTCTTGTGTTTCCCCACAGGCAACTGGCATTGAAAGCTCTGAATGAGCGTCTGAAGCGTGTGGAAGACCAGTCGGCTTGGCCCAGCATGGAAGATGAGGAGGACGATGAAGATGAGGAGGTGCGAACAGACACTCCTCTCCTTTCGAGCCGAGAGACTTTGCCACCAGCACCCAGCACCATACAAAATCCTACGGGACAACAGGAATCCAGCATCATAAGTTTTGAAGATGCTCCGACCCATTCCTAACACAAAAAGACACACACACAATCCTTCTTCTTGTCCTGCAGAGTCCATTTTACCCTTACAATCACAAACGCTACTGGAGACATCACACACACATACATTATCTTGGTAATGTTTTACATACACAAACAAGGAGTTGCCACTAAATGAACACATTACCCAAACTAACTGACATCCGTGCTCAGTTTTTCAGCTGTACAAAAACTCCTGGACTAGCCTCACACATAGCATCTGCAGTGCTCCAGTACTTCTGCTTTGTAAAAACAAGAATATCTTCTCTCCCTCTGGCCTCTTGTGTAAGGTTTTTGGGATGTATCCTTTCTGAATAAATGCTCTAATGGTTGATGGGATTCAGTTTTTAAATATATGGCAGACTCTACAGATGTTTATAGGTTGCCTGTTTTTGTTTGGGGCTTTTTCTTTTTCTTTTTTTTTTTTTTTTTCTTTTTTTTTTTTTGGCCTTGTATCAGGAAACAAGGCAAGATTCCTGATATTTATTGAGCAGAAGATGGGACTTTTTGCTGTTTTCTGATGTAATGGCATCAAGAGAATGTTTGGAGCATCAAGGACAGGATTGCTAAAGATGAAGAATGTTTATGCAAAATATGGGACTTTTCAAAGAATGCGTGATGTCTAATTTAAGGTTCTTTTGTCATTAATAAGGATGTGGCCCTTTGATTTTCTGTTTTCAGTCATGATGATTTCATAGGTGGAGGCATAGTGAGGAGAGAGTCGGATACAGTCATTTCAAAGATATTTTTGTTCAGAATAGTTTGAAATGATAATAGCAATACAGAATCTGATTCTGTCCCCTGTTGTACCCTTTTACTCATCTGTACTTTAATGATCTGTCTGTATGTGTTGGCTTTGATAAGAGTGTTGCACTCTAAATTGAGCTTGCATAATAGACCTGTTTTTATAAAACACAGATTGTCTACACAATGTGGCTTGAGTTTCATTTAATGCAGATACTTCTCTGGAGAAACCTGATTATGTTATGATTTTTGATTAGGGTTCCTGAGTTTTTTCACTGATATTTTTAACCTTTTTTTCCTTTATAGTTTTTACTAGTAATTATTGATCTGTTTTCTCATGGTTCCTAGGTGTCAGCCTTGATGCTTTTCTCACAGTCTTAGTCTCTAATTCAGGTTTCAGCCTAAATTTTTGATCTCTCTCCATCTATAATAAAGACTGAATGAAGAGCACACCTGTCCCAGAGGACCTTATTGATTCAAAATAATCGATCAGTGCTTTATTCAAATTATTTGTTAATGTTTATGTCTCTGTGTGTTATACCATTCATTGGCATCTGTAGGTTTTTTGTTTTTTGATAAGTCTACATTTAATTGATCAAAATACAGTAATATTGGTTAAAAGAAATGTTTTTATTGTTATATATTTTAAAGTGTAATTCATTCCTGTGATGGGAAAGCTGAATTTTCAGCAGCCATTGCTTCAGTCTTCAGTGTCACATGATCCTTTTGTGCTGATTAATATTTTTGTGGAAACTGTCCTATTTTTACAGGATTCTTTGATGAATACAAAATTAAAAAAAAAAAAAAATAGAAACACTATAAATGACATAAAAAAAAAAAGAGCAGTTGAGATGGATGAGAAGGATCATACAAAATGCATGTTATTTTTTATTTAGTACTGACCTGAAGATATTTCACATAAAAGATGTTTATATATAGTCCACAAGAGAAAATAATAGTTGAATTTATAAATATGACCCTGTTCAAAAGTTTACATACACTTCATTCTTAATGCAGTGTTGTTACCTGAATGATCCACGGCTGTGTTTTTTGTTGTTTATGAGTCCTTTGTTTGTTCTGAACAGTTAAACTGCCTGCTGTTCCTCAGAAAAGTTCCACAAATTCTTTGTTTTTTTTTTGTTTTTTTTTTTAGCATTTTTGTGTATTTGAACGCTTTCCAACAATTGCTGTATGACTTTGAGGTCCATCTTTTCACACTGAGGACAACTGAAGGACTCATATGCAACTATCACAGAAGGTTCAAACGATCACTGCTGCTTCAGAAGGATACATGATGCATCAAGAGCCGGGGGTGAAAACTTTTGAAAGGAATGAAGATGTGTACATTTTTCTTATTTTGCCTGAATATCATGAAGCTACAGAAGATACTTGCATGTTTCCCAGAAAACAAAATAAGTTAAATGTACCCCAATCTTCATATTCAAAAAGTTTTCACCCCCAGCTCTTAAAGCATTGTGTTTCCTTCTGAAGCATCAGTGAGCATTTGAATCTCTCAGCTGTTCTCAGTGTGAAAAGATGGATCTCAAAATCATATAGTCATTGTTGGAAAGGGTTCAAATACACAAAAATGCTGAAAAACCAAAGAATTTGTGGGGCCTGAATGATTTTTCTGAGGAACAGCAGGCAATATAACCATTCTGGACAAACAACGGACTCATAAACAACTATCACTAAATAATTAAAGACATACTGTAACAACACAGTATTATTATTTTGAACGGGGTAATTTTTATAAATTCAACTATTATTTTCTCTTGTGGAGTAATGTGTAAACATCTTTTATGTGAAATATCTTATTCAGGTCAGTACTAAATAAAAAATAACATGCATTTTGTATGATCCCTCTTATTTTGGTAAAGTAATTAACATTTTGCAGATTCTGCATGGTGTATGTAAACTTTTGACCTCAACTCTATGTCAAACAAAACCTGACATGACTGCAGTTAACAAAGGCTTTGCATTAGCTTGACTGTTTACAACAACTGGAGGTGGGATAACTACCCACAGTATATCCAACACCTCCCCCAAAACGATAATTCTGTCATTTACTCACCCTGAACCACTCAACCATATGACTTACTGCAGCACACAATAAAATTTATGCATAATGTCACCATTCGCTTTCATCATATCAAACAAAGATGCGATAACGGTTTTGATTAGCATATCTGTTTGTGTTCCACAGAAAGACGTAAAGGCTTGAAACAACATGATGGTGAGTAAATGTAAATTTTCATTTTTGGGTTAAATATGTTTTAAACGGGTGGGTTTGTTTGTGGACTGAGTGTATTGTAATGAAACACAGCTGCCGATAGATGGCGCAACAAACACGTACCAACATCGTTTTTCCCCGTTAAAGCTCATCCAGCTTGAGGAAGTCCTTCAATTTGATTGCCTTCTGTGTCTAAACGCTATTTCTTAATTGTAGCTTCCTAAGACAAGACTGTTGAACATAATATTTGATGCTAATTGCATTTCGGGTGATATATTTTGATTTTTAGAGTTTCCAAAAACTTTAGCCTGTTCAACGGTATGCTTATACGGTTAGGTGTTGTTTTAGGCTGGAAAAAGTTGTACGTTGGTTAGATAATAGTCCCCTTTTGCTCCATGAACGACACGCACAGTTTCGGTTTTTAACTTCATATATGACACAAAACTGCCTTGTTACGGAGGAGGTTAAGGTGGTCCGTCTCTCATAATGACTCATTCATCCACCGCCAAATAAACTCTCTTCAACGTGCTCGCGCAGGCGTGGCTCGAGCTCGTGCACGAAATCCCTTCCCCCTTTTGAATGCCCGCGCTGTGCGCGCGCTCGTCAACGGTTTATTGTATCGGATAGAAGAGACGACGGAGCTCCACCGTTGATATAAAACAAAAACGGCTAGCCATCTAAAGTACAAGTAAGACTACTTTTTCTTCACGTCTCTGTGTTTGTACGGCTATTATAAACTTTATAAGCTCAACTCGCCGCGGAATTATTGTTTTAAAACTACTTTTTTGATATCGTGGAAAGCTAAGCGCTCAACGACTGACCATTTCGCCGCTTCCGCAAGCAACCGCCGGCCGGGAGTAGCAGCTCACCCTCGGCGTCCAGATTTTTAAAACCGGTTAAAGATTTATCCAGGTACTTAGATATAGAAAAGACCTTTTAAATGTGTGGAGAACGCGGTAAAGTTTACACCCACGTATTTGTTTGTGGATATTTTCGATGTTGCCGGTACAGTTATATATGTGATGGAAGCTGTTTGTCTTTGTTGATTTAAAGCGGAGAGCTAAAGCTCGACCCAGACACGCGTATAATCTCAGATTTAGACGTAAGTGAAGGATTAATGATTTTATTTACTTATAACTGTCTTTGTTCTTAAGTGATTTTTAATATTTATTTGAATTAATAAGATAGGTAATTAATAAGGTAATCTAAAATAAGCACAGGATTCTTAAATCTTTGATATTATAATATGATTGGTGTATGTTTTTTAACCCCTGCGAT